>JAZKLR010000629.1:0-600000 GCA_037103525.1 Ganaspis brasiliensis | reverse complement strand
AGTGGCGAAATAACCTCTTTTTCTTGTAGCTCAAGTTACTATGTAAGTCAAATTACAAAGCAGTCAGCAAGGTATAGTTAGTTCCGAATTACCCCAACTAAGCCTATTGTAAATTTGTAAAATAATTATAATTTTTCACTATTGAAAAATTCGAAAAGTTTATTAATAAAAATAATGTGATTTCAAACATGTGATTTTAACGACAGAAGACTGACTTGTGCAAACTGTTATATAAATTTGTATTTCTCACTGCAGCCTAAATTAATTGATAAATTATTCCTTAATAATTATTATAATTTCCATTTTATATTTAAAGATCCTATGATTTAAAATGGTTTTTACATTCCTGAACGTTCACTCACTAACAGCATTTTAACGAACCTTTCTACCGCGGAAACATCAAATTTTTTTTCCGACATATGGAAGTTTGATTGTAAATTAATAAATTTTTGCACTTATAAAATTAATAATCTAATAACTGAATACTTTTTTTCCCATAATTTTTAAAAAAGTAGCTTTTAGTAGCTTTAGGCCGAAAAAAGTATCAAAAAAGTAGCCTTTCATGAAAAAAGTAGCAAAAAGTAGTAAATAGTTTGGGAGTGCGAAGCCTGCAATCGATGTGGTTTTAAACTCTCCGCAAAGTAGGTGTATATATAATTTCTTATAAAATGTAAATAAGATTCCGTAAGTTACGAAACTTAATTTTTTTTTAAACAATGATAACTCTGAATAACATTACATTAGACCGTTCGCAAAGAGCTCATTTGATTAATTTTCAGTGACCTACAAGTGGGCAGAAATATATTAAAAAAGCAATAAAATATAAAAATAAAATTGGTAAAGAACATAATTTTCAATATATTTTGTTTATAGAATATTAATTACTTTTTATCAATTTGCACTAAAAGGATCGCTAAGAGCTTAATCAATGCATTTTTAAAAAGATAAAAAAAAAAAAATAATCTGATTTTACTGTTTTCAAAAAATATGTACATTTTTGAAAATTTTTTTTGTCAAAATGTTTAAATTTCAAAAAAATGTAGTTAGAAGTGATAGATCAGACTTAAAAGTAGGGCATAATTTGTCCCCCCTAAAGACCTATAATCTCTCAAAAAAAAAAAAAAAAATTGTTTTAAATTATTGTTTTCGAAATATAGAGCCTAACATAATCTTAACATACATAACTACATACATACATAAGCAAGACATTTTTTAAAAACATAATATTTGACATCCTGAGTTCAAAATATGTCAAGATATTTCAGAAAATCTCAATCGATCCTGTGGAGGTAAAACAATACTTTCTCTATGAGAAACCAATATCAAAAAATTACCAACAAAATTTAAACATAAAAAAATAAACAACAGAACTATAGTGCAGGCACTTAATTGTTTTCATGTCAGTCTCGGCACTGTAAAATGCAGAGAAAAGTTCAATTAAGGGTTGGAATAAATAAATATCCACGTAATGATGCAAACAGCGCACAGCAACAAGCGGGGCGGAAGAGTGAGACTTCGCCTTGACGTGGCGCGCTAACTTCAACATTAAATTTCTCAAAAACAAAAAAAAAGGGTTTTTTGAAAATTACATATTTTGTAGGAAAAAATCTCAGCTTTCTTTTAAAAATAAAATAAAAAAAATAAAACGAGCCCAAAGACGAAAAAAAAATGAAATTTATTTTTAATTTTCAAAAATTTTGGTCAAAATAAAAAAAAATTTAAAATAGACCACGCCAATCGAAAGCTGATGAAAAAATCTAGAAAAATCATGTACCAAAAAATTTTTTTATCATTTTTTTTAAGCTCAATAAATAAACAAATGAGAGCGTCTTAACAAAAAGTTCAAAACTTTAACCCCCTCCCTCTCGGGCAATTTTTTATATAATCCAAAAATATTTGGCTGATAAATTACTTACCTATAAGACAACTCATAACAAAAATTGGGAAAGGATTAAACAAAAATTTTTTTTTGGCTGGACAGTTGACGTGAAATCCACCATATGCGGATGTAAAAAAATCTTATAATAAAACATTATTTTTTATTTTTTGGAATTGGGAAAAAAACCCATTGGGAAAAACGACTCGTTATTGGCAAAAGTGATCATTGGGAAAGACGGATTGGGAAAAGCGTCTACCAATCAAATTTTCTACCAAAAACTATGTTACTTTCAGTGACGTAATAATAAGGGATGTGGCCGATGTCTTTTATCGGAGCCCCAAGCTCCCTACTTTCGCCACTGGTTACTTTGCAGGTGAAGGGAAAGAAAGTTTTCATTTGTCAACCAACGGGGGGGGGGGGGGGGGGGAAGAATGGTTTTAAAAAATTGAATTATTGATACAGTAGTTTAAGGACGACTCCTTAATGTGAGTGTTTTAATTAATTAATTCCGGGTCCAAAACTGTAAGTGCTAGATAAGAAAAATCTATTAAAATAAGGATATTTGGTTAAAAAATGTTCCTAATGGGTTAATAGCGCGAATTGTTTGCGGTCGCAGAATTTTTGGCTGTGATGTTTAACTACATATATCTTGAAAAAATTAGCAGTTGCGATTTAGGTCAATATAGTATTTTCATCAGCGAGATTTATTAAAAAAAAACACTATTCAAAAGGTTGCCACAATGAAAGTTGATAATATTGTCCTTTCTGCACGATGTGTTTTGGATTTTTGAAAATGTTCAATTTTTGACATTTTTGGTTTGAAATGGCTACCTAACGAACTTAACCTGTATTTTTGGACTTTGAAAAAGTGTACCAAAGATGAAGCTGATACAACAATTTTTACTCAAGTTATCCGATCCCGAAATTTTAGTCTACAGACAGACAGACACTTTCGTAAAACCCATTTTTTTCGAAATCAGGAGGTCTCAAAACGTCGAGAAATGTGGGAATTAGCAAAAGTTCAAAATCGCACAAATTTAAGGCCTCATTTGAGATGAGAATGTAATTAAACATTTAAATAAGACTAAGATTTTGGGTGTATACAAGTTCTATCCATGAAATTTGTTTTAGAACGAAAAATTAAAGTCTCTTGCAGATAGACAAGGATATATAGACTCAGGCCTCGAATCGACTTAGGCAATAAAAATTACGGACTTAACGTACGAGAAATGGAAAAATTAGGGACCAATTTACGGACCAAATTTTCTTACCTGTCTTAGTTTTAAAGTATCGATTTTGAAGATAAAAATACTATAAGACAATATAAGTCATTGACATAAATTTAAATTAACTTATCTTTATTAGTTTAAAAAGTTTTTCTAAACTTAAGCTAAGAGGCCATACTTAAATTACGTAACGCTCTAGAGGGGGGGGGGGGGGGTCCTGAAAAGTTGTTACACCTGTGTAAACTGTCAAATGTTTACATTATAAAAACTGTTACAGGGGGGAGGGGGGTCTAAAAATTCCTGAAAAAAGCGTTACGTAATTTAAGTATGGCCCCTAACACTTCTCGATAAGTTGTATAAAAATTAAATTTCCAGCGTAAGCAACATTAAACATCATTCTTATCCATGATTAATTTCTCAATTTTAATATTATTGTCTGTTAAATTCAGTGACGTTTCAAAGCTAATGACCTTAGATCATTGTTTATAAACGACGGATTTTCTAATTTTAATTTACTTTGATTTAAGCCATCAAAAAAATGTAACGAGTTTAACACCAGAATTATTTTAATTTTTGACGTGTTAAAATATTTCTATTTTAACTTAGGTAAAAAAACCAAAAAATTTATTTTTAGCTTTGTTTATAATTTTGAATATTGTATTTTAACTTAAATTTGTGAATAGTGTTGTGTCAATGAAGTGTTAATTTTCTTTCTTTTAAATGAATTCTAGCCTGATGAGGTTGGCAAACCTGAGCCAACAAAACTTTGCTTAATGCAATTAAAAAGAAAATTTAAGTTTTTTATTTCAAAGTAGGGGAGAGGGCCCCAAGTTGGACACCCTGTCGATTTATTGCTGTAGAATCCAAACCAAAAAAAATATATTAAAATGTTTTATACCGGATGAAAATACAATTTTTAAGGTAACTTATGGACACAGAGATAAAATTTTATTGTGAACATAAAAATTTTTTTAAGCGTCTTTTCTAATTGTTAAAATTTTCGGTCTAAAAAAAAGTGGCCCCAAGATGGACACCTTCTTAAAAGTCTCTGAAAAAGTAATAAAATATCGAAAAATATTGATATATCAAATTCTCTAACGATAACATCACATTTTATGGTGGAAAATAAAAAATTTTAATTAATTGACTCAAAAAATTATAAAAAGAGTGTAAAATTGAAAATATGCAAATAAACACAATGAGATTTGAGGTCTGTCCATCTTAGGGTACATGACACCATATATTAATCCCCAGTAAAAATATATATACCACTGAATTAGTAAAATCATTTTAGGATATTATTATACGATAAATAAAGGATGTTATAACGTTAAGTACTTATTCTAAACCATAAAATTAAATAACTTTAGAGAGTTTCCATACTAAAAAGATCAAAGTTGCAAGTCAAGTTTTTGATTTTGATCAAAGTTGGTCAATTTGTAGTATTTAGGGGTAGTAATAACTTAGTCAAGTATTTTTGAAAAATTTCCAAAATTTTAGGAATTACGTAACTTTGAATTTTTTACCCTTTATTTTTTCAAATTCTTGTCATTTAAAGAGTTTTTAACCGATTTCAATGAAATTTATAGGGTGTATGTGAAAAACTATAAGGTTTAAAATAAATTTGAAGTAGATTTAAAAACTTCAAAAATTCATGTAGAAAAATACAAAAAAAAATTTTTAACATTTTTTTCTATGTGTGCTAATTCATATTTTTTATTTTCATCACAATATAATGAAAGCTTTTTATTTTACCTTTATTTAAAAAAAAAAAAAATTGATGGAGGGTCTCTTAGTTCTCGAGATATCGGCAAAAGAGTATTACGCTGCACGTCTTCTATCCTATGAGCATAACGATTTTTGAGTTTTATTTGTTTTTAAAAATATTGTAAATGAACAAACTACAATGATTTATTCCTGACTACTATCTATGAATATTATAAGAAATAAATAAATATTTATGAATGAATAACTAATGGTAGTGTCAAAAAGTTTAAAAGTAGTTTTCATTCAATTAATTTTACCGCAAGTAAAACAGAAATTTAAATGCAATTGAAGGTAATAAATTTGCCCATCTGAATTAATAGTCTAACAATTGTGAAACAATGAATAATATATTATACAAATTTTTCTTTGTCGCCAGTAACAGGTACGTAGCTAGGGAGGGCCCAGGGGGACCGGTCCCCCCCGAAAATTTTTTTACTCGTTGAAATTTTTTTTTCTGAGAAAAACTTTTTTGCTGCGGGTGCTACGGGCATGGAACTTTGGCCCTCCACCCCCGACAAAAATTTCTGACTACGGGCCTGGACAGTAACTCAAAAAACTGTAAGGTATAAAAAAGCGTTGCAGATTAATTTAATCTTACTTTACTACTAAACTCCAACCATTGGTTTTTTGTGACTTACACTTTAAGCCTAGTAGTTATTTCTATTAATTTATTTTTAAAAATTGAAAAAAGTGAAAAGAAAAAACTGAAACAATTTTCTGGTTTCGCTATTGTTGAAGCTCATCAATACTACGTAAATTATTGTTAAAAATAGACCAAAACGTATTTACAACTATACATATATATACATATTTACAAAATTATTCGACTTCATGTGGTTCATGTGATGTTATTTCATCGTTTTGCTTTTCGAGTAAACTTCTTTTATAGAGCAGATTTCTGTATATCTACAGTGTTTGTGTCAATGAAAGCAGAAAATCGTTTGCAGAGTATCTTGGAAAATTTTTTGCAATTAATTTTCTGCTTCCATTGATTCAAAAACTGTAGATATCCAGAAATCTGCTCTAAAAAAGAAGGTTGCTTAAAAAGCAAAACGTTAAAATGGTTATTAATTCATAAATATTTATTTATTTCTTAAAATATTCATAGATAGTAGTCAGGAATAAATCATTGTAGTTTGTTCATTTACAATATTTTTAAAAACAAATAAAACTCAAAAATCTTTATGCTCATAGGATAGAAGACGTGAAGCGTAAGACTCTTTTGCCGATATCTCGAGAACTAAGAGAGCCTCCATCAATTTTTTTTTTAAATTAAAGGTAAAATAAAAAGCTTTCATTATATTGTGATGAAAATAAAAAATATGAATTAGCACACATAGAAAAAAAGGTTTAAAATTTTTTTTTGTGTTTTTCTACATGAATTTTTGAAGTTTTTAAATCTACTTCAAATTTATTTAAAACCTTATAGTTTTTCACATACACCCTATAAATTTCATTGAAATCGGTTAAAAACTCTTTAAATGACAAGAATTTGAAAAAATAAAGGGTAAAAAATTCAAAGTGACGTAATTCCTAAAATTTTGGAAATTTTTCAAAAATACTTGACTAAGTTATTACTACCCCTAAATACTACAAATTGACCAACTTTGATCAAAATCAAAAACTTGACTTGCAACTTTGATTTTTTTAATATGGAAACTCTCTTTACTAACTTGAGAAAAAACTATTACAAAACTTTTTTAGGCACAAAATTACTTGGAAAGTGTTTTTTAGTACAAATTCGAGGCAAGTTTTTTCCCAAATGAGAAAGGAGATTTTTATCGGAAGTACCATTTCTTATGTATTTAAATGCGCTCTTTCGCAATATGCCATCCAAAATTTATTTAAAAAATTATTTTTATCTACTTTTTTGCCAAAAATTCGATTTTTAACGCTTTCATTAAAATAAAACTTAAGTTTCCTGTCGAAATTTTTTTTTTTTAAAGCCACGAAGTACAAAAAAAGTGCACTTGATAGTTGTACTTTAAAAATATGTAAACACATTTTCACCCCCACTCCTGTTTTTAAAAAATAGTCTTAAATTTTCAAAAACAGGCATGCATTATTCACTCTACTTATCCAAACTGAATTTTTCATCAAATTATAAGGACAAAGACTTTTCTTGCCTTTTTTTACTTAAGTGAACTCAATTATGTCACAAATAATAAAAAATTCAAAATGGCGGATTCAAGATGTCGGGCAAAAATTTTTAAAAATCGTTAAAATTGGCTGAAAATGGTTACTTAGGGGTTTTTGGGGTCTATGGAATTCGAATATGTTTGTTCAATTTAAACATTCAAAATGGCGAGTTCAAGATGTCGGACAAAATTTTTTAAAAACCTCTAAATTAGCTGAAAATGGTTACTCGGGGGTTTTTGGGGTCTCTGGGTTTGAATATGTTTGCTAAATTTAAAAATTCAAAATAGCGGATTCAAGATGGCAGACAAAATTTTTTAAAATTCTTTAAATTGGCTAAAAATGGGTACTCGGGGGGTTTTGGGGTCTCAAGGTTCGAATATGTTTGTTAAATTTCGAAATTCAAAATGGCGGGTTTAAAATGGCGGACAAAATTTTTTTAAATTCTCTAAATTTGCTGAAAATGGTTACTCGGGGGTTTTTGGGGTCTCTGGGTTCGAATATGTTTGTTAAATTTAAAAATTCAAATTAGTGGATTCAAGAAAGCGTACAAAATTTTTTAAAATTCTCTTAATTGGCTGAAAATGGTTACTCGGGGGTTTTTGGAGTCTCTAAATTCGAAGATGTTTGTTAAATTAAAAAATTAAAAATAATGGGTTCAAGATGACGAACAAAATTTTTTTAAATTCTCTAAATTGGCTGATAATGGTAACTCGGGGGTTTTTGGGGTCTCTAAATTCGAATGTTTGTTAAATTTAAAAATTCAAATTAGCGGATTTAAGATAACGGACAAAATTTTTTCAAATTCTCTAAAGTGGCTGAAAATGGTTATTCGGGAGTTTTTGAGGTTTGTAAATTCGAATGTTTGTTAAATTTAAAAATTCAAAATGGCGGGATTAAGATGACAGACAAAATTTTTTAAAATTCTCTAAAATAGCTGAAAATGGTTACTCGGGGTTTTTTGGGGTCTCTTGGTTCGAATATATTTGTTAGAATATGTTTGTTTTTATTTAAAAATTCAAAATACCTGCTTCAAGATAGCGGACAATATTTTTGAAAATTCTCTAAATTGGCTGAAAAAGGTTGCTCGGGGATTTTTGGGGTCTCTTGGTTCGAATATATTTGTTAGAATATGTTTGTTTTTATTTAAAAATTCAAAATACTGGATTGAATAGTGATGCATGTCGAGCAAACGATCTGATCGACTTCACATCTGATCGTCTGCTGTTTGCTCGATTATGATTGAACTGAAGAAATTACTTTTTATTTATCTTTTAATAATTAGCATAATTTTTGAAAATATCTTTAAGTAAGAATCATTTCTTTTTTTTCACATTTTTTAACTGTTACGTGGGTAATTGAATTGACTTTCGTCTAAGAGATGTTGCTGCCATAAGTGTTTCAAAAATAAATTTGTTTTATAAGTCATTATTAAACTCCATAGAATTAATTTCTAATAAAGATTTTGATAATATTTTCTTTTTCACTCAAACAGCAACGGATATTGCTGAAACATCCGGTGCTGTTCTGGCATTTACAAAATGTTAATTAAAGACGTGAAAGTATAGCGTTTTCAGTTCATATTTCAAACTTTTTTAAATTACTAAATATAGGTTTAAATAAAATTTCGCTAAAAAAGAATGTCAATATACATTTTAAAGATTTGTGTGTGTTAATTTATTTTTTATATAAAGCATAATTATAATAAGAAAAATGGATTTAAAATTGATCTATAAAGGCTGTCAATTTTTGTGATATTTAGAAGCATATTTTTTATAAAATTATTATTTAATAAAAAATTTGGATACCTACGAGGTTTGAAATTATTACATTAACTTTTCTTATTTAGAACAATAACTTAAAAAAAATTATGTTTATTATAAAATTAAATTTCAAATTCATGAAAAATGACATCTTTCAACACATCGTATGTCAGTATATATCAACAAACAGAAAGGATTCTTGCTTAACGATATTCTCAAAAGTTGTGCTAATTATTAAAAGGTAAATAAAAAGTAATTTGTTCAATTCAATCATAATCAAGCAAACAGCAGACAATCAGATATGAAGTCGATCAGATCGTTTGCTCGACATGCATCACTAGGATTGAAGATAGCGGTTAATATTTTTGAAAATTCTCTAAATTGGCTGATAATGGTTACTCGGGAGTTTTTGGGGTCTTTAAATTCGAATATACTTATTAAATTAAAAAATTAAAAATGGCGGGTTTAAGAAAACAAACTAAATTTTTTAAAATTCTCTAAATTGGCTGAAAACGGTTACTCCGGGGTTTTTGGGGTCTCTAAATTCTAAAATGTTTGTTAAATTTAAAAATTGAAAATGGCGGGTTCAAGATGGCAAACAAAATTTTTTAAAATTCTCTAAATTGGCTAAAAATGGTTGCTCAGGGGTTTTTGGGGTATCTGAGTTTAAATATGTTTGTTAAATTTAAAAATTCAGAATCGCGGTTTCAAGATGGCGAACAAAATTTTTTTAAATTTTCTTAATTGGATGAAAATAATTACTCGGGGGTTTTTGGGGTCTCTGGGTTGGAAAAGGTTTGTTTAATTTAAAAATTTAAAATTGCGGATTCAAGATAGCGGACAAAATTTTTTAAAATTCTCTAATTTGGCTGATAATGGTAACTCGGGGGTTTTTGGGGTCTCTAAATTCGAATGTTTGTTAAATTTAAAAATTCAAAATGGCGGATTTAAAATGGTGGACAAAAATTTTTAAAATTCTTTAAATTGGCTGAAATTGGTTACTAGGGGTTTTTTGGTGGTCTCTAAATTCGAATATACTTATTAAATTAAAAAATGAAAAATGGCAGGTTTAAGAAAGCGGACAAATTTTTTTTAATTTCTCTAAATTGGCTGAAAATGGTTACTCGGTGGTTTCTTGGGGTCTCTGGGTTCGAAAAGAGACCCCAAAAACCCCAGAGTAACCATTATCAGCCAATATAGAGAATTTAAAAAAATAATGTCCACCATCTTGAATCAGCCATTTTGAATTTTTAAATTTAATAAACATATTCGAGTTCAGAGACTCCAAAAACCATTAAGTAACCATTTTCAGCCAATTTTAACGATTTTTAAAATTTTTATCCCCCATTTTGAGTCCGCCATTTTGAATTTTTTATTATTTATGAATTAATTGAGTTCACTTGTGTAAAAAAAGTCAAAAGAAGTCTTTGTCCTTATGATTTGATGAAAAAATAAAGTTTGGACTAAAGTAGAGTGAATAATGTCAGTATTTCAAAATTCAAGACCACATTTTGAAAAAACAGGGGTGGGCGGTGAAAATGTTTTTACATATTTTTAAAGTACAACTATCGAGTGCACGTTTCTTGTACTTCCTGGCTGTCAAAAATTTTTTTTCGTCATGAAACTTATGTTATATCAAAATAAAAGCGTTAAAAAATCGTAATTTTTTGCAAAAAAGTGCAAAAAAAGATAAAAATAATTTTTTACACAAATTTTGGATGGCATATTTTGAAAGAGCACATTCAAATACATAAGAAATGGTACTTCCGATAAAAATCTCCTTTCTCATTTGGGAAAGAACTGGCCTCGAATTTGCACTAAAAAATCTGTGCATTTGGGCGTTAATGGGTTAAACAAAAATATTATACGAAATGTCCATCTTGGGGCCCACTCTCCTAGCGTTTTCCAAGATCGGAATTATCTTTTCTCAAAATTACGTACTATATGGACCTATTTTGTCAAAAATAGGGACTTTACGGACTTTTTGAAAAGAATACAGACTTTTACGTACTCTAAATAAAATTACGTACTTTTCTCTTATTTACGTACTCGGTTCGAGGCCTGTAGGATTGAAATCCTCGGATTAAAGCGCTTGAGAAATAGGGTGGTCCAAAAATGCATGGGAAAACAAAAATTTTTTATTTTTAATGCTCTCACCCCCTAGGATTGTTCTATATCGAAAAAAATACCCCTATTTTTTTATTTTTTAATATTTAAATAGGGCTCAAAGCGCTCAAAGTTTCCCATGCAAAATGCATGGGAATAAAAGACTTTTTCGTAGAAATGGTATAGAACCCTTGAAAATCAATATTTTTCAATCGCCCAACTCTGTTTCTCTTTAGGAGACTTCAAACAACAATGCCAAAGTGTTTATTTAATAATTTTGTAATATTAACTATTTTTTATAGGGCCCCAAAAAAAACCCCATAAATTACAAAATTATGAAAAAATCGTTAAAAAATATTTTTTACCATTTTTATGAGAGTTTTTTCCTATATTTTGAATAAATAACATAAATATTGATTTTTAATCATTATGCCATGTAATTGCTAATTTGTTTAAACAAATTATTATTTACAACTTTTTATCAAATTCAGCTAGAGAGTTGCAACTTTTTCTTAATTTTGCAACTTGTCGAGGCCATTGGAGCCAAACACGAACAAAAAAGTTAAAATAATAATTTTAACAATTGTTTAAACAAATTATATTGTTTATTTTCATGATTTGCGCAAATTGAGCTACGGAGTTGCAACTTTTTCTTAATTTTGCAACTTATCGAGACCATTGGAGCCAAATACGAACAAAAAATTTAAAATAAAATTTTAACGATTGTTTCAACAAAATATATGTGTCGATTCAGGGTGAAAGGGACCCTAGCTGCAGAACTGAGTTTTACGCGTACGGGCGTTTGAAGTTGAGCCTCCCATGTTACTGTTAGGTTATGCCTATGTTTCACCTCTAATAACACAAAAACTAATAGGCATAAACAAGTTTTGATTTATGTATGTTAAAAAGCAACTCAAATTCTATCGATTCATAATAACAATTAAAAATCAAATGTTTTGAATTTCACAGGACGGGAGTTTGAACTTGTGCCTGCCTATGTTATTGTTAGGTTATATCTATGTTTCATCGCGAATAACAGAAAAACTAAAAAACATAAACAAGTTTTGATTAATGTATGTGAAAGAGCAACTCAAATTCTATCGATTCATAATAAAAATTAAAAATTGAATGTTTTGCAGCTAAGGTCCCGTTCATCCTGAATCGACACATATTATTTATTTTCAAGATTTGCAAAAAATGGAGCTACAAAGTTGCAATTTTTTCCAAATTTTGCAATTTTTTGATGACTGTAAAGCCATGTACTAACAACAAACGATAAATAATAATCTTTACGATTGTTGAAACAAATTATGTTGTTTAAAATTCAAATTTTCCCAGAATTATGACGTCGAACATTTTTCAGTCGCAAGCAAGTTGTCCACTTGGTTTGTGTGACGAAACCTACTATACCGACTTTTATTTCGACAATTCCAGGAATATTAAATGATATTTAAATCAAGTTGAAAATCGTTCGGATTAAATTGTTAAAATTTGAAATCTGTGAAAAAATATCGGACATTTAGCTCCGCCGGGATTCGAACTCGGGTCTTTCATTTGCTAGATGACTGCTCTAAACCAACTAAGCTACAGAGGACCATGTCGGATATAATTTCACAGATTAAACGCTTCATTCAGCTAATTTTCTATTTCAAATTCAAATTTTCCCAGAATTATGACGTCGAACATTGTAGCTCGTCGAACCTCGTCGAACCTCTGTAGCTTACTTGGTTTAGAGCAGTCATCTAGCAAATGAAAGACCCGAGTTCGAATCCCGGCGGAGCTAAATGTCCGATATTTTTTCACAGATTTCAAATTTTAACAATTTAATCCGAACGATTTTCAACTTGATTTAAATATCATTTAATATTCCTAGAATTGTCGAAATAAAAGTCGGTATAGTAGGTTTCGTCACACAAACCAAGTGGACAACTTGCTTGCGACTGAAAAATGTTCGACGTCATAATTCTGGGAAAATTTGAATTTGAAATAGAAAATTAGCTGAATGAAGCGTTTAATCTGTGAAATTATATCCGACATGGTCCTCTGTAGCTTAGTTGGTTTAGAGCAGTCATCTAGCAAATGAAAGACCCGAGTTCGAATCCCGGCGGAGCTAAATGTCCGATATTTTTTCACAGATTTCAAATTTTAACAATTTAATCCGAACGATTTTCAACTTGATTTAAATATCATTTAATATTCCTGGAATTGTCGAAATAAAAGTCGGTATAGTAGGTTTCGTCACACAAACCAAGTGGACAACTTGCTTGCGACTGATAAATGTTCGACGTCATAATTCTGGGAAAATTTGAATTTGAAATAGAAAATTAGCTGAATGAAGCGTTTAATCTTTGAAATTATATCCGACATGGTCCTCTGTAGCTTAGTTGGTTTAGCGCAGTCATCTAGCAAATGAAAGACCCGAGTTCGAATCCCGGCGGAGCTAAATGTCCGATATTTTTTCACAGATTTCAAATTTTAACAAATTATG
This sequence comes from Ganaspis brasiliensis, assembly GCA_037103525.1. Classification (NCBI taxonomy): domain Eukaryota; kingdom Metazoa; phylum Arthropoda; class Insecta; order Hymenoptera; family Figitidae; genus Ganaspis; species Ganaspis brasiliensis. Next base: position 586,635 of record JAZKLR010000629.1, on the reverse strand, counting down.
TTGTTTATTATTAACTTTTTATTAAATAGAGATACAGAGATGCAACTTTTTCTTAATTTTTCAACTTTTCGAATTCAGTGAAGCCAACAACAAAACTTAAAAATAATTTTCGCAATTGTTAAACAAATTATATTGTTTATTATCAACTTTTTATTAAATGATATAGGATATAGGATTATAGGTGTATAAAAGCAAGTATTAGCAACAAAATGAGAAAATAAATGTTAACAATTGTTTAAACAAATTTTATAGTTTATAATCAATTTTTTATGAAATAGGGCTAGAGAGTTGCAACTTTCTCTAAGATTTGCATGTTTACTTATGTTGAGAGGTAAGAATGACTGTAAGACATAATTATAATTAAGTATATACTTTATTTACTCTCCCTTTAACGGGTTCGGGGGCTCCGCTGCCTTTACAGTTTTATTACAATAACCTTCTTATAACTACCTATTTACAGTTTTAATCTACTTAAATCTACACGCCATCTTAACCTATTTTAACCAATTATCCGCTAAGTGCCTGGGCTTCCATTTTCCGTTCCTTTTGCCAAATCTGGCTTCCTCCCTTTTATCGCCCACCCTCTTAAATTTTACTATTCTGACTTTACCATTCACTCTTTACACTATCACTCACTATCCTCTCTATTTTCACTTCCCCATTTATTCCTCTTTCATTATTCACAACCACCTTTTCTTCCATTCATTAACCTACGCACTCCATTTCTATACACACTCATACTTTTATTACCTCTCCTGTCTCTTCTCTCACTTTCCATCTTATTCCATTCACCCAGACACAATCTCTCCCCATCCTTACTTCACCTCCTTTCCTTCTCTCTGCTCATGCTTTCTCTTCCAAAAACCACCTTATTCTTCTCTCTCTCCATGTTCTGTCTTCATCTATCCTCATCTCACTACCTCTTAACCTTCCTCTTAATTTCAGTACTTCATATTTGTCCTCTACATCCTCCAACTCTACTATCCACAATTTTACTATCTCATGATCTACTCCTTTAATTCCCTTAACCTTTTTAATTTTTACCTTCGCCCCAATTCCTGATAGCAATTTTTCTACTTCCTTTTTAGCTTCACTATACCCTACTTTCAAACCCCTAATAACGATGTTCGTCTTCTTTCTTTCCTTCTCAAGCAGCTCAACCTGACTCGATAACTCATTCATTTTTCTTTCCCAATTAACGTCTCCTACTTTCCCATTCTGCTCTCTACTTGCTTTCTTCTCCCCTATCTCTATAGCCTCCACTCCACCCTTCTCAATTTTTTCATCTTCCTCACTCCAATTCGATATTTCTTTCTCTAATCCGTTCATTCTCTTCCACATATTTTCTTTTTCCTTTTTCCAATTTTTCTCCCACTTTTCCAACTTCTTTATAATCCCGCCTATCTCCTCTTTTATTACTTCAAACTGCTTATCTCTTTCTTCTTCTATGTCCCTAACAATCTCTATTTTGTCCCAAACTTCCGCCCATTCATTATCGAAAGTTTTAACCAACGTCTTGACTAACCCGAGTAAGTTGATGCAGTCCTCACACTTCATAATTTTTCCGCCCTTGTCCCTTACTATTTCACCAATAAAATTTCGTAACTCCGACCTTTTCCCGCTTGTACTGCTTGAGTCAATTTCCGCCATTCTAGACTTCTACCTTACCTACACTTCATTCACTCTCCTCGTCATTCACGCTATCTCTCGCACTCTCTCCCCACTCTTTTCCCCTAACCTCAGAAATCACACTTTTCTTTTACCTTTTTTACCACTTGCATTCACTCCACATTCCACTTACATTCACTCCACCACAATCACCTTGCTTTGTTCATCACTTTTCACTCACACCACTACCCACCCTTAATTAATTTAGTCCAAATTCTCCAAAAAACAATTTTCCCTTCACAAACGCGTGCACTAATTTACGGTACCGGAAACGGAAGCCATAATTAAATTTAAGTAAAAAACTTTAGAACATTTATTTTTTTTTAATATGATAAATACATGTGTTGGTTATCACATCATTTTTTCGGATAAAGTTTTTTTGTTACAGTTCGTAAACTGTTTTCGGATTTTGCTTTTTATCCTTATCTCTTGTTTTTAGTTTGTTAAAATCAGATAATAATTTAACGTTTCGCTCTGCATTGTCATTAATTAATTTTAGACAATTTACAATTTTTATACAAGCGTAATAATCGAAATTCTAATGACATAGTGTGGGATGTTCCTCAAGAAAAGAAGTTTACATTTTAAAACGTAAAAAGAAGTTCATTGAATCATCGTTTATAAATTGATTAACACATTTTGGTCTTTCTAGCTTTATTCAATGAAAAGATAAAAATAAACATTATTAAATTGTTAAAACAATTGTTAACATTTATTTTCTCATTTTGTTGCTAATACTTGCTTTTATACACCTATAAAAGTTGCAAAATTGAAAAAAAGTTGCATCTCTGTAGCTCAATTTAATAAAAATTTGATAATATACAATATAATTTGTTTAAAAAATTTGCGAAAATTATTTTTAAGTTTTGTTGTTGGCTTCACTGAACTCGAAAAGTTGAAAAATTAAGAAAAAGTTGCATCTCTGTATCTCTATTTAATAAAAAGTTAAAAATAAACAACATAATTTGTTTCAACAATCGTAAAGATTATTATTTATCGTTTGTTGTTAGTACATGGCTTCACAGTAGGGTGTCCCAAAAAAATTATTTTTTCTTTTGTCTCACCCCCACAAAACCTTTCATTTTACTTCAAAATAAGAGTACTGTATGTAAAAAGATTTAATTTTAATTTTGACCCGTGGTCCAGGGCCTCTAAATCATCAGAACGTTAAAAATTTGTTTTTTTGTGTAAACCAAATGAAAGTAAGATTTACTTTTAAAATTATATAAATTAGTATAAAATAATATAAATTAACTGCTAAAACACATGAACTTGCCTTTTTTTAAAGTATCAACTAAAATATCAACTATATTGATAAATTATTGTTTAAAAAAGATGTGTTGACTTTTTAAACAAAAATTTATTAAATAACAGTTGATACTTAATGGAATGAAATTTAGTTTGGTTCAGCTATTAATTTATAGTATTTTATCCTAATTTTTATCATTTTTAAATCAGTGGCACTTACATTTTGTTTTCATCTGAGGAAATTGAATTTTAAACGTTTTAATGATGCAGAGGCCCTGGTCCAAGGGTCAAAATTAAAATTAATTTTTTTACATACAGTACACTTATTTTGACGTAAAATGAAAGGTTCTGTGGGGGTGAGACAAAAAAAAATATTTTTATTTTTTGGGACACCCTACTTCACAGTCATCAAAAGATTGCAAAATTCAGAAAAAATTACAACTCTGTAGCTCAATTTTTGCAAATCTTGAAAATAAACAATATAATTTGTTTAAACAATCGTTAAAATTATTATTTTTAATTTTTTGTTCGTATTTGGCTCCAATGGCCTCGATAAGTTGCAAAATTAAGAATAAGTTGCAACTCTCTAGCTCAATTTGATAAAAAGTTGTAAATAAATAATAATAATTTGTTTAAACAAATTAGAAAAGAACTAGGCTTCCGGTTGGGAAAGATAGCGTGCGAAAAGATCCGCACGCGTGTTGTTAGTACTCTTGTTTTCCGGGCGTTTTTATCGTAATTAAAGATCTGAGTTGGTGGAATTAGTGATTGACATAAAGTTTCAACTGCTAAGGCGCGGTGGAAGTATTTGAGAAGCTTTTGGTGCTGCTTTCTTTAAAATAATAGTGGTTAGTGTGGCGCAGAATGGATGAATGTGGGGTTAGGAAATTGACAGAAGAAAATGGCGACGCTTCCGGCTTACCACCAGAGGGGGATGAACCGAACGAGTTAAGATGCACAGAAGGACAGAGGGGCGACACCTCGGGGGGACTTACCGGAGATTCCGAGATAAACAATGCCGAACATAACCTAAATTGCACCGAGAAAATGGTTAAAAATGTAAATGTAAGTGGAGATTTCGAAAAAAGAGGCCCGGGGAGACCTAAAAAATTGGAAAAGCGTAGCAAACAGGAAAAAAAAGTGGGAACAAAATGAGGGAATTCTTAATCAGGAATCATTCGAAGGATTCGAGAAAGATAGGAGATAAATTTGAAAACATAATATTCCAGAAGAATGAAAAAATAAAGAGATCAGCACACGAAAAACACAACTTCCAAAACGAACTGGTGGAAAAACAAAAATTAGAAGGAAAGCAAAATTTAAAGAAGGAAACAGTGACTAGGCAAGAAATAAATATCGAAAGAAAAGTAGAAACAAAAGAGAGGGAAATGACTTTGACGATTGCTGAGGGAAGACTGACAGAGCTAATCAAAGGTATCTTGATTGACTGGTGGAAGGGATGTGATATAGAGAATGAATTGGATAGTTTAAAAAGGGAGATTCAAGAAGTAAAATCAGAACTATCTAAGAGTATTAAGAGAGAAGAGGAGAGTCGCTTAAGAGAAGAAGCAGCTGTGACAGCTCTGCACAAAGTTCTGAAACGAGAAAAACAATATCGGGGAAATAGACAAGTTAAAAGCCAAACTGAGAGAGAAGGAAATTAACATGTTAAATTTAAAACCGACTGAAGTGTATGTGGACAATCAGAGGGAAATTGCAAAAATAACTGGTAAAATAACTTTGGGCCAGGAGAAAACCAGGGATTCTGAAGAAATCGACCAGAACAGAAGAAGGGATACAACTAAACAAATAAGCAAAGTGATACAAAATAGAGGAGGGGGGGGGGAACTAGAAATGAACAAGGGTCTTGGGAAAGTGTTGAGGTTTCTGAATTGCCCCCATCACAAGTGATAAGTCAGCAAACTGGGGCAGCAGAAAAGGGAATAACTGAAAAACCCCAACCAAGTAGTGTAGTGCCAAGAGGGACAGATTGCTTAACCCGCCTTAGAAAAAGTGAGAGTGAGTGGGAACTTAGAGAAAGAAAAAATAGAAAGAACTGGGTAATTGTGCGAGGCCTTCGTTCAAGAGGAAGAAATCTGGGTGATGAGATCAGACAGACCCTGTTCCAGTTCACAGGCGTTAATGTCATAATTAAAACACGTGTCAGGTGGATCACTTATTAGATTGGACTCTTGGGGAACTAAGCGAAGTCTGTTGAAAAATAAATACAAAATAGGTTCAACAAAGATTGTAATAGAAGACGATCTGACATACAGGGAAAAAGAAATTCAAAACAGAATAGCGGAAGAAGTAGAAGATGCGAGAAAGAGAGGAGAAAAGGCAAGCGCTTCATACATGAGATGGAGAATAGGCAATAAAGCTTTTGTATGGAATGAGGATATGGGTAAAGAAGAAATCAAAGAAAGAAGCAGTGGTAAAAAGCTGTCAAGTGGACTAGCGGACGATCATCAGTATCAGTTATTTCGAGGATTTCGAGGGAGAAGAGCAACTTATTAAGGGTGTCTTTTGGAATATTGCAGGAGGAAGGAAAATCTACGGGGCCTGGGAGTTCTTGAGGGAATATAACATAATAGTACTCCTGGAGACTTAGATAGAAGCGGACTACATTAGAAGCCTAGATGAGATCTTCGTGTGGATAGCAAAAAGTGCGGTAAGAACTAAAAAAAAGGGTAGAGAAAAAGGGGGACAAGTGATAGGTATAAGAAAAAGTCTGAGTAAAGAATTAAAGATAGAAAGCTAAGAATACGGGTTGAAGATTAGTGGTAGTATTTTAGGGTCTGGAGGAAACAAAAAGAGCATTCTAACTGTTTACAACAACGAAGGAATTTCGAAAGTTGGCAAAAAATTATTGAAAGTGGTAGACGAACTTAAAATAAAGGGGGAAGGGGTAATTTTATTGGAGGACCTGAATGCGAGAATAGGAGAAGAGCAGGGAGAAATAGACAACATGGATACGACATATAAGAAAGAAAGGAGATCTGAGGATAAACTGTTAAACTGTGAAGGTAAATTGTTATTAAAACTTTGTGATGAAATAGGTTTTAAAGTATTGAATGGAAGAACAAAGGGAGATGAGCGAGGTGAATGGACGCGCATCGGAGACGATGGAGGTTCGGTTATAGATTACATATTAGAAATTGAGGATGGAGGGGTAGGAGATGTGAGGGAAATGGAAATTGTCACGCGAACCGAGTCGGATCATTTGCCGGTTACCTTCAGAGTAGTCACAGAGATGAAGGGGTTACCAAATTTACATGGGAACAGGGAAAAAGAAAAAAGAAAAGAACAAAAATATGCAGAAAAATTAGTTTGGGATATTGAAAAAGCAAATGATTACAGGGAGGAGCTAAAGAAATTATGGGAAACTAGAATAGACGAAAGGAATCTCTGGCAAGATAGGTGGGAAAACTTGAAAAATAATATCACAGAAGCCGCGAAAAAAGTGGGTTTGTCAAGAAGATACGCAATAGGAGGAACAATTAAAGGGGAAAAAATAAAAGTAGAGAGCGAAATAGAGGAGTCAATTAAAAGACAGAAAAGCCTAGTTTAGAAAAAATTAAAACGGTATATAAAAGTTAAAGGGGAGAACGAAAAAGTAGAATGGCAAACCGAGAGGAAAAATTTAAAGGAATTGTACAGAACGAAGAGAAAAGACGATAAAAGAGAAAAAGAAGAGAAATGGGAATGTTTAAGAAAAAGTAAAAATATAGGTGAATTTTGGAAGCATATTGGAAAATTCAGATCAAGAAAAAAGCGGAAAATGAAGGGAGGGAAAATAAGTGCAAAAGCCTGGAAGATCCGCTTTGAAAGTCTGTTGGAGGCAGAAAGAACAGATGAAGGAGAGGTGGATAGATTTTTAGAGATTGAAAGAGTTGAAAATAATCAAGAAAGAGAAATAGAATTAGATGAACAAGAGGAAGGATACGAAGAACTAAACAACGACATAACTTTTAAGGAACTGAGGGATACGGTGAAAAAGATGAAAAATGGTAAAGCTGCAGGAGAGGACAATATAACGATAGAATTTATCAAAGAATTACCATAAGTTTGCGCTGAAGAGATGCATAGAATAATGAACGGTTTCTGGGACGAAGGACAGATAAGGAAAGGATAGGCAAAGGCAAGATTATATCCCATACACAAAGGGGGAGACGTAGCCGACACAGGGAACTATAGAGGAATTGACTTGTTAGATGTAGGATATAAAATTCTTGCTACTATCATGGAGAAGAGACTTGGAAAGTGGATGGAAAAAAAAGGAATACTTAAAGAGAGCCAGGCAGGTTTTCTACGGAGGAGATCTACTAGAGATCATGTTTTTGTGTTAAACGCGATAATTCAGAATAAGCTTAAAGAGGAAAAAAGAAAACTCTACACAATCTTCGTAGATTTCCAAAAAGCGTTCGATACCGTAGACAGGGGTATACTTTTGGAAAAATTAAGGGGAGTGGGAATACGGGGAAGAATGTTTAAAATAATTAAAAAAATTTACGAAAGAACAACTAATGAAGTAATAACTGGGGAGGGGATATCGGATAGTTTTGACACGAAAAAAGGAGTGAGACAGGGTTGCCCTCTCAGTCCTACTCTTTTTAATATAATGATTAATGATATGGAGAATGAATGGGAGAACAGGAACTTAGGAGGCACGGTTGTAGGTAAAACGAAGATTTATGGGCTAAAATTCGCAGACGATCTGGAGTTGGTATCAGATACTGCGGAGGCGTTAACAGAGATAATTAGAAGTCTAGAAAGATATGTTAAAAAGAATAAACTGGAAATTAATGTGACAAAAACAAAAATTATGGTATTTAGGAGGGGTGGAAAAAGAAAAAGAGGAGAACAATGGAAAATAGGGGAACAAGAAATTGAAGTAGTGGATAAATTTAAATACTTGGGCTTCTGGTTCTCCACCAAAGGGACTTACACGACACATATCCAGAAAATGAAGGGTAAAACCCTGAAAGCAATTAATGTAGCCTGGGGGGTTATGAAGAGAGCGAGGATAGATGGGTTAAGTAAGAGACTCTACATAATAGATACTCTAGCCAAAATAGGGGGGTTATACGGAGTAGAGATTTGGGGTTGGGTAAAAAGAGACGAGGCTAAAAAAATCCAAGGAAAACTAGTCAAAATGTCAATGGGGTTAGATGAGACAACTCCGGGTTATATTTGGAGGATGGAGTCAGGGAGACAAAGCATTGAAATCGAAGCGAGAATCAGAGAATCCAATTACATACTAGAAATTCTAAAGATGGGAAGGGAGAGATGGCCAAGAATTTGTTTACAAGAGGAAATTAGGGGAATTAGAAATAAAAACCCGTCAACATAGGGGAAAGAGCTTCTGGAAGCACTTAAAACTGTAGGTGATGGAGAAATTATCAATTGGCTATGGGAGGGAGGTTCGAGTACAGCAGGAAATCCAACAAGACTGGCAGAAAATAGATCTATCTACCTACTGTGATAAATACAGGAAGTGAAAACTATTTCCAGGAAAAGAGGCATATTGGGAGGATGCAGGAGTAAAAAGGGAGGATAAAGAACAGTGGGCTTGATTAAGGTGCGGCAATGTAGGGAGAGCAGGGAACAAGGGTTTCAAAAATGTCTTTTGCAGAATATGTGGGAAACAAGATGAAAATTTGGTGCATATCCTGACCTGTGACGACTTTGAAGGGAATGCAAGTAGTAAATGGCTAGAGGGAGCTAAAAAATGGGCAAATAATAAGACGGGAAAAGAATTAGATGATCTCTTAATAGAGACCATGAAAGGAAGACCGAACCCTGTCCTATGTCGATATACAAGGGAATTTGAAAAAAGAGGGAGAGAAATGTCAAGAGTGGAGGAATGTGTGTAATGATTTAGAGTAATTACAGTGAATAAGTTGGAGATCGAGCAATAAAGTCATATAGGGTAGTATATTGTGATAGTAGGAATAAATTGTTAAACTTAGATCCTTCGCCAATGAACCTACCAAATTATAATTATATATCTTATATCTTATTCTTTTTCTATTGTGTTACAATTTATCTAAATTCTATATCTCATACATGTAATACATAATATCATATAGTATATCTTATAATTTTAAGGGAAAACCTCAAGATGGAAATATTTGTAAAAGCTTGTAATACTGTAAGCATACAATGGAGAAATAAACTAACTAACTAACTTGTTTAAAAAAATTAGCAATTACATGGAATAATGATTAAAAATCAATATTTATGTTATTTATTTAAAATATGAGGCATTCTCTGAGCAAAAAGCCACCCTAAAAAAAAATTGCCTAATGTTTTGGTCAATGATATGTGGTCAAAAAACAAAAATTTTAAGTAGGTTCTTAGGTCTGTGTAATGCGTGGTTGCCATGTTATCAGGGGCCCAATTTTATTGCAGCGTAATTTTCAACTACCAATAACTTTTAACCGGATAAATGGATTTAAAAATCTTATGGGTGTTTTTTGTGCAGAATTTCCTAAACTTTCAAATAAAATTACTCATTATTTTTATAATTTTATTTTTGACAAGAAAAATGCAAAAAAATGTTTGTTTTTTAATTTTTGACCAACACTCCCCCCTAAGAACTTTTTCATAGCTACCTAGAAATGATCCTTATTTTATAAGCTTTTCAACCCCCTAAATGCTATTTTGGGAGAGCAAGATTCGTAGAAGCTATAGGTGAATGTGTGTTACACTACACCTTACAAATTTGCATCCAGTTTTTTTTATATAGTCTTAAATGATTTTAATGTTACCAACTTTCTATACTTGAACAAAAAAGTGAAAAAATAGTATATATTGTTTTTTCTACAACAAAAAGAACGATTTGTAAGGTGAAGTGTAACACACATTCACCTATAGCTTCTACGAATCTTGCTCTCCCAAAATGGTATTTAGGGGGTTGAAAAGCTTATAAAATAAGGATCATTTCTAGGTAGCTATGAAAAAGTTCTTAGGGGGGAGTGTTGGTCAAAAATTAAAAAACAAACATTTTTTTGCATTTTTCTTGTCAAAAATAAAATTATAAAAATAATGAGTAATTTTATTTGAAAGTTTAGGAAATTCTGCACAAAAAAACACCCATAAGATTTTTAAATCCATTTATCCGGTTAAAAGTTATTGGTAGTTGAAAATTACGCTGCAATAAAATTGGGCCCCTGATAACATGGCAACCACGCATTACACAGACCTAAGAACCTACTTAAAATTTTTGTTTTTTGACCACATATCATTGACCAAAACATTAGGCAACTTTTTTTTTAGGGTGGCTTTTTGCTCAGAGAATGCCTCATATATGAAAAAACTCTCATAAAAATAGTAAAAAATAATTTTTAACGATTTTTTCATAATTTTGTAATTTATGGGGTTTTTTGGGGCCCTATAAAAAAATAGTTATTATTACAAAATTGTTAAATAAACAATTTGGCATTGTTGTTTGAAGTCTCCTGAAGAGAAACAGAGTTGGGAGATTGAAAAATATTGATTTTCAAGGGTTCTATACCATTTCTACGAAAAAGTCTTTTTTTCCCATACATTTTGCATGGGAAACTTTGAGCGCTTTGAGCCCCATCTAAATATTAAAAAATAAAAAAATAGTGGTATTTTTTTTCGATATAGAACAATCCTATGGGGTGAGAGCATTAAAAATAAAATATTTTTGTTTTGGACCACTCTATTGAGAAAGCATTGTTTTAAAGAAAGCAAAAAGTAAGGGTAAATAAAAGTCAATTAAGGGTAAAGTCACATGCAGATGATAGGGGATCAGGGGAATAGAATAGACCATTTAGAAAGTGCTTTCCCCTTCCCCATGTCACACTTATAGTGATGCACTTCAAGACAAGATTATCTTGAATTTGTTTCAGATATCTCGAAATATCGAGAAGTTTGTTAACCCAAGATTATTGAATATTCAATTGTTCAAGACTTAACTAATCTTGATTCAGATAATAAATTTTTTTTAATAAATGTAATAGATACAATAAATGCATCCAAAGTCGTTATTGTTTCTGTTTCTATCAATTTTTAATCATTGCAACAAAATAGTAGTTTAAAAATATTTGTAAACAATTTTTTAGCTTAATTTGTACTGTTAAGAGTAGTAATTATATTTTAATAAGAATGTTGAAAAATAAAGTTAGTTGCTGCTGATTAATATTTAAAATACAAATTTACTGAAAGAAAATATATAACAAATTTTAATAAAAAGATTTTCAATCGATCATTACAATTTGGATTATATTTTATCAAAAGCGTCTCAACTTGGGAAAACTTGATATAAAAGAAAATAATTAATCTCAAAAAAGAGTTTATTTTTTATATAAAATTTCTTTCCAATAATTGGTATTGAGAAAATAAAGATTGACATAACCCACCAAGCTAGCAACTTGGCAAATAATTGTTTACAAATCATTTAACTATCATGTGGGGTTATGACAATTTTTATTTTCTTATAAATTTCAGGTTGTGTTGTAATATTTTAAAATAAATATAAGCAGAATATAAAAATTCATTTAAAAGCTTTAAATATTAGGAATTATTTACTACATAGGAAAATATGCTACCTTATGAAATCTAAAAATTAAGCTAAATAAATAAATCTAAAATAAATCTATACTCAAAAGAAATTTTTGAGTCAGCACAATTTTAAAGCAAAACTTTTTTGAAGATTGTTATATTGTACAAATTAAGTAAAATGTTATTTTGTACAATTGCTAAAATTAAATATTTTTAGGTTATAATATATAAATATTTGATTTAAGGGGGGTTTCTCATGGAAAAATCGATTATTTTTTTTTTTTTTGCATAAATTTACTCCTTGACATGTCAAAAATGCCTTTATAAAAGTTTAAGTCGATTCGAGTATTAGTTTTTGAAATAAATCCGTGACATTTGGTGGCTATCGTGGCGCGCATCGATTCAGTTTCGCGTCGATTGTGTGTTTTTCGGAGATGTCCTATCAAAACGAGAGTTACAAGGAACGTGCAAAACGTTCCAGAAACGCCCTAAATAGATGCCATTAAAAAAAAAAAAAAATTTGCTTTACTTCTTCTTTTACTAAAAATGTTACCCTTAATTTTAAACGCGTTTTTTTCGAAATCATGGTTTTTTTCGGTAGACGTAGTTCAGAGAAAACGAAGAAAGCAATTGATTTAAAACCTTTTGCATTTTGTTAGACACACCTGTCTGCAGTCCGTATACCAGGATAAACTGCCTTAGTAACCCCCTCCCCCTCCTAGCCTTCCTTAAGTACTAAAAAAATGTCCTTTTTTTTGAATTTTTGATTAAAAAACCCGCCAATTTTTTATTTTTTGGTTTTAAGTAAAACTGCTGGTATACTGACTGCCCACATATGTATATTTTAAGATTCTTTTGGATTTTTAGGTTTCCGGTAATTTAAAATAGCGGAATCGTGTCTACCGCAAAACTCCTTTTTTTAGAGTCAACTTCATGGCAATAAGATGTACTTTTAATCTAATATTTTAGGTGTGAAAATAATTTTTTCTCTTTCAAAATACTTCAATTTTAATAGGTTAACAGCTTTAGATTGATATTTATAAAAATAAATAAATAATTAAATAAAATCAAAAATGTTCATTTTCCGACATTTCCATGAGAAACCCCCTTTAAATAAATATATTGAAAAGGTATTATCAATTTAACTGATTAATTTAATTAATTAAAGTCCAAATCTTTTTAATTTTATCAATTGTACAAGATAATGTTTTACCTAATTTGTATAATATAACAATCTTCAAAAATGTTTTGCGTCAAAATCATACTGACACGAATTTTTTCAAGAATCTTGGTTAAAACAATACAAGATCAATATTTTGTCTTGACAGACGATACAAATTCTCGATCTTGAAATTCTCTTGTTTATTCTCGCTTGAATGCATCACTACACACTTATTGTTAGTCAAAAAATTTTAACACCGACGTATTATGCATATAAGCACTAATTAAAATTCAATAGATTTTTTTTTTCAAAAGTCATCTCAGTAGACACAAAAAACTTTTATTTTTTCAAATTTCACTTTAAATGATAATACAATTTGATTCATTTTTTTTTATATTTAATTTAATTTTATTTTATTACCTACCAATCATTCCAGTCATCAAGCAGCCAATATATTCCGTAATTTGGAATAAGTGTGTTACACTTTGAGCATCGAGTAACTTATCCTGAAATCAAAATCATTTTTATCTTATCAACCATTCGTAAGAAAAAATGTGTCAATCATATTAAGCACTAGCATTCTAGCCCGCCTTCGCACATTGGAGCAAAAAAGCGCTTGTGGAATTTGAAGGTAATAAAATTCTGCATAACACCTCTGATTTTGTTTTTTAAAAATTTGTTATTTTTATTTGTTTATTGAATGCTAAACATGAAAAAAAAATTTATTAAAAACAGCTTAATTTTTTATGAAACGCATAATTTATACTAACAATAACGAAAACTTATAAAGTAATGATTTAAAAACAAATTCTGATCATAAACTAATTGTTTACAAAATGCTTGTATTTGTTATAAACAAATTAGTGGAAGAAAGATGTTTTGTTGTTTTACTTGATATTTAGCAATTTAAATCTATCTGTTATTCAATATTTGTAAACAATTAGTGATTAAATTACGAAAAATTATGTATTATAAATTGATTATTTTGTTAATTTATAAACAAATTTTATAAACAATTTTACGTGTTTAGTTGTTTATAGCGAAAATACTAAAATTTTAAATGCAATGTACAACGTTATTGCTGAAGATGGTCGAATAATACACACTTTAGTTAATTTTCAAGATTAGCATTGTTTTAACGAGGCGCATGAATATTCATTAAATCTCATTTAGCCTCAATCCCATTAAGCCTAAAATCAAAAAGCCTAAAATGCATTCAGCCAAAATTCCATTTAATCTAAATTGCATTTAACCTAAATTTCATTTAACCTAAATCGCGTTTAACCTAAATTCCATTAAACCTAAATTTCATTTTACCTAAATCCCATTCAATCTAAATTCTATTTAACCTAAATCTCATTTTACCGAAATTCCATTTAACCTAAATTCCATTTAACCTAAATCCCATTTAACCTAAATCCCATTTAACCTAAATTCCGTTTAACCTAAATCTCTTTTAACCTAAATTCCATTTAACCTAAATCCCATTTAACCTAAAACGCATTTAGTATAAATTCCATTTAACCTAAAATGCATTCAGCCTAAATCTCACTTCAACTAAATCCCATTTAACCTAAAACGCATTTAGTCTAAATTCCATTTAACCTAAAATGCATTCAGCCTAAATCCCATTTAACATAAATTCCGATTAACCTAAATCTCATTTAACTTAAATTCCACTTAACCTAAATCCCATTTAACCTAAAACGCATTTATTCTAAATTCCATTTAACCTAAAACGCATTTATTCTAAATTCCATTTAATCTAAAAAGCATTCAGCCTAAATCTCACTTCACCTAAATCCCATTTAACCTAAATCTCATTTAACCTAAATTCCACTTAACGTAAATTCCATTTAACCTAAAACGCATTTAGTCTAAATTCCATTTAACCTAAAATGCATTCAGCCTAAATCCCATTTAACATAAATTCCGTTTAACCTAAATCTCATTTAACGTAAATTCCACTTAACCTAAATCCCATTTAACCTAAAACGCATTTATTCTAAATTCCATTTAACCTAAAACGCATTCAGCCTAAATCTCACTTCACCTAAATCTCATTTAACCTAAATCTCATTTAACCTAAATTCCACTTAACCTAAATCCCATTTAACCTAAAACGCATTTAGTCTAAATTCCATTTAACCTAAAATGCATTCAGCCTAAATCTCACTTCACCTAAATCCCATTTAACCTAAATCTCATTTAACCTAAATTCCACTTAATCTAAATCCCATTTAACCTAAAACGCATTTAGTCTAAATTCCATTCAACCTAAATTCCATTTAACCTAAAACGCAATGAGCCTAAATCTCACTTCATCTAAATCCCATTTAACTTAAAACTATATTTGATTCAACTATATTTATCCTTAAATTAAAAAAATTTTTAGGTTCAATGGGATTTAGGTGAAGTGAGATTTAGGCTCAATGCGTTTTAGGTTAAATGGGATTTAGATTAAGTGGAATTTAGGTTAAATGAGATTTAGGTTAAATGGGATTTAGGTGAAGTGAGATTTAGGCTGAATGCATTTTAGGTTAAATGGAATTTAGACTAAATGCGTTTTAGGTTAAATGGGATTTAGGTTAAATGGAATTTAGGTTAAATGAGATTTAGGTTAAATGAGATTCAGGTAAAGTGAGATTTAGGCTGAATGCGTTTTAGGTTAAATGGAATTTAGGTTAAATAGGATTTAGGTTAAGTGGAATTTAGGTTAAATAAGATTTAGGTTAAATGGAATTTAGACTAAATGCGTTTTAGGTTAAATGGGATTTAGGTTAAGTGGAATTTAGGTTAAATGAGATTTAGGTTAAACGGAATTTAGGTTAAATGGGATTTAGGCTGAATGCATTTTAGGTTAAATGGAATTTAGACTAAATGCGTTTTAGTTTAAATGGGATTTCGGTTAAGTGGAATTTAGGTTAAATGAGATTTAGGTTAAATGGGATTTAGGTGAAGTGAGATTTAGGCTGAATGCATTTTGGGTTAAATGGAATTTATACTGAATGTGGTTTAGGTTAAATGGGATTTAGGTTAAATGGAATTTAGGTTAAATGGGATTTAGGTTAAACGGAATTTAGGTTAAATGGGATTTAGGATAAATGGAATTTAGGTTAAATGGAATTTCGGTAAAATGAGATTTAGGTTAAATGAGATTTAGTTTAAATGGAATTTAGATTGAATGGGATTTAGGTAAAATGAAATTTAGGTTTAATTGAATTTAGGTTAAACGCGATTTAGGTTTAATGAAATTTAGGTTAAATGCAATTTAGGTTGAATGGAATTTTGGCTGAATGCATTTTAGGCTTTTTGATTTTAGGCTTAATGGGATTTAGGCTAAATGAGATTTAGGGAATATTCATGCGCCTCGTTTTAACAATTATTAATCAATAAATACACAGCTTCGTTATTTTTAGTTGTAAAGGCTTTGTTCTTTTAACATATTTCTTTAAATTTAAACTGTTTTTAAAACTTTTTATAAAGTTAAACAAGTATTAACAATAAGTGTTGCTATTAACAATTTCATAAACAATTTATTTTTATTATGTCATTATAAAGAAATAAATGACATTATTCTTACATTTTTCTCATGATCAACGACATGACGAATCATACTCAATTACGTAATTTTTAAGTTTATTATTGTTTCAACAAAAAATGTTAATTAACACATTTAAATCGATTTTCGGTTTATAATTGATTTATCTTCAGTAAAAGTTTCTTTTTCATTATCTAGAGTCAGAAAATGTTTTCATTAATTATTTTATAAGTTATGACAAGTCAAGCATCCGCGTTTTGTACAGAGTACCATGCGCGCTCGTCTTTTCTTTTCGCTCTCCTGTAAAATTACCGATTTGCTTCTATGGTCCCTTTCTTCGGAGCGCGTCACAAATGTTAAATAAAATATTTCCTGTATCTCTTTTTAGTCGGTTTTTTATACCTTTCCTTCGATACTGAACTCTTTTCCTAATTTTGTAGCTACAAATAACTATTCATAGTTGTTGAATTTGGTTTTAAATATGAAAAATATTTCAAATTTAAGAAGATATGCAAAAAGAACGAAATCTATATGACTAGAAATAATAAAGCTATGTATTTGTTAATTAATAATTGTTTAAACAACACTTGTCTTGAAAATTAACTAAAGTGTGTATTATTTGACCTTCTTTAGCAATAACATTGTACATTGCATTTAAAATTTCAGTATTTTCGCTATAAATAACTGAATAAATAACTTTATTAATTAAAAAAAAATGTTAATAACTTTATAAAATATAAAAAATTATTTTTTAGAGTGATTTCAAGGTATTTCGATATAATCACTTCAAAAATTTGCATTACATACTTAGAATTCGTTTCTTTTGTAAAATTAATTCGTCACTATTGGTCTAGAGTCCTAATACAATTTAGAATGTTTACAAACAATTTTTAGATTGTCTAAACAATAGTTAAGCTTAAGTTAGTTTAGTAGTTAAGCATTATTGTACAAACTTTTATAAGTATTTTCCAAAAAAGAAAGAATCTATTCATTTTTGAGTTGTCTAATGATTTTTGTCAAAAAAATAGTAACTTGGACCGCACTATGGTCCGTCTCAATTTCTTCAATTTCCCTGACAAAAAACTTTTTTCCCTGTCATATCCTTGACTTTACTGACAAAAAATTTTTTCCCTGTCATTTCTCTGACTTTACTGACACGTGGCCACCCTGTATTAGTTTTTAATTTTTGTTTAAAATATAAAATATATTTCAAATTTAAGAAGATATGCAAAAAGAACGAAACCTATATGACTAAAAATAATGGAACTATGTATTTGTTAATTAATTATTGTTTAAACATTGCTAATGTTGAAAATAAATAAAATTGTGCTTTATTCAACTATTTGCAGCAATAATATTGTACATTGTGTACAAAATTCCAATAATTCCAGTATAAGGAGCTGGACACGTAAAATTGTTTATAAAATTTGTTTATAAATTAACAAAATAATTAATTAATAATAAATAATTTTTCGTAATTTAATCACTAATTGGTTACAAATATTAAACAACAGATAGATTTACATTGCTAAGTATCAAGTAAAACAACAAAACATCTTTCGTCCACTAATTTGTTTATAACAAATACAAGCATTTTGTAAACAATTAGCTTATGATCAGAATTTGTTTTTAAATCATTACTTTATAAGTTTTCGTGATTGTTAGTATAAATTATGCGTTTCATAAAAAATTAAGCTGTTTTCAATAAGAAATTTTTTTTTTACATGTTTAGCATTTAATAAACAAATGAACATAACAAATTTTCAAAAAACAAAATCAGAGGTATTATGCAGAATTTGATTACCTTCAAATTAAAAAAAAATACATCTAAATCGGTGAATATTTCTGGGCTCTATGTTAATTTGTCCATGAACCCTTTTTTATCCTACTGTGCTTCGAAAGGCATCGAAATCTAGTGGCGTGCCACCAACAGTATTTTTTGACAGAAAGTATTTTTTGACAAAAAGTATTTTTGTATATTGGGAAAAAACGAAAATTTCGTAATATCTTAATTGTAGAAGAGCAGAAGAAATTAAACTGTTATTGGCTCCCCCCCCCCCCCCAAGGGTGATTTTGTCACACTTATTCTGCCGTACATTTGAAGAAAGTCACTATCTGCATTTTTTTCGAAAAATGAGTTTTTTATGTCGTTGGATTCGTAATAAAAAAAAAATTATCTGTGCAATCCACGATTAAAAATATTAATTAGTTTTGAAGATAATTATACCCTAATTGGCCTATCTACAGCGATTTTGGTGAAATACATTTGAAGAAAGTCACTATCTGCAGAACGGCGGGCCTATCCAACAGGGAAAAATGTAAAGTGGGTGTCGGACGGTATACAAATACATTTTTCTGGGCCTATGTACATAGTACTAAATGTAAATTCGCTAGAAATGACCGAAGGAAGAAAACCTATGTACATAGTGACTTTCTTCGAATGTATTTGAACCCAGTTGAAGTCTAAAATTAGGTCCTATCCAACAAATAATAACCTTCATAAAGAGTATTTATTAAATTATTATATATTTATTATATCAACTGCATCATTTCATTAGATTTATGTACTGTTTAAAATAGATTTTTTAAAATATTTTGTTAAAAGTTAATTATTTTTAATTTATTACTTTGATTATTATTTTTAAACTTGTTATTAAAATACTTTAAAATGAGTTTACTTAATTAATTAATTATATACTTTGTTTATTTATTCTTTATGCAAGTTATCTTGCGATCTAAATTGGAAATAAAAAAAGCACAATTAATATTTAATATTATAATAAATGTTTGCTTGAAACACTCTATGATTGAAATAACATTTATAAATAATAGGGTATAGACAGGCTTTGTTAAAAAAGCAGATAAATTTTAGAAAATTTTTATTTAAAAGTAGATTTAAAGTATTAACCACACAGCGGTTGTTAGATAGTGACTTTCTTCAAATGTATCTCAGCGCTTTCACGACTCGGGAGTGAGGTCCTATGTACATGGGACCCCAGCCAAATGTATTTCGAGTAATTTAACGCATGCAAAATGGGCCTATCTGCAGTTTTGCATATAAACAATTAAAATTTATAATTTTTTTTATACCAATCGATAGATCGAGCCCATTTTACTAAGAAATGATAATTGTCTTTTCAAAAAGTATTATATATTAAAGGATTCTCATGCAAACGCGTTTTCCTTAAATATCTCCGTTCGACTTCAAATGCAGATAGTGACTTTCTTCAAATGTACGGCAGTATTCTTGTGTGTTTGATTTTCGTTTTCAAACATTTTCTAATATTTTGTACATACAATTGTGCACAAATAAATTATTTATCAGGGTGGCCACAAGATTCAGTTTATCAATTTCGCTGTCATTTTACTGACTTTACAACCAAATTTCCTGACAAAAATTTTTTTATTCAGAGCAAAGACAAAAATCTGCCAACAACTCAAAAATGAACCTATTTTACTGTTATTTATTTTTAAAATACTCATAAATATTTTTACTATAACGCTTAAGTTGGTACTCAAAAATCAAGACTTTAAATATTAACTAAAATGAATGTTAATAACTTTAAAGAATATAAAAAATAATTTTTTTAGAGTGATTTCAAGATATTTCGATATAATCACTTCAAAAGTTTTCATTAATCATTACATACTTAGAATTCGTTTTTATTGTAAAATTAATTCGTCACTTTTGGTCTAGAATCCTGATACAATTTAGAATGTTTACAAACAATTTTTAGATTGTCTAAACAATCTTAATTGACAAACAGGGTGTCTGCTAATTTCGTCCCACAAAATTCCCGGTCATTTCCCGGGTTTTCCCGGTTTTTGTTCCTATTTTTCCCGGTTTTTTCTCTTGTTAAGTTAAAATTTATTTTAAGTATAAATAGACCTACAAATGTTATTTATTCAAAGAAAATAATTGAGAATTGAAGAATTAAATATTAAACTTTACAAAAAATAATAATTAAGAATTAAAAGAAACAATTAATAATGGAAAGAAATAATTGAACAATGACAAAGATATTTGACAATTAGAAAAAAAATTTAATAAAATAAGTAAATATTAATCTACAATTGAACAATAATTGAAAAAATTCAACAATGGTTATTAAATTCAAAGAATATAATTGAAAATTGGTCAACTAGATAGAAAATCCAAAAAAATAATTTAAGGTTATAATTCAAAATTGAAGAAATAAATTGAAAATTAAATAATCAAATTGAAATCAGAAAAACACAGAATTATTGAATATTAAAAAAAATGGAAAATTGAGAAATAAAATTGAAATTCGAATAAAATAATTGAGAATTAAAGAAAATTACTAAACAATTGGATTGAAAAAAGAAAAAAATAATTTATATTAAAAAAAAAATGGAAAATGACGGGAATTACTTAATATTGAAGAAAACATTGAAAATTGAAGAATGGAAATGTTATTTAAAGAAATTAATTGAGAATTGAAAAAAAATAGACTAATTGAACAAATAAATTAAAAATAGAAGAAAATTATTGAAAATTGAAGGAGGTTTTGAAATATGAAATAAATAACTGATAATTGAAAAAAAATAATTGAAAAAAGTCGAGATTACTGAATATTGAAACAAACAATACAAAATTGAAGAAAATAATTAAAAATTAAAAAAAATAATTGAAAATTGAGGAAAATAATTAAAAGTTGAAGAAAGTACTTAAAAATTAAATACAATATTTGGAAACAGTAGAAAAATGTAGAAATCGACGGAAATAATGGCGATTTGATGAAAATATTTTAAAAATTCTCAATTTAAATAAAAATTGAAAGAAAAACATAATTTAAAAAAGCTGAGAATTGTTAAATATTGAAGAAAATTTAGAAGAAGAGGGTGTCTAGCAAACTGGAAATTTTAAATTCCCGGCAAATTCCCGGATCTTAGAGCACAATTTTCCCGGATTTTTAAAAATAAAACTTAAATATTACAATTTTGAAATAATATATTATAAAGTAGTTGAGCAGCTTTTTTAATGTTTTTATAACAGGGCTGATAAAAATCATGATTTAAAAAAAAAAAATATCCGATTTTTTTTTAAATCGGACTTTTTTTATTTAAATCAAAAATTGATTTTTTAAATATTATCAGTATATGAAAGCTCAAAATGTTTATTTGTATTTTTTTATTTTTTAAACTGATAGAACATATAATAAGAAATAATAAAGAATAAAACATTTAAGCAAAATCAAATAAATTATGTCGAATAAATGAGAAAATTTCAAAAAAATATTTTAAAATTCATATGATCGCAAAATTAAGAACGTAAAAAGAAAACAGTCAATTTAAAAAAATGTCAACGGACATTATTAAAGAAATTAGAAAAAAATTAAGAAAACAACACAGGAATAAAATAAAGGCATAAAAATATATAAAAAGTGGAACTCTTTTAAAAAAATTAAACTATTTAAGGACATTTTTTTTAAATTAAAATAAAAAATGAGGAGATAATTAAAAAAACTTCAAAATATATTACTAAAGACTAAAGAGAACAAAATTTTAAAAGAAAAGAAATTCTATGAAATAGAAGAACGATGTTAAAATGAGAATATTTACAACAAGATTAAATTTACATATTATAAAATAAAAGAATCGAAGTTTTCAAAAAAGTTTAAAATTGAGAAATTTACAAAATATAGAAGAAAAAAATAGAAGGAAAAATGATGACAAAAATTAAAGAATTAATTAAAAGCAATGAAGGACAAAAAAAGTGAAAAATCAAAAAAATTAAATAAATAGGAAGAAAATGGAGTAAAGTTTGTTTCCGTAATCTAACAAACTGTAAAAAAATGTAAAAAGTACAAAAAATAATCAATTTTGGTTAGAATCTACTAAAAAATCAGAATTAATAAAAATAAAATAAAAAGAAATTTAAAAATCTTTTAAAAATAAAAAAGTTTAGACAAATTAAACCAAAAACATTTTTATAATAACAATGAGAGTACTTATTTTTAAAAATATGGAAATAATTATGAAAATCATCGAAATAAAAAGTTTAGTGAATGTTACAATAACAAAATTGTGTAAAGTAATATTAAACAATATGCATAAAAAGAAGATAATTAATGAAAATCCTAAAATAAAACGACAAATATAAACAAACAAAAAATACCAAAAGTGAAAGGAATAAAATTTTTTAAATTTTGTAAAAATAAAAAATTATGAGATAAAAATTAAGCAGTTTCAAAGGATTGAAGCCTCTTAGAAATATTGTAAGAATTATTGTGAATATGAAAAATAATTAATATTATTTACTTATTTTGAATTAATTAATATGCATTTAAATTTGAATTAATTGAAATTTAAAAGTTTGAACAAATTGGAATATGAATTAATTTAAATTATAATGACTTTAAGATATAAAAATTTAATACTATTTTTTGCTATCTTCATACAAAAAATTTGTAATTGGTAGGTATTTTGATTATCTGTATTAACCCAATTTTTTAAATTTCATAAAGATTAAAATACTAAAATTGAAACTTTTAAGCTTTATCCATAAATTTGGGGTCAGAAAAATAATAAACATTTTAAATGAAACACTAAAATAAGTATTATTATCGAATACAATTAATATATATACAATCGCACCACCATCTAAAATTTTTAAAGTACACTATATTATATTTTCCTGACATTTCCAAAAAATTCCCGGATTTCCCGGATCTATTTACAAATTCCCGGATTTTTTCACGAAATATTAAATTCCCGGCAAATTCCCGGATTTCCCGGATCGCTAGACACCCTGGAAGAAATTGAAAATTGAAAGAAATATGAAAAAATAATTGGATTTTTTTTTATTTTTTTTTTTATTTGCCTGAGTATACAGCCCACAATCATAAAGATCTTTTAACATATACACTAAAAAAAAATGTCATTGAATCAAGTAAATTTTATTTGCTTTAAGTATAGTGTATATCGTCGGCTTGAATAGGGACAAGCAAATTATGATATTAGTCCAAGAAAACGATAGTCTTGCTATAGTATGATTGTGCGGAGCGCAAATATTCTTGAGCCAAGAAGATATGAGATTGCTTTGACAATTTGACAAGCTTGCAAGAAACGTAAAAAATATTGACTAGAGAAAATATTATCTCAATATAAGAACATATTTTCTTGATCTAAAATTATCTTTTTTTTGAATTTCAAAAATATTTTCTCGTTTTAATAGTCTTCTGACTCCTCCCATCCTTTTCTCATACTTCATTTATTCTCTTTATCATTATATGTGACGCGTTCTGAAGAAAGGGACCTAAGAAGGAAATTGGTTATTTTACAGGAGAGCGAAAACAAAAGTCGAGCACCCATGGTAATCTGTACAAATCAAAAGATTTGATTTGTTATAACTTGAAAAATATTCAATAAAAACCTTTTCTGGTTTCAAATAATGAAAAAGGAATCGTTAATAAAATTAAAACAACCATAAACGGAAAAACGATTTTTTGCTTCTTAGGTACCTTTCTTCAGAACGCTTCACATATCTGCATTTTTTCATATTTAGAACACCTTTATTTTATTTATTTATTTAAATAATACTTATTTTACATATATACTTACATTTAATTAACAACTATTGCAGCTGAGTAAATAAATTACGAAATAAAATTTTTGGAGTCTAGTGGAATTGAACCCGCGACCGCACGACCACGAGTTGAGCACGCTGTCCACTCTGATACGCCACGCTTGAAATCAAATTGCAAAAACTCCTATTTAAGCTATAGGTAGCAAGATATTCTTGGAGCAAGAACATCTGTGTTGTACTGAGTAAACAATGATTCGAGGCAAACGAAAAAAATTATTTTGTTCAAGAAACAAAAATTGTTAAAGCATTATACTCATTATTTGACCTGAGAGCAAATATTCTTGACTCAATAGTTTTTGAGACTTGTCGCATGTAAAATAGTTCGATTGAAATAAGCACATATTTTACTTCTATGAAACGTTAATTTCTTACTTCAAGTACTTTCTCCAATGCTAATATTTTCTTGGGACAAAAAAATAAATTTTTTCAAATAAAAAAATGTAGGCTTGCCTCAAGTACATGCATTTACTTGAATCAATGAACTTTTTTTTCAGTGTATGGTGCGCAGCCGCTTCGCGTCTGCGCATCATTTTTTTTTCACTGCCCTGAGTCTTTTTTCCCCTCTGACGTCATCTCACCTAAAACTTTGACATCAATCTTGCTTCACCTACACAAACGTGAGTTTTGCGCATTTGTGAAAGAAAATAACGTATGAACCGCGGGTGGACCTCGTTTATTGACTCACACAATGTTCTCCGAACTCGTCTTCGCACTCGTTCATCGAACATTATGCTCGTCAAAAAACTCGGGTTTTCCACCCTTGGTGCATAATATACTATTAATAAACAAACAAAAATGACAATTTTTTATAAACAAATTAATTTTTTTTTAATTTTTTTTTCTAAAGATTTTTAGAAGAAATAAGAAAAGTTTGCAGAAGGTTTCAGAGTGGGCCTGATGATCTTATTGGGTTAAAATGAATTTTTCTTTATCCCCTATCCGAAAGTACACTGAGAAACTAATTTGTTTTGCTGCCTTAGCAATATTTTTTGTTATAATAACAAAAAAAGTTGCAGGCGCTATATTGACAATTCAGTTTGCTATCATAGCAATTGTTTTTCTCAGTGTACTTTCGGATAGGGGATGAAGAAAAATTCATTTTAACCCATTAAGATCATCAGGCCCACTCTGAAAACTTTTGCACACTTTCCTTATTTCTTCCAAGTATGTTTACAAAAAAAAAAATTGATTTGTTTATAAAAAATTGTCATTTTTTAAAAAAAAAATCTAATTTTTTTTTGTTTGTTAAAATTATTTAAAAGTCGAGGAAAAACTAAGCTTTTTCTCTTCTGGCAAAATTATTCTATAGTTCATAGTTTCAGAGATATATGTATTTAAAAATAGGTATACTTTTAAAAACATAAAAATTTAAAAAATTCATAACTCGTAAACTAAGCTACCAAAAACAGTATAAAAAAACTACGTATTTTTTTTCAATAAAGAATGAAAAAAAAAATGTTTGGCCGAATTTAAAATCTGCATGTAAATCTCACGTGGAATCGCCCATATGTATCTCAGCTATAGGATATTTTTTGAAAAATTATTATAAAATATGACGAAATAATATGTAGTACTCAATTATAGAAAGTTTATCAGCAGTCCATCAAAAAATGAATAATTTCAATTATTCTTGTATTTTACGTTTGAGATTATTAAATATTGAAAAATAACGACACTTTCGGACAGTCTTTAAATTTTAATTTATTATAAAGTCCAACGTTTCAAAAACGAACCGTTCCAATTTTCAAGAACATCAAAAACACAATATAAAACACATATGAATGACAAACATAAAGAAAAAAGAAAGAATATTTTCTTTCTGTCAAAGAATAAAATTAATATCATTGTTAATTTTTCTAAACGACGTGACAATCATTTTCACATCGAACTTATTCGTACGAGTGAACAGAGACTACTAACGAGAAAAATTAACAATGATATTAATTTTATTTTTTGACTGAAAGAAAATACTTTCTTTCTTTTTTCTTTATGTTTGTCATTCATATGTGTTTTATATTGTGTTTTTGATGTCCTTGAAAATGGGAACGGTTCGTTCTTGAAACGTTGGACTTTATAATAAATTAAAATTTAAAGACTGTCCGAAAGTATAGTTATTTCTCAATATTTGATAATTTCAAAATTTTTAAATTTTTCTGAAAAATGTCATATCTCCCATTCATATTAATATTTTTTAATCTAATAAGGCGAAGATTTTAAGTTAGACAAATACCCAAAAATCTGCAAAGTCTGACTTTAATCGGTCAAGCCGTTTCTGAGAGATAGTGGAACAAAATATTGAATACATACAGACATACCTACACAATACATACTGACAAAATTATTTTAATTCCATTTTTCGAATCCTTGTTGTTCAAAATGACAATATATGACAAAAATTTTGAATTTTTCGATTTTTTGAAAAAGTGCCATAACTTCTGTTTAAATTAATATTTTTGAATGGGGTACGGCTATAAATTTAAGTTACGATTAGTATATTAAATTATGATTATCGACATACAATATCTAGCTACAACAAACTGGAATGTGTTTAAAATTATATAAACAGTAGTATATTGATATTTAAATTACTTAAGAGTTCTTTACTCTTTGGTAAAAAGTAACATAATATCAATACATTATTTTGAAGTTTTATTATCTACATAACATAAACAATAGGTAAACAGAATAACTGCTTTAAATTTTTTCCGACGCTCCTTTTTTTAAGAACTTTTCTATTATATTGAAATTTTATCATCATTAAATAATAATACAAAATTTTAACATATTTTATTTAATGAGGTTCTATCGGTTGAATCCCTTTTAAATCATGCAGGCCGACTAACTTCAAGTTGTAGATTTAACTTCCACTAAAATATGTTATTCTATCTATATGTGAAAAATTAAAGGACAAGTATTTTTTTATGTTTGTTAAAAGTTATTTTAAACGAAGTTAGGAGTACTTCAATTTTAAATGGTAAAACTCAAAATAACAATAAAAAAAATTTGTTTCACTTGTAATTTTTTTCCTAATTTATATAGGGGAGAGGGCCCCAAGTTGGACACCCTTTCGTCTTATTGCTGTAGAATCCAAACCAAATAAAATATATTAAAATGTTTTATACCGGATGAAAGTACAATTTATAAGGTAACTTATGGCCACAGAGATAAAATTTTGTGAAAATAAAATTTTTTTAAGCGTCTTTTCTAATTGTTAAAATTTTCGGTCTAAAAAAAAGTGGCCCCAAGATGGACACCTTCTTAAAAGTCTCTGAAAAAGTAATAAAATATCGAAAAATATCGATATATCAAATTCTCTAACGATAACATCACATTTTATGGTGGAAAATAAAAAATTTTAATTAATTGGCTCAAAAAATTATTAAAAAAAGTGTAAAATACAAAATATGCAAATAAATACATCGAGATTTGAGGCCTGTCCATCTTAGGGACAAAACCAACTGGTTTTTTTTCTTCAAATGTGCATCAGAATCTTCGTCTAGACAAACAACAAAAATGACAAAAAGCATAAGGCGCTGCCACCTTAAACAAAAATTTTATACGAAATGTCCATCTTGGGGCCCACTTCCCTTATCAATTTTTGTTTATTGGATCTTTTAGATGATATTTTGTTCTTTAAAAATGCCGTTTGAAATTTTTAAAAGGTTTTAAATTTAACAAAATTGTGGATGACTTTCCAAAAATAAATAAGGTCTATTTTCTAAACACCCCCACCTTTTTTTCTTTAAAATTTTGACCATAAATTCTTATCAATAGCATAAAATATTCCTATAAGTTTCAAGCGTGCTAAACTATAATGGCATCCAGGACATTTTTTTTCACAAATAAATTTTTATTTAAAATTTGAGATTGTTAGTAAGCAAGCAGAAAAGATCACCTAAAAGGTCCAAGAAACAAAATTTGATTGTATTAATTAGGAAAAATATTACCTACAAGCGAAACTTCGTTAAAAATAATATTTATCGAAAATAAAAAAAAGTGTCCTTTTATTTTTCATATAGAATAATTATGGCTTTTTTTTATTAGTACATAAGATTTTTTGTTATTGTAACAATCATCAATAAAACTAAATTCTAACATTGAATCTGAATTTTATTAATCTACTTCGAAATATTTACAAAAAATTATATATTTTTGATCCCAAAAAAGGTGACAAAATTGAAAAATTAAGGTGACTGCTTGTGATGCCTGATATATGTATACATAACCAAACACAATAAACGAAAAAAATGATTTAAGAACTATGTACACAAAAGCTAATAAATATTAATAATAGTAATAATAATAAAAAAAAAATATGCGGCGATTTTTTTTACTAGCGGATTAAATAGCCACTTCGAAATACAAATATTTGAAAAACATTTTTTACCGGTATTTTCTTTTGTGTCGCCACAACAGCAGTATCAACTCCTTTAACAGCTACAGAAGTAAGGCCACCCTGATTAATAGCCTTAAAAGCATATTCTATAACAAACAATGCAAAATAGTTTCAAAAGTGCTCAGTCATTTGAGGAACATGGTTTATGATAAAGTCAGTGTCATATGAAAGGTATTTTCAATTACAATTGTAAAATATTTTCTTTTCTTCTTACCAACTTGATATAGTCGACCTTCAGGAGAAAAAATGGTAATGTGCCTGTCAAAACCTGCACTACTTGCACGTGTCATTTTGAGTTTCTAACGTATATTTATTAAACAAAAATCAAAAGTACATACAATATACAAGAAAAATCTAGCTCATTTAGCATGATTCATGTATACGCAAGGTTGTGTAGTGACGCGTCTAGCTAGGGATGCAGAGATGTGCAAGTCGACTCCGGTTCTTTCAAAGAATCGATTCCTGACACATCAGAATCGATTTTTAAAAATCGATTCCTGTATTCTAAAAGTAGATTCCGGAATAAGGGCGCAATTACATGTCTGCGTCGAACGCTGCGTTTTTGTGTTGAATAATGAGAGAGAGGAGGAGAGAAATATAGTCACATCTTTGTCACTCTCAGCATTCAACGCAAAAACGCAGCGTTCGACGCAGACATATAATTGCGCCCTAAGGATATTCAAGTTGGGTGGGGAGAAATTCAAAATGGCGGCTACCTGGATGAAAGGTTTGCATTACAGTCAATGGGACGAAATCAGTTCTTGTACAATAACTTTTAAAAAACAAATTTGCGAACCTATGTTTATTAACAAAATATTTTTCATTTGTCGAAAGCTATTTTTTAAAATAATAAAATTGTATAGAATTTTTATATGAGTTTTTATTATTTAAAAAAATAGCTTTCGGTAAATGAAAAATATTTTGTTAATAAACATAGGTTCGCAAATTTGTTTTTTAAAAGTTATTGTACAAAAATTGATTTCGTTTTGAATTTCTCCCCACCCAACTTGAATATCCTTATCGATTCTTTTTTGAGAATCGATCAGAGATTGGCCCAAAGCACAAGCACAACGAATATAATAACACCCTTAAAAATTAATAAAAGTCATTCATAGAATCAAAAAATTATAAAAAAAAGTTTTTTTCTACTGCCGCCATGTTGAAATTGTAAATTACCTAGTTTGGGTGGGTGTTTTCGACGTTCACGCTCTAAGGGTACCGTCTCATGCTCGGGATTAATGGATCAGGGATTAGTATAGACCAATCAGAAAATGCTTTCTAATGTGACCAATTATCTGATTGGTCTATTCTAATCCCTAATCCATTAATCCCTAGTATGAGACGGCACCCTGAGAGCTCAGAGACATGATAATGTGGTTTGCCAATTCTGGTGGACAGAATTTTTTAATTGGTTGATATACTCGTACCCAAGGGAAAGGGTCGCAGTGTCACGCTCAATCTTGAAGAACAAAGCGTGACAGAGCGCGCATTTCCCTTAGTGCGAATATATCAACCAATTGAAAAAGACTGTCGACCAGAATTGGCAAACCACGGGTGTTTTCGACGTTCACGCTCTGAGCGCTCAGAGACATGATAATGTGGTTTGCCAATTCTGGTGGACAGTATTTTTTAATTGGTTGATATACTCGTATCTAAGGTAAAGGGTCGCAGTGTCACGCTCAATCTTGAAGAACAGAGCGTGACAGAGCGTGCATTTCCCTTAATGCGAATATATCAACCAATTGAAAAATACTGTCGACCAGAATTGGCAAACCACATTATCATGTCTCTGAGCGCTCAGAGCGTGAACGTCGAAAACACCCTTTGTTTACAGTTTTCTACGTATTTTACGTATTCTACCCAGGGTTGTGTACGTAACATACCGGAAGTATGTTACATAGTTTGTTACTGCCCACACAGCACCAGAAATTCCCTGAATTTCCCCTGAATATTGGTCCACATTAGCCTAAAGCACAACGAATCGTAATCGCTAATCCTTAATCGTAATAATGAGAGAAAGCAGGACAGAGATATATGTCTGTCCTACTTCCTCTCATTCTTACGATTAGCCTAAAGCACAACGAATCGTAATCGCTAATCCTTAATCGTAATAATGAGAGAAAGCAGGACAGAGATATATGTCTGTCCTACTTCCTCTCATTCTTACGATTAAGGATTAGCGATTACGATTCATTGTGCGTTAGGCTATTTCCCGAATATTCGAACCTAATATTTAGGGAAGTTTCGTGGAAGCATCAAAATGTCCGCCATAAAGAATATTGGACGCTAAATTTCCCTGAAAATGTATTTCTAATTTTCAGGGAATTTCCGCATCTAATATCTCTTCAATATTCACAGTATTCGTAAATCTTCTGTACATGATGCACAATGGTACAATACAATTTTTATCAATTACCAGATCAAAAAAATTTTGGAAATTTTTTTTAACTTTCCCTGAATATTCTAGGAATATTAGATGCGGAAATTCCCTGAAAATTAGAAATACATTTTCAGGGAAATTTAGCGTCCAATATTCTTTATGGCGGACATTTTGATGCTTCCACGAAACTTCCCTGAATATTAGGTTCGAATATTCGGGAAATGTGGACCAATATTCAGGGGAAATTCAGGGAATTTCTGGTGCTGTGTGGGTGTATGTTACCTACACTGAAAAAAATGATTCTGTAATTTTACCACTATGGAAGTAGGAGCGTTTAAAGACCTTTTCATCTCGAATAGGAATTAATGAATGCGCATGCTCAGTCCTCCATGACAGTCGGTCATAGAGTACGCTTCCATTTAATTGACCTCGTCGGGACCGGATGAAACATTTTAATTGACCCTTCCCACTCTTTACGCAAATACCAAAAACACTCTGCACGTGAGGGGAAATGTAACATTTCCTTTTACGTGCACATGAATGGTACACTGTAAAAAATAATACCTGCAGAATTACAGTGCAATGCATTTTAACGTTTCGCACTGTACATTCTGACAGGAGAAATTCAACGTCATACGTGGTAAAAGTACGGCTGTGTGGAGGAAAAACGTTCGTGTTGTATTTTTACAGCGTGTGGCGTTGCAGTATGACAGCCGATGTGATTTTCTACAAGCTAATCTTAAAAAAGTTATGTATCACCTTGGAAATAAATCGCTTCACGTGACACGTAGTAAAAATACATCTTGTTAGATATTTACAATGGGTACTAGAATTGGTGGTACACATGTTATTTATCGGTGTGAAATGTTGAAATTTAGTTTGAATGTGGAATTTCTGTCTGGGCTTAAATTTTTTTGTTTGGAACGAAAATTGTGCCCGTATTATATTAATAAAATACAGTCTATTGTATTTATAAAAATTCTTAATGGTATGAAATATGTAGCGTCGTTTAACCTATAGTTAAATTATCGCATCGTTAAAAAGAAGTTCCAAATGATCCAAAGTTATATACTAGGTTATAGATGATAGTTTATATTTCATAATTTTATATTAAATTTGATTGTATACGTTAAACGTGAAAAGGTTTAATTCCGCATCCACATTTTTTGCATTGAATTATAGAATTTAGCGAGGATCAGCGTTGGTTCAATTTTCTTTCTGAAAGTGAGTATAACTTTACTTAAGGAGTAGGAATTTGATACATTCTCGGGATTTGCCACTCTTTTTCTAAAAAAAAAAAGTTACAATAAAAGTGAAGTTTTCTATTTCTAAAAGCAAAATAGTAGTTTTTAACCTAACTTCTTCTTAATCGTAAACAAAATGTAAATCGATACAAAATTTATGAATAGCACGTAGAATCACAAAGGGAATGTAGAAATACGGTCTCTTGTAAATTCACACTACAATAAAAATATACAGTCGGATCATCAATTTACAACGCACTATGTATTTCGTCGTAAGGTTCGCATTTTTACTACGTGTCACGTGAAGCGATTTATTTCCATCGTGTCACGATGTAAAAATACAACGAAATTTTTTACAGTGTAGGGAAATTTTGTTCATTTAAAATGTACGAAAAAGTTCAAATAAAATGAAAGTTCATTTAAAATGGAGGTAAATTAAATGGAAGTGTACTGTATTCGGAAATTCACCATGTTAAGCCCAAAGCACAACGAATACGGTTACGGGAGCAGGGCATGAAATAATAAAGGACAGAAACTGTTTCTGTCCTTTTCTGTCTTATGTTCTGGTCCCTTAACCGTATTTCTATCTGCTTAGGCCTTTATTAACATGTGAAAAAAAATATGATTGACCGGAAGTTCGAATTATTTGGAGACAAAATTATTCGAGATGAAAAGGTCTATTACCTACGGAAGCGCCTATGTGCCACGTCAAGGCGCGTACTTATGTGTTCTGTTCTCAATGTTATCATCTTGAAGTAAAATATTATAGTTTGATGTATTTATCCAAAATCCTCTTATGTAAAATTCCCAGCAAAAATGATTAATTATAGAAACCTAATTGTGATACGTCTTAAAAAAGATTCACATATTAGTTGTTAAGATATTTCTTGAAAACGAATTGGTTATGTGTCTATTTTGACCGTCAACGGGCATTTGATTGAAAAAATAAATTCAACTTCTGTTGAATAAATAAATTAAACATTTTTTCTCCCTTTTGTTACGAAGAAATGACAGAATCTTTTAAAAGTTTTCATAAGGTTGTTCAAACCCAAAGCACAACGAAGACGGTTACGGGAGCAGGGCATGAGATAATAAAGGACAGAGACTGTTTCTGTCCTTTTCTGTCTCATGCTCTGGTCCCGTGCACTGTAAAAAATACTTCAGAAAAATTACGTCCGTATTGTAATGTTACTTTAGAAACATTCTGTAATATTACTCTTTGGAAAGTAGCAATAATACCAATCAACTTGAATTTTTACAGATTTCAGTAATGTAATATTACATTTTTCAGTAAATGTACAGTCAGGGACATTGATGCCTTCCCTTTTTTCCACTAGATTTTTTATGGAAACACATGAAGAAATCTAGTGGAAAATAGGAAGGCATCAAATGTCCCCGACTGTACATTCAGGGTTGTGAATAGCCTAAAGCACAACGAATCGTAATCGCTAATCCTTAAGGTACGCTCCCAGCTCGATGTCTGCCTGCCTGCGCGTGCAACCGACACGAGAGACACTATATTTCCGTCTTCTTCTCTCTCATATCGGTTGCACGCGCAGGCAGGCAGACGCCGAGCTGGGAGCGTATCTTTAATCGTAATAATGAGAGAAAGCAAGACCGAGATATATGTCTGTCCTACTTCCTCTCATTCTTACGATTAAGGATTAGCGATTACGATTCATTGTGCGTTAGGCTAGTGTAATACTTTGGTATTAGTAGGTAATAAAAGCACCTACCTTCATAGTATCAAATTCACCAGTAACTGTAAAGTTACAAAAGCATGTAAAAATCCTGTTTATAATCTCAATGTTATCATCTTGAAGTAAAATATTATAGTTTGATGTATTTATCCAAAATCCTCTTATGTAAAATTCCCAGCAAAAATGATTAATTATAGAAACCTAATTGTGATACGTCTTAAAAAAGATTCACATATTAGTTGTTAAGATATTTCTTGAAAACGAATTGGTTATGTGTCTATTTTGACCGTCAACGGGCATTTGATTGAAAAAATAAATTCAACTTCTGTTGAATAAATAAATTAAACATTTTTTCTCCCTTTTGTTACGAAGAAATGACAGAATGTTTTAAAAGTTTTCATAAGGTTGAGGTTAAGTTCAGGTGCAATGCCAAAGTTTAAAACGATAAATACAAAACTTTGTGAAATTACATAATTTATTTATTTTACATTGCTTTTTTATAATTTCTAATACTTATATTTATTTCATGACTGGCGAATTTTCTTTTCTGTAATTTTACAAAAGCATTAGGAATTTTACATAAGGTTAAAGTTTTATTCCCAACTCTGCGCGTAAAATCCGTAAAACATGTAAAACTGTTACTATAGAAGTAGGTAATTACGGAAGCGCCTATGTGCCACGTCAAGGCGCGTACTTATGTGTTCTGTTTTGTTGAAAAACGAACCAACGAACACGAGAGCACGTTCATGTGTTCCCTTTCGTAAATTGAGTCCAGGGTTGGTTAATTACAGTCGGATTTGCCAAAATTCATTTAAGAAGAAGAAAGAAAGAGAATAATTTAATGACGAGAGAAAAATTAAGAATTTAAAGGTAATTGATTACTTTATTTTTCGTTCCTTTAATTAATTTAGACATTTTCATATGTACTTTTATAAAAATAAACTTTCTTGACGGACATAACCAAAAATTATTTTCAAAAACATTTTATTAAAGTATTTCATTAAAGTGTATTTCGATATAAATTTTACGTGTTGTATTTATATTTATTAAAAAATTGTTATTTTTAAATCATATTCAATTATTAATTCAATTCTATACAACATTTTTCCAACTTGAGTGTACCTATAATTTTAAAACATCATAAATTTCTTTATTTAACATTTCTATAGGATTGTTGGTTTATATAGGTAAAATATAAATATTTTGTCTTTAAAAATTAGTATCTAGACGTTATAATTGATAAGTTTATTTTAATTTGTAGATGGAAGCAAAGTCTAGCAGACAAATTAAAATAAAATTAAAGGACGAGGTGCAGAACGTTATAGTCGAAAATAACGTTCTTAAAAAGTGTTTTATTAATGATTATTATCCCAAAGGATTTAAACTCCATTATGCCATTAATGGAGAATCATTCTTATTAGAAAGTGACGAAAATCACATCTATTTACGTCCTGAGAATCATAAAGATCATAAAGAAATTTATGATGTTTTAAAATTATAGGTACACTCAAGTTGGAAAAATGTTGTATAGAATTGAATTAATAATTGAATATGATTTAAAAATTACAATTTTTTAATAAATATAAATACAACACGTAAAATTTATATCGAAATACACTTTAATGAAATATTTTAATAAAATGTTTTTGAAAATAATTTTTGGTTATATTCGTCAAGAAAGTTTATTTTTATAAAAGTACATATGAAAATGTCTAAATTAATTAAAGGAACGAAAAATAAAGTAATCAATTACCTTTAAATTCTTAATTTTTCTCTCGTCATTAAATTATTCTCTTTCTTTCTTCTTCTTAAATGAATTTTGGCAAATCCGACTG
Source organism: Ganaspis brasiliensis (assembly GCA_037103525.1). NCBI lineage: Eukaryota > Metazoa > Arthropoda > Insecta > Hymenoptera > Figitidae > Ganaspis > Ganaspis brasiliensis. The sequence continues at coordinate 551,320 of JAZKLR010000629.1, read as the reverse complement.
TAATTAACCAACCCTGGACTCAATTTACGAAATGCCTAAAGCACAATGAATCGTAATCGCTAATCCTTAATCGTAAGAATGAGAGGAAGCAGGATAGAGATATATGTCTGTCCTACTTCCTCTCATTCTTACGATTAAGGATTAGCGATTACGATTCATTGTGCGTTAGGATAAAGAAAGGGAACACATGAACGTGCTCTCGCGTTCGCTTTTCAACAAAACAGAACACATAAGTACGCGCCTTGACGTGGCACATAGGCGCTTCCGTAATTACCTACTTCTATAGTAACAGTTTTACATGTTTTACGGATTTTACGCGCAGAGTTGGGAATAAAACTTTAACCTTATGTAAAATTCCTAATGCTTTTGTAAAATTACAGAAAAGAAAATTCGCCAGTCATGAAATAAATATAAGTATTAGAAATTATAAAAAAGCAATGTAAAATAAATAAATTATGTAATTTCACAAAGTTTTGTATTTATCGTTTTAAACTTTGGCATTGCACCTGAACTTAACCTCAACCTTATGAAAACTTTTAAAACATTCTGTCATTTCTTCGTAACAAAAGGGAGAAAAAATGTTTAATTTATTTATTCAACAGAAGTTGAATTTATTTTTTCAATCAAATGCCCGTTGACGGTCAAAATAGACACATAACCAATTCGTTTTCAAGAAATATCTTAACAACTAATATGTGAATCTTTTTTAAGACGTATCACAATTAGGTTTCTATAATTAATCATTTTTGCTGGGAATTTTACATAAGAGGATTTTGGATAAATACATCAAACTATAATATTTTACTTCAAGATGATAACATTGAGATTATAAACAGGATTTTTACATGCTTTTGTAACTTTACAGTTACTGGTGAATTTGATACTATGAAGGTAGGTGCTTTTATTACCTACTAATACCAAAGTATTACACTAGCCTAACGCACAATGAATCGTAATCGCTAATCCTTAATCGTAAGAATGAGAGGAAGTAGGACAGACATATATCTCTGTCTTGCTTTCTCTCATTATTACGATTAAAGATACGCTCCCAGCTCGGCGTCTGCCTGCCTGCGCGTGCAACCGATATGAGAGAGAAGAAGACGGAAATATAGTGTCTCTCGTGTCGGTTGCACGCGCAGGCAGGCAGACATCGAGCTGGGAGCGTACCTTAAGGATTAGCGATTACGATTCGTTGTGCTTTAGGCTATTCACAACCCTGAATGTACAGTCGGGGACATTTGATGCCTTCCTATTTTCCACTAGATTTCTTCATGTGTTTCCATAAAAAATCTAGTGGAAAAAAGGGAAGGCATCAATGTTTCTGACTGTACATTTACTGAAAAATGTAATATTACATTACTGAAATCTGTAAAAATTCAAGTTGATTGGTATTATTGCTACTTTCCAAAGAGTAATATTACAGAATGTTTCTAAAGTAACATTACAATACGGACGTAATTTTTCTGAAGTATTTTTTACAGTGCACGGGACCAGAGCATGAGACAGAAAAGGACAGAAACAGTCTCTGTCCTTTATTATCTCATGCCCTGCTCCCGTAACCGTCTTCGTTGTGCTTTGGGTTTGACCACGAAGGAATAATAAGGAGACCGAACTGACTGTAGTGTTCAGCCCTGTAGAAACTGTGCCAAAATTCTGTCTTGGTTCACTTGTTGGAAATTAACTCTGATATGAGTATGCGTGCGCAGCGCACTGTTGCTATCTTCGTTGCTCCCAAAAGTAGAATGAGAGAGAAAATTATTATGGCGGGAATCGAAACGTCAACTGATATTTAAGGTTATGTTTATTAATGTAAACAAGTATCGATACATCGGTATATCGATAGTAATCGCGTACTGAGCATGCGTACTCATATCAGAGTTAATTCCAATACGTGAACCAAGACAGAATTTTGTCACGTAAAAAGCCCAAAGCACAACGAATACAGTTACGGGATCAGGGCATGAGATAATAAAGGACAGAAACTGTTTCTGTCTCATGTTCTGGTCCCGTAACCGTATTTCTATCTGCTTAGGCCTTAGGGCGCAATTACATGTCTGCGTCGAACGTTGCGTTTTTGCGTTGAATGGTGAGAGGGAGAAAGATGTGACTATATTTCTGTCTTTCTCTCTCTTACTATTCAACGCAAAAACGCAGCGTTCGACGCAGGCATGTAATTGCGCCCTTAGGGTACCGTCTCATGCTAGGAATTAATGGATCAGGGATTAGAATAGACCAATCATAAAATGCTTTCCAATGTGACCAATTATCTGATTGGTCTATTCTAATCCCTAATCCATTAATCCCTAGCATCAGACGGCACCCTTAATAAGGAGACTGCACTCGCTACTTTTTACGTGCCAAAATTCTGTCTTGGTTCAGGTGTTGGTATAAGGATATTCAAGTTGGGTAGGGAGAAATTCAAAACGGCGGCTACCTGAATGACAGGTTTGCATTGCAGTCAATAGCCTAACGCACAATGAATCGTAATCGCTAATCCTTAATCGTAAGAATGAGAGGAAGTAGGACAGACATATATCTCTGTCCTGCTTCCTCTCATTCTTACGATTAAGGATTAGCGATTACGATTCGTTGTGCTTTAGGCTAATGGGAGGAAATCAGTTTTTGTACAATAAGTTTTAAAAAAACAAATTTTCGAACCTATGTTTATCAACAAATTATTTTATATTTATTGAAAGCTATTTTTTAAAATAATAAAAACTCATATAAAAATTTTACACAATTTTATTATTTAAAAAATAACTTTCGATAAATGAAAAATAATTTGTTAACAAACATAGGTTCGAAAATTTGTTTTTTAAAAGTTATTGTACAAAAACTGATTTCGTCCCATTGAGGGCGCAATTACATGTCTGCGTCGAACGCTGCGTTTTTGCGTTGCATAATGAGAGAGAGGAGGAAAGAAATATAGTCACATCTTTGTCACTCTCAACATTCAACGCAAAAACGCAGCGTTCGACGCAGACATGTAATTGCACCCTGACTGCAATGCAAACCTGTCATCCAGGTAGCCGCCATTTTGAATTTCTCCCCACCCAACTTGAATATCCTTATAAACGCTTACATGAGTACGCATGCGCAGTACGCGATTACTATCGATATATCGATACTTGTTTACATGTATAAACATAACCTCAAATATCAATTGACGTTTCGATTCCCGCCATAATAATTTTCTCTTTCATTCTACTTTGTTCTACTTTTAGGAGCAACGAAGATAGCAACAGTGCGCCGCGCACGCGTACTCATATCAGAACATTTGAACCAAGACAGAATTTTGGCACACTTTCTACAGAGCTGAACCCTACAGTTCGTTCTCTTTATTATTCCTTCGTGGGACACACACTGTAAAGGCAAAAATGGTTTATTTACATTTTCCTTCGAATCTAACTGAAGAAGAATTAATGCTTCAGGCCAAATACAATAAATTGAAAAGAAAGGTTTGTAGTTCAAACTTGTTGTGATTATTCATAAAAATTATTTATTCTATCATTTTCTACCTAAAATATAACATTCAATTTATATCAAATGATATACTTACCAACTTATTACAAACCAAATAAAAATATTTGGACAGAGTTACTATTATCAATAGCCTAACGCACAATGAATCGTAATCGCTAATCCTTAATCGTAAGAATGAGAGGAAGTAGGACAGACATATATCTCTGTCCTGCTTCCTCTCATTCTTACGATTAAGGATTAGCGATTACGATTCGTTGTGCTTTAGGCTATTAATACTAAATAAATATCTAATACCTCTCGCAATTATGCAATATTAAATTACATTTTTATTGATTAGAATGTATTTGGAAATCTATCAATCGGACCTTTTAGCCCGGCAAGAAGGTTGGAATAACCTAGAATTAATTTTATTAATTCTATTTAATACTTTAATTTCCCTTTATTTTATGATTTTGGATTATGAATTAAAAATAACAAAATTCTATTCCTTATAATTCAGTTTTTGAAAAAATTCCAATAAATATAAGAATCGATCCCCAATTTTTATGTTACAAGTCCATGAAAGTAACCACCGAGCTACACGTGACTTGAAAATACAAACATAAATGAGCCTTTTGAATTGAATGTGTGAAAAGAATTGCCAGGAAAAGAAAAAATTTCAACTGTATTTTCTATTACGGAATTAAACATTTTGTATACTCAATTCAGAAGGAATTATTGGGAATAGAAAAATCATGAATGCATATGCTGTTTTACAGAATAAAAAAAGTTTCTGGAATTAAAAACATTTCAATTCTATTCTGATGCATGTAATTCAAAATCATTTTAGAATAAAGTAGAATCAATTTCAAAAATATTCTTTTCTAATTTTGGAAGTAAGTATTTGAGGGAAATTAAAGTATTTAATAGAAAAGAAATCATTGCGATTTTTAGTATATGTCAAATAAATGTAATTCTTTTCTTTTCAAGGCTTCTTGCCGGGAGGGCAACTAAATGCTAAGAATTTGATAATTATATCAAAAAGACTTGTCCAAGGCTTCCAGATGATTTTGCTTTAAACATTATATCAATTGGTCTTTTTAAATGCCACAAAATAATTATAATGGATCTGTCATTTTGGATGTTGAAAATCGGCCTTCACATTTGTAATCAACGACCCCGAAAACTTAAAAGTAACAAGTTTCAAGCGAGTTCAATAGATTTTAAAAAATTTGTCTTCCATATTGGATCCGCCATTTTGAATTTTTAAAAATCAGAATTTAGATTCTTAACTAGCGACTCAGAAAACACCTCACAAGGAGAGGTTGTCAACTGTCCCCCGACGATATCACAGGGGCTGAAATATGTTGTTCTATATCGAAATCCATTAGACACGTGTTTTTTTATTGTTGCCAATGGGCATTTGTTTACGAGATATTAGCAATAAACGAATTATTTATACAATTTTACAATTTTTAGTAAAAATTCATCATATCGAGCTGAAATTCGTTACTCGGGGGTTTTTGAGGTCGCTGAATTCGAATCTGTGATCAAAAATGCAAAATTAAAAATGGCGGATCCAATATGGCAGACATTATTTTTGAAAAGTTGTTAAATTCGCTTAAAACGAGCTACTCGGGGTTTTTTGGGGTCGCTGAATTCAAATATATGATCAGAAATGCAAAATTCAAAATAAAGAATCCAAAGTGGCGGACAATAGTTTTTAAAAGTTTTTAAATTCGCTTGAAGTGTGTTACGAAGCAGTTTTAATCACGCTCAATTGGAATCCAATATGACGGACGAATTTTTGAAGTGATCTGGTTTGCTGGAAACTCGTTACCTAGGTGTTGTTGGAGTCTCTTGAGTTCAAATATGTTATCACATTTTGAAAATTCAAAATGGCGCATCCAATATGGTAAAAAAATTTTTTGAAAAGTGATCGAGTTCGCTTGAAACTCGTTACTAGGAGGTTATTGGGGTCTCTGAATTCGAATATGTTATTACATTTTTAAAACAAAAAATTATGGATCCAATATGGAGGACGATTTTTTAAATAGTGATCGGATTCGCTTGAAATTTGTTACTCGGTGTTTTTTGGGGTCGAATATGATATTACATTTTTAAAATTCAATTTGGTGGATGCAATATGACTTACAAATTTTTGAAAAGTGATCTGATTTGTTTCAAACTCGTTACTTGGGGGTTTTTGGAGTTACTGAATTCAAATAAGTTGTCAAAGAAATTGTTCAAAAGCAACAAATCAGGCTATGAATGCTTACATAGGTGTTTTTAGGATCGCTGAATTCGAATTTCATTTAATTTTCAATATTCAAAATGGCGGATTCAAAATGGTGGAAAAATTTTTTTAAAATAATAAATTATGCTGAAAATAGTTGCTCAGGGATTTTTAGGGGCACTGAATTTGAATACACTGAAAGAATTAGCAGTGCTGGATTAAGGGGGTGGCAAGAGGGGCAACTGCCCTGGGCCTCACTTTTTAGGGGGCCTCCAAATTGCAAAGTCAAAAATAAAATAAAAAATCAAAATATCTACTTTTAAAGATATAAAAAAAGATTAATCAAATCTCAAGTGTATATTTATATTGTTTATTTTAACTATTATTTGAAATTTTGAATTTCACGCTGAAAATCGACAAAAAATGTGATAAAAAACATAATCGTCTAAAAATGTTGATAACTCTGTCAGATATTAGCAAAATCAAATTTTTCATAGTCCATTAGAAAGCTTATAAAATATTCCAATAAATGGTCCTATTTCAAAAAACTTTTTCGATTAATAGAAACTCAGATTCAATGTGATAAAGACAGATGAATTTTTCGTTTTTTGTAAATTTTCATTGTTCAAATTTGGCAGGCTGCATTTTCTAGAAAAGTACTTGGGAAAATTTGAAATCAAGCTGAATAAAACCTTGAACTTTTAACTTCATGATTCGACTCTGAGCTGTCGTCGTGTTCGGACGTGTTTTCGTTCCGTTGTGTTTCCCGTGTGTTAATACAGACTCCAAATAATTATCTTTGTGTCATTATGAGTGATTTTTCAATATGAGTGGTGAACTCAAGGAATCTATCGATATTTTAACAGAGGAGATTAAATCTCTTAGAAAAGCTCAGGGGCAACTTAGCAAGGAAGTCAAAACTATCGCTGATGTCTTCTTTACTGTAGGACAACTCTTTAAAAATTTCTCAAAGATGGAAAATAATATGAAGCTCTTCAGTAATGAAGGTAGATAAAAAAATATCATCATTTTTAAGATACATCTACTGGAAGGGGACAAAGAGAATTTGTCTGCCATGGTTCATAAGTTATTTCAAAAAGTTCGTTTGGATATACCCGATCTAGCTATAGCAGATGTTTACAAACTTGGCAAAGACGTCAAATCTTGCCCAGTCATCGTGAAATTCATTGCTACAAGATGGGTTAAACTTGTGTTTACGAAATTTAAAGCTATTCGAGATTTAAATATTACTATTACCAATGACCGCTCCCCGCAAGAGAGAGCAATTAAGAAGGGACTTGTTATTCACGCACACAAATTGAGGGAAACAGGCTCAGAAGTGATAATAAGAAATTCTTCTCTTGTCGTTAATGACAAAGTTATTGCTATGAAAGATTTACCTCTTTTGGGCAAGGCAAAAAATGATTCTCAACCTATTATTAAGGAAACCATAAAAATCAATAATAAAGAAGAAAAAGCGCCTCTTAAAAACAAAAAAATGGTACGACAAAAAAAACTCTTTACGGAGGAAAGCACCCCGAATAAAAATATCGACTATTTTCTCCGTTCTGGACCCAACAACAATACAAACAAGATTCACGAAACTCACCAGGATAATGCTTAACATAAAATAACTTCGTACTCGAACTATCCAGATGCTGCGAATCTGCATAACATTAATATATTTTTTTGGAATTTGCACGGCTTCTCAAACCTGATTGATTTACGTGGAGCTGTTAAGAATCGTGACATACTTTGTTTCTACGAAACGTGGCTGGAAGATCGAGTTTACAGTGCATCATCATTCTCTAAGAATTATATTCTATTTCAATCTCCAGCTGTGAGAGTGGCCTCTAAGGGAAGAGCAAGTGGAGGTATTATTGTTGCAGTAGATATTTCTCGATTTTCAACAAAACTTCTTTTTCTCACAAAAAATTATATTATAGTAAAAATTAAGTCTTTATCGTTTGTTTTTGTCCTAGCAGTTGTTTATTTACCACCCGATACTAACATGAATGATTTTATCGATAACCTAGACAGTATTTTAATGTGTATTCGTTCGAAATATAATGATATTCCTGTTTTCATTGAGGGCGATTTTAATAGTAGAATTGCTGATTTTAATAACCTTGATCCTCACATTTTTAAAAGTAACACCTCGCTTTTACCTACTAGAATTTCTAACGATTGTACTAGCTGCAAGAAGGGTAAATTGCTTGTAAATTTTATGGAAAGCAATGAGTTATTTGTTTGCAATGGTCGTTCTCTTAATGATTTCCCAGCGAATTATACTTTCTCCGGTCTGAATGGTAAAAGTGTGATAGACCTGCTCTGGTGCTCTTTCAGTAGTATCCCTCTAATTCATGACTTTAGGATTGTTAAATTAGAAACGATGTCAGACCATCTCCCCGTTGTCATTTTCATCTCACAGAATAAAAGCATTTCAGAAGATAATCTGATTAATTATAGTTCTCCTTGCAAATTTAACTTTGATCGGTCTAAATTAGACAGTTTTTCAGAATCTATGCTATGGAGAGATGAGGTTGCAATGATTGACGGGGACGTGGACGAATTAAACGATTTACTTATTTCAACAATTAAGATTGTCGCTACTGAGCTGGATATGTGTAAACAGCCTTTGCGATTTTCGCCCATAAATCCTAAAAATAAGCCGTGGTTTGATAGAGATTGTCGCACAGCTAAACATGAATTGCTTATATCTTACAATAAATTTAAAAATTCGGGCTATTTGGAGGAATGGCGTTTAAATTACGTTTCTTTATCGACAGCTTACAAAGAATTAATAAAAAATAAAAAAACTCTTTACAAGAATTGTTTAATTAAAGATCTGGCAACAGCTAGAAACTCTTCAGTTTTTTGGTCTATTATTAATAAATCACAGTTTACACCTCATTGCTCAAATATGATTAGTATGGCCTCTTGGACTGAATATTTGGCTGAGATTTTCCCTATCAAACCACTCGCCATTTATGCTACCCCGGGTGACTATCACCCTTCACTAGATTTCCAGATAACGGAGACAGAAATTAGGTGGAGCTTAAAAAGATGTAAGGAAGCAAAGGCTGCCGGCCTAGACGGTGTGAATTACAGCTTCCTTAAAAATTTACCAGATAACTGGAGTTTATTTCTTGAAAATTTATTTAATAGAATCTCTAAATGGGTAGAGTCCAACTCTTTAATCCCTGAATTCCAGTCAGGTTTTCGAGGGGGGAGAGGTTGTATCGACAATCTCTTTACCCTGTTATCGGTCATCCAAATTCACCTCAGGTATCTCAGAAGGTCGGTCTTTGCGGCCTTTATAGATTTCAGGAGCGCCTTTCCCTCGGTGGATCATAGTTTATTATGGATTAAATTACAAAAAATTGGTATCAGTTCGAAAATAATAAGAATTATCGCAAACTTCTACAAGGTGGCTTTTGCTTCTATTAAATGTAACGGGCTATTGACGAATTTTGTTAAAGTTACGCAAGGTGTTCTACAGGGAGATGTACTTAGCCCGCTTCTGTTTTCCATTTTCATACATGACTTGGAGCAATTTCTGATAGATCAGCGCTGTAGGGGCCTAGCTATAAATTTCCTGTACGAGGTCTTATTATTGGCATATTCCGACGATATTGTTTTACTCGCCGACACTCCAGCAGAATTAACAAAAAATTTAAATGCATTATCATTATATTGTAAACTCAATAATTTAACGGTAAATGTGGAAAAAACAAAAATTATAATTTTTCATAAAGGTGGTAACTCTTCTTTTAAAAATTTCAAGTCTTTCATCTTCGGAGAATCAAAGATTGAGGTGGTTAAAAATTATTGTTACTTGGGAGTAGTTTTTTCAAGTTATTGTTCATTTAGACAGGCTGCGTGTAAATTTATTAGTTCGGCAAATTCAGCGGTCGGCGCAATCATGAGAGTAATATATGGCTTAAAAGCCGACTCATGGCAGACATACACTAAACTATTTAACGGTGTAGCTTTAAGCACTCTTTTGTATGCAGGACAGATATGGGGACAGGACCACCTTGATTTGATAGAAGGAGTGCAACTTTCTTTTTTTAAAAGTCTACTACTTCTCCCTCAATGCACACCCGGTTACGCGATTAGACTGGAATCTGGCAGACTCCACACTTCGTTCATCATTTTTAGGTACACACAATCTTGGATTAAAAAAATTTGTGAAATGGAACTTTCTCGGTACCCAAGATTGTGTTTGTTTAGACTCGCGCAGCTGGCTGTATTGGAGGGCGGAGGAGGACATTATTGGTTTAACGGTATAAAGCACTTCTTTATCGAGGGAAATTCGCCTGACTTGTGGAGATCGGGTGACCCATCGGAAATTGCTAACAATGCAGACTTCGTTTTGCAAAAATACGCTGAATTTTTGCTAGAGCGTGATTTGCAATCGAGAAAAAACTCTAGAAGCCTACAGGTCTGGCCTTTTCTCCCTCTTAAAGCGGGTGCTCAAGATTACCTTTTTGCAAGAATGAAACTAGAGATTAGAAGAGCTTTTGCACAAATACGTCTTATTAATAAACATTCGAATAGAATCCGCTTTAAAAACTCAACATTTTTATTAAAATCACAGGACAATTGTCTTTTCTGTGAATCTGACAATAACGACTTTCATCACTTTTTGGTGGTTTGTCCCCGTTTTAACGATATCAGAATATTGTACTTTCCCGATATATTATTACAAGACTGTCAGGAATCGTATTGGAAGCGTGTTTTGTCATCCTCTGATCTGTTAATAATTAAGAAATTTATAAATATGTTTTTATCAATGACAGAAGTGTTCTGTGATAACAGCAATTTGGACTGAGATGAAAAAGAATGAGTACGAAGTTAGAGTCGAATCTGTAATTTTGCGTATTAAGTTCGTATATTATAAATTGTAATTTTTTTTACGTTACCATATGTTTTTACTGTTTTTTTTTACTGTATAAAATGACCATTGGGTCGCAATAAATAAATTATTATAACTTTTAACTTCAAAATAAGCCAAAGAAAACTTAAATATCTTGACTAGTTCTAAAGTTATAAGTAAATGTATTATATATATTATATAAATGTATTATTCTAGTGCTCGCTTCACTTTTGGCTGCTTAATACACAAAAAAAAAAGGCAGAGAGGGGACGAAACAAAGGAATTGTTGCGTTTTGTTCTTTATACACATTTACTTATAACTTTTGAACCAGTCAAGATAATTTAATTTTCTTTGGCTTTTTTTTTTTTTTTTTTTTTTAGTTATACACTCGTTTTAACGACCTTACTGGCCCAATGAGTGTCCCCCGTAGGGAGTTCCTAGAATTGTACCTTTGTATATATTCTTTTTAAGTGTTTTTGCGTCTACAGAACGGCTTGAAATTAGGAGTACTCGCATTTGCCTGGACCACCCGGTATATTGGGTTTTCTCGCCAGAGGGAATCTGTAAGAGGGAAAACTGTAGAAAAACCTCACCGAATACAACCGGTTTATCGACAGTCGAGTTCTAGTGATCTGCACAGGTCGATTACCGACAGTGCATATCATTATTCCTTGACGTCAAACCTTCCACTGAAGTTATCTCACGAGTTAGAAAAATCCCAGACTTTGGCTTCTTTGGCTTATTGTAAAGCTAATAGCTTAAGGATTAATTAAGCTTATTTTAAAATTTTTCCATTTGATTTTCTAGAAAATGCAGCCCTTCAAACTAAAACAATGAAAATACACAAAAAAAGAAAAATTCACCTGTCTTTATCACATTAAATCTCCATTTCTATTAACCAAAAAAGCTTTATAATAAGACCATTCAACCGAAAATTTTATAAGCTTTCCAATGGTTTATAAAAAATTCCAATTTGCTAGTATCTGATAGAGTTATCAACATTTTAAGGCGGACATGTTTTTAATCCCATTTTTGTAAGCGGTCCCACAATTTAGGCCGGTAATGTATTACCAAAAATGTCTGGAAGACAAACAACGCATTATAGTCAATATAACGAATTCAATTTTTTAAAATAACTTTTTAAAAGAAATTTTGGAACGTATGTTTATTAACAAATTATTTTTTATTTATCAAGAGCTATAACTGATACAATAATTTTATTGAATTTTATTATTTTTAAAATAAAAATTGTCTTCCAGTCAGCCACCATTTTGGATAAATATCACGAAAAAGAATGTGTAATATTTAAATTTATGTTACTTTTTATGTATCTGATAGTTCTTGTTTTAACGTTTTAAAATAAGATTTTAAGAAATAATACATAAGTTTGTGTTTTTAACATTGTACTTTAATTTTAAAAAAAGGGGGGCCTCAAAAAATTGTTGTGCTCTGGGCCTCAATTTGCTATAATCCGGTACTGAGAATTATTACCAGAAGTATTTTCGAACTTGTTCAAAAACTGTGGATACGAGAATAATTTTTAATTTTGCAGGTATTTCTATAATGACATTTAAAGAGTCCAAAACGATTTCTAGAGATCTTTATACGAATTTCGGAAGTCATCTAGAAATAAATTCTAATTTTTCTAGAAAAACTTTTTGGAATATTACAAAGAATTAGTAATATAAAAACTTCCAAATTATTTTCGTATCCACAGTTCTTGAACCAGTTCAAGAATAATTCTGGTACTAGGGTAAGGCTTCCTGAAGTGTATCAACTATTTACCAAAGGTACCCAAATTTCTTTCCAATTTGGCATTTTGGTATTAAATTATGACGGTAATAAACTCCTAAAATCGTTTTGGAAAATTTTGGTTTTTTGAAAAGTTATTAACAATTGAACTTTTTTGCACTATTTTCGAAAAAAATTAATTGATTGAAAAGTAACAGGTAAAATTGAATGAAAATTGTAACATTTATTTAAAAATATACATTTTACAAAATGTTAAAGCAATTTTTAAATTCACTTCTAATCTGTTTAAATAATTAATAATTTTCATAAACAAATGCAAATTTATTTATGAGCGCAACGTGATACTTAACTTTTGTTTATGCATTCTTATTCTACATTAAATTATGCACTTTAAAAAAAAAAAATCTCAGGGCCCGTATTTTAGTAACAAACTACAGTGCATTTTGTTTTGCGCTATAATAAAATATACTCGCGCTGCATGGGCTTCCGCGTGGTGCGGCGCGTTTAACACGTTCTAAGTACTGAACTAAAGTTGTCAAATGTATGAAATTTTTTCCTTCACTGCAAAACATTATTTTAAACATATACAAATTCACTCGTTTATTATATTTATTAAACATTTTCCCGATCAAAATAAATATTATGTAAATTAAATGAACGTAATTTAATTAACGCACACTGAGAGAAAGCTTTTCTTGCGCCAATGCAAAAATGCATTGGATCAAGTATGAATTATGCTTATAATTGGTCCTAGTATAAAATCTTATAAACTCAAGAATTTGAGGTTATGTTAAACTGTTTTGCGCATGTCAGAAACAGACCAGAGTTCACGCCAAATATCTTATTCTTGGAACAAGCATAAAAACGATTTTTTTCAATGCAATCAATGTAAACATAATTTTATTCTTGCAAAAAGAAATCTTTTTTCTCAGTTCAATTTAACGTTCTCTTAAATGTCTCAAGATCGATAATATAGTAAAGTGAATATTTAGAAGATGTCGAAGAAATTTTACTGTGTTAATCCTCTGCAAAAAAATCATAAAAGTATTTACAAAAACTTATTTAAAGTAACAGATAAAAAGAATTCTAAATTTAAAATATTAATTGAACATTTTATACGTAAATTGTGTAAAAGATCAATTAATAAGAAATTGGAAAAAGAGTTAAAAATAAATTAATCAGAAAAAAAAGTGGAAATGGATTTTGAAAATTCCGAGTGTTTTAGTTATGAAGATTTAAAAGTGATTCAACATATAAATATAATAGTAACGATTTAACAATAAATTGAGAAAATAAACGATATACCTACTAAAATAGTGTGGAAAGCTTCTTTTAAAAATACAGTAATTTTCCTTCGAAATCTTCTCAATATTCAGTTTATTCTCAAATATTTTAACGATCTTGATACATTTAAGCGAACGTTAAAAAATAAAAAAAGAATTGAAATAGAAGAGAATTATTCATAATTATTTTATTGTAGATTGTACAAAACAAAAGCGACTCTCTTTAAAATATAAAAATTTTACTTATAATTTATTCCTACTATAACAATTTTGCAAAGAAAGAATGGACAATATATTTTTTAAAAAAAAATCCTTATTAACATGTTACAATAAAAAAATTATTACTTTCAAATAACTGCTTCATTTACACTTATCATTAAATATTACTTTAAAGTTAGTATATTATTATGTTGCTCAAATTTAAGAACTCTTGTTTGGACCAATTTTAAAATTTAATTAAAGTTCATTTAACTTACATAATATTTATTTTGGTTGAGAAAATTTTTAATAAATATAATAAACGAGTAAAGTTGTATATGTTTAAGATAATGTTTTACAGTGAATGAACAAATTTCATACATTTGACAACTTTAGTTCAGTACTTAGAACGTGTTGAACGCGCCGCGCCACGCGGAAGCCCATGCAGCGCGAGTATATATTATTATAGCGCAAAACAAAATGCACTGTAGTTTGTTACTAAAATGCGGGCCCTGAGATTTTTTTTTAAAGTGCATAATTGAATGTAGAATAAGAGTGCATAAACAAAAGTTAAGTATCACGTTGCGCTCATAAATAAATTTGCATTTGTTTATAAAAATTATTAATTATTTAAACAGATTAGAAGTGAATTTAAAAATTGCTTTAACATTTTGTAAAATGTATGTTTTTAAATAAATGTTACAATTTTTATTCAATTTTACCTATTACTTTTGAATCATTTAATTTTTTTCGAAAATAGTGCAAAAAAGTTCAATTGTTAATAACTTTCCAAAAAACCAAAATTTTCCAAAATGATTTTAGGAGTTTATTACCGTCATAATTTAATACCAAAATGCCAAATTGGAAAGAAATTTGGGTACCTTTGGTAAATAGTTGATACACTTCAGGAAGCCTTACCCACTAATTTTTTCCGTATATGTTTGTTAATAAAAAGTGCAGAGTGAGAACCAGAAAAATTTGCTAACGGTTGCACACGATATTTTTGTGATAAGTGCATCAATAATTTACATGCGTAAAAGTAGAAAACTTTTTTTTTCAAAAATTCGTCCGCCAAATTGGTAAAATACAATTTTTTGGTACTTCAGGATGCTATTTTGAAAAATTGGAGAGGGGAGTAGTAAGTTAAAGTAAAGTGTAGTAAAGTATACCCTGTTTAAAAAAGACATTAGAAAAATCATAGACTTATTTTCTTATTACTTTCTAAGATTTTTCTAATAGCGTTTTGTTCGGCCTTTCTATGATCTTAGATGAGCTTTTAATTATCTTCCTATTTTGAATTCCCATAGATCTGTACTACCTTTCTATGAGTTTCTAATATCTTTCTAGGTGCTTTTAAGAGCTCAAAAAAGACATTAGGAAAATCATAGACTTATTTTTTTAATACTTTCTAAGATTTTTCTAGTAGTTTTTTGTTCGGCCTTTCTTTGAGCTTTTATGAGTTTTTAACTATCTTCCTGTTTTGAATTCCCATAGACCTTTACTACCTTTCTATGAGTTTCTAATACCTTTCTAGGTGCTTTCTGTATAACATTTTTATTATTTATTTATTCAAATAATAATAATTTTACAAATACACTTACACATAATTAACAACTCTTATTATTTTGACAAATGAACTATAAATTAAAAATTCGCACCGATGTTGGGATTGAACCCGCGACGCACGCATTCGATTTCCTAACACTAACCACGAGGCCACGCAACGCTTGATTTGAAGCTTACAAACTCTCTCACTTATATTTTAAGAAGTTTCTAATACCTTTCTATGAGGTTTAAAGAGTTTTTAAATGTCTTTTGTAAAATTAGGTTTTACGTTTCAAAATATGTTTTTCTAAGACCTTCTATGAGTTTTCTAAGAGCTTTATTTCCTTCACAATTGCAAGTACCCTATGATCTTTTTAAGAGTTTCTAAGAGGTTTCTATGACCAAAAAAATTAGGTTTTACGTTTCCAATTTTGTTTTTCTAAGACCTTATATGAGTTTTCTAAAAGTTTTATTTCCTCTACAATTGCAAGTACCCTATGATCTTTTTAAGAGTTTCTAAGAGGTTTCTATGAGCTAAAAAATTAGGTTTTACGTTTCTAAATATGTTTTTCTAAAACCTTCTATGAATTTTCTAAAAGCTTTATTTCCTTCACAATTGCAAGTACCCTATGATCTTTTTAAGAGTTTCAAAGAGGTTTTTATGAGCTAAAAAATTAGGTTTTACGTTTCCAATTTTGTTCTTTTAAGACCTTTTATGAGTTTTCTAAGAGTTTTATTTCCTCTACAATTGCAAGTACCCTATGATATTTTTAAGATTATTTATTGTAAACCGTTTCGAACGATTTCTAGCGTCGTTTAAAAAAATTTCTTTCTTTGAGAAATTTAAAATCCTATATATTTTTTGCAAAATTTTGAAATTTCTTGGGGAGAAAGATAAATTTGTATCCACTTTTAAAAATTTGCTTACCTTTTTGTGCGATATATTTCGAAACATTTTAAAGTGTATAGACTCTGCCTGAATATTAGATTGTCAATTTTTATATCAATGAAAAGTCAGTAAAATTTTACTGATTCGTTTAATCACGCATAAGGTTGTTCCCCGGCAGTTATACTTGAAAAAATCGATTTTCTATTGATTTTCTTTAAATTGTAAGAAAATGTTATTTTGTATGTGCCTCCTATCTGGTTAAAATTTCAATAGCCCATGCAATGCTTAAAACTGAGATACTCAGGTTCTAAATTCCAATTTTTTATGATAAAAAATGAAATTTCGAACCTGAAAATCTCAATTTTGAGTATTGCAAGGGCTATTAAAATTTTAACCAGATAGAAGGCACACATAAAATAACGTTTTCTCACAATTTAAAGAAAATCCATAGAATATCGATTTTTTTAAGTATAACTGCAGGAGAACTACCTTATTTAATAGTAAAATCTTGGCTGATTTTTTCATTAATTAGTGAAAAATTACCAAAAAATAGTTAAAGTTTGACCAAATGAATTAGTAAGCAGAATTTTACTAAAATATTAGTAGTTTTCACATAATCTAACATATAATATTGTTACTTTTAACTAATTCAGACTTAAAGAGAAACATTCGGTCCAAAATAAAAAACAATTAAAGCTATCAAGCTGAAACTGTAATTGTAAGAAGTAAATATTTTACAAAAAAAATTAGCGAAAATTCACCAGCATTCTATGACCTATGATTTTTCCTAAAAGTTTAGTAAAAATTCATGGAAATTCTATTGAATATGCTTGTTTTTAAACATATACAGAAAATTCACCAACATTCTATTAAATGTGCTTTTCCCTAAAAATTTGAAAAAAATCCACCAACATTCCATTGGATATTCTTTTCCTAAAGAACTTGTTGAATTTTCCACAATTTTTATAAAATAATTCTTAAAAACTAGGAAAAATTTCACAAGTTTTTAGCAAAACGTAAATTTATTAGATTTATTGGAATTTTTCAAAAAACTTGGTGAATTTTACCGAATTTCCAAGAAAAAGTTCTTTAAAGTTATGGGAAATTTACAAATTTTTTAGGGAAAAGCAAATGTATCATACTTTTCGGAAATTTTCACTATATTTTCTGTTAATATTCACTAATTTTCTAAGGAGACAAATTTCCCCTTGAAAATGTGGAATAATCACAAACAGAACTTGGTGAATAATCCACAAATTTTTTACGGTGTGCGTACCTTAGTAAATGCAATTGGACCCTCAATGGAAAACATTAAATACCTCTTTTGAAAAAGATATTTATTTGTATTTTTATCTCATTGAAACCTCTTAAAAACTCTTAAAAAGATCATAGGGTACTTGCAATTGTGGAGGAAATAAAAATCGTAGAAAACTCATAAAAGGTCTTAGAAAGACATTTAGAAACTTAAAACCTAATTGTTTAACTCGTAGAAAGATCTTAGAAACTCATTCAAAGATCATTAGTTACTTTAGAAATTTTTGTCTTTAGGGGACTCTTAGAAAGCTTTTAAAAACTATTAAAGAAATATGTTTCGGAAATTAATAATTATTATTTTAGCTCACAGAAAGCTCTAAGAAATTCATTCAAATATAATTGAAAATACTTATAGTAGAATAGGTCAGCTTTGGCTCACGATTCTGATTGGTCTAGGGGCGTGGCTTAGGGCGGGGCTTGGGCGTCTGGGATTATGGATCACCAATCAGATTGTTCGAGGGGCGTGGCCTATTGTGGGGGGGTGTGGATATTGGAGCTTTTGGCTAGCCAATCTGATTGATAGAAGGCGCTTGGATTATGGCTGTGATTGGTTGTTTTTGTGGGTGTGTTTGGGTGGAGGGTAATTACTGATGGACCACAATGGCGGTGGAATAGTAAAAGAACAGGTGTTAGGATAATAGAAAATGGCTGAAAGGAGTTTGGTCTAGGAGAGGGGGTGTGTCGGTCAAACAAAGAGCAGGTGTTGAATAGAAAACGCTTGGTAGATTGAACAGGTGGACCACCCAGATAGTAAGCTACCCCTGAATCGTGAATTTTTTTGTTTTGTGTATGGAGGTCAAATTTTAGAGGTTTGAATAATATTAAAAGTCAATAAAATAAGATATGTATAAAAATTTTATTTATTAATTATTGTAAAAGCGTTGTTTACATATAAAGAATAATGTATAAAATAGTTTTGAAAAAGTTTGGTTATAATGCATGACGAATAGCGTTAAAAATACCTTGAGCAATATAGTCGTTGTACACAAAAGTGAGTTCAAGAAATACAATGTCAAAATGTAGATCAATAAATGTTTTTTCTAATTTTTTTCGATTTGTTTTTAAAAGAAATCGGATTTAATATTCAATAGTTCTTAGTACGGGAGCTGGAGGGAGTTGAGTGTGCATAATATGAGTAATGGAAAATGAGAATTGTTTCATGTAGGGGACACCCCCCAGTATAAGGAAACCCATGTTGCCCAAAAAAATTTTGGTCCGTTTGGCCGCCATTTTGGATTAAAGGGTGAAAATTAATTTTTCAAATATCACAATAAATATTAATCTGACAACATTTTTGTAAAATTGTTTTTTGTAGATAATAATATTATCTACAACTTTTATAAGAAACATTTTTACCTAGCTTTAATAATTGAAATGTTATAAACAAAACAATGGTAAAATTTAGGGGATGAAAATCTTTAGAATTAATTTAATCTTTTATTTTAAATTTTATGATGAAAACAGTTCTTATAGAATTTGAAGAGCAAATCTTAACGAGTAATTTATCGCTTTAATCTTGTAAATGAAACTTTCACATACAGAAATACCCTGGTTTGTTGTCAATTTTATGGTTACTTTGGCCGCCATCTTGGATTTAAGGATGAAAATTTAATTTTAATATATTACAATAAATATTGATCTGACCAAATTTTTGTTCAATGCTTTTTTGTAGATAATAATATTGTCTACCACTTTTATTTAAAATATTTTTAATTAACTCTAATAATTTAAAAGTTATAAACAAAAGAACAATAATTAACGACACCTTATTTTGGGTAGTGTAAGAATTTTCAAATTATTACGATACTTTACAAATTGTTAAGAACTTTGTTTAAACCAATTATTTATAAATTTTTAGTCTCTTAAAAGCACCTGATTGTTTCCGTTTTTTAAACACACTAGCGTCTTTGCCGTTCTCTAAAATTAATAATAATTCGAGTAATTGCAGAGCTAACCTCGTCAATTGTACATTAAGAAATGCTATTTAAAATATTCACATTTTGTTTCTGTCGCAATATTGAAAACAAAAGAATAAGTTAATTTCAAAATTTTCACCCCCTATGTTTTACTGTTCTTTTGATTATAAGTAATAAATTATTAGAGTTAATGAAAAAATTTTAAAATCACTGAGAGAAATATTTTCTTGTACCAGTGCATTTATGCATGCGATCAAGTATGAATTATCTTTATAATCGGAACTAGTATAATTATTCTTAAGTCAAGAATAATTTATTATTGATCCAAGCATTCATTCTTGGATCAAGAAAATGTACTTGGATCAAAGATCATTATTCTTGGTCCAAGAATAATTATTCATGATTTAAGCATATAGTCCAAGCACATTTTTATTCTTGGTAATAGAATTCTTTTCTCTCAGTGATAAAAATTTGAAATAATATTAATGTCTAGAAAAAAAGTATTTTACAAAAATTTTGTCAGAATAATATTTATTGTAATATATTAAAAATGAATTTCCACACTTGTATCCAAGATGGCCGCCAAAGGAACCATAAAATTGAATACGAAAAAGTGTATCTTTCTATGTAAAAGCTAGATATAAACGATTAAAGTGAAAAATTACATTAAACTCACTTTTTGTTCCTCTGTAGTGTAGGTATAGTAAATGTTGTCTTTAGAACACTAACTTTTTCAAGTGTACCTGTCTTTGTAGTTCTATAAAATTAATAATAATTGAGATAACTGTAAGCAAAACCTTGTAAATTATTCGTTCAGATTTTCTATACCAATTATTTCATAAGTAATTTTATCGTAATAATGAAAACAAAAGAATAAATTAGTTTTAAAGATTTTCATCTCGTAAATTTTACCATTCTTTTGTTTAAAACTTTTAAATTATAAGAGTTAATGAAAAATATTTTAAAGAAAAGTTGTAGATAATATTATTATCTACAAAAAAGCATTGTACAAAAATTTGGTCAGATCAATATTTATTGTAATATATTAAAAATAAATTTTCACCATTAAATCCAAGATGGCGGCCAAAGTAACCATAAAATTGACAACAAACCAGGGTATTTCTGTATGTGAAAGTTTCATTTACAAGATTAAAGCGATAAATCAAGTTAAATTTACTTTTTGTGTACTTTGGATGAACCTATTGTACTAAGTGCGGCCTTTCGCAGTCACAATTTTTCTAATAAACCTATCTTTGAAGATCTGTAACATTCATAATAATTAAGTTAGTTTGAAACACAAACTCACAAATTACTCGTTAAGATTTGCTCTTCAAATTCTATAAGAACTGTTTTCATCATAAAATTGAAAATAAAAGATTAAATTAATTCCAAAGATTTTCATCCCCTAAATTTTACCATTGTTTTGTTTATAACATTTCAATTATTAGAGTTAGGTAAGAATGTTTCTTATAAAAGTTGTAGATAATATTATTATCTACAAAAAACTATTGTACAAAAATTTTGTCAGATTAATATTTAATATGATACAGTGGAAACTCTCTATAACGAAACTCTCTATAAGATAAAACTCTCTATAAGGTAAAAGTCAGTACCATTTGGTTGGTTTGTATTGAAATCCGTATATAGATACACTCTCTATAACGAAGTAGTCACTCTTTATAACGCAATTGTAACTTCCCGAAATAAAAATATTTTTCTCCCAACTTTGTTTCACTTGTGTACTTCTGTGTGCTATTGTTGCTGCTAATTAGTTTCTGATGGTATGTAGACAGATATGAATGTATTCGTTACTGTCGAAAATAGGTTTAGTCTCTGTTTGAGTTTAATAGAAGTTGAATGTGAGTATAATTTAACATGGCTTGCAAAAGTAAGAGTTTTTGTATTGTTGAAAAAGTTTCCATAATTCATGTAATAGAAAACTATGCAGAAATAGACGAGAGCCTTGTTACAACAAGTACTCTTTCAGATAACGATATTTTTTTATTTTTAAAAAATGACGATGAAGAAGAAGAGCAGCAGTCAGAAGATCTTGCAACACTGACTACCGAGCAAGCTCTTGTTACAGCCAAAACATTACAAAAATTCTTTTTGTTTCATGAACATGATTTTAAATTATCTCAAGAAATCGACAAAATAGTTAAACAAATCCAAATAAAATATTGGCATAACAAGAAAAATCAAAGTAAAATTATAGACTATTATAAATAATTATTTTTATGTTCACAAAAACTTAACTTCATTTTCTGTAATTGTGTTTTTTGCTTTTATTAATAAAAATTTAATGTGAAATACTGTTTTTTTTTGCTCACTCGATATAACGAAAACTCTATAACGAAACAAATTGCTCAGTCCCTTCAAATTCGCTATAGAGAGTTTTCACTGTATTTGAAAAATTAATTTTCACCCTTTAATCCAAGATGGCGGAGAAACGGACCCAAATTTTTTTGGGCAACATGGGTTTCCTTATACTAGGGGGTGTCCCCTACATTAAACAATTCTCATTTTCCATTACTCATATTATGCACACTCAACTCCCTCCAGCTCCTGCACTATTCTTTGGTAAAATCATAATTATTAAAAACAATTTTTTCTGATAAATTAAAATCAGTAACACATTCAAATAAAGAAATTGTACAAATTTCGATGTTTTTTAAGAGACGTTCTAATCTACGAAAACGTTCCTCAACACACACAATAACATTTTTTAGTCCTTCAAACGAAGTTTTTTGCATCACAATTGTAGGAGTATAAGTTTTGACCCTCTTTGATTCGTCAGAAATGGTATTTTCCTCAGCAACAGCGTCGAAAATAAATAATGGCTTTAGATCCATAGATCTACAGAACGGCTTAAAATTAGGAGTACTCGCATTTGCCTGGACCACCCGGTATATTGGGTTTGCTCGCCAGTGGAGAGGGAAATCTGTAGAAAAACCTTTCCATAGTACAACCGGTTTATCGACAGTCGAGTTCTAGTGATCTGCACAGGTCGATTACCGACAGTGCATATCATTATAACTCGACGTCTTTACCTTTCACTGAAGTTATCTTACAGCCGGAAAAAATCCCAAGCTCACCGGGGCGCGAACCAAGAAAGCTTGACGCTTGACTTGGCGCGACCTTAGAGTCCAGGACCTTAACCAACTAAGCTAACTCCGTGGTCCACTGTGTTTGAATATTCAAAGTAAGAAGAAATAAGATCGAGTCGTTCTTGAAGAGTAGTCCATGTTTTTGAATCAAAAGTGATCCCTTGTGTTGAGCTGCTTAACCCTTTAAGGACGGGACTGACACTTTTTTGTACTCATTTTCAACGTTAATTTTTTCTATTTTTGGAGGTATACAAAATTATAGGAATCACCATTTCTGACGTATTTTTATCGCTCTTTCAGAATCTGTTAACACAATTTCAAAAAAAATTTTTTTTAAAAAGTTATGGGCTCTTTTTTTAAAAAAAATGTGAAATTTTGACAATTTTGTTTAAAAAATGATTTTTTTTTCATTTTTTCAATAATTGGAAAAATGTTTTAACTTAAAATATCGCGTCCGTAATATCAAAGCTTGAAAGTGACGAACCGTAATTTTTAAAATTTCAAGATGGCGGATCCAAAATGGCGCTCAACGAAAACTTTTTTTTCAATGTATGAGCACATAGTGTACGGTAAATGTTTTTTCACTCTCCGAACACGAATCTAAAGTCAGATTTCAAAAATTCAAAATGTCGGATCCAATATGGCGGACGATATTTTAAAAATGGATCGGATTTGTTTGAAAATTGTTACTCGGGTCCATGTTCAAATTTAAAAATTCAAAATGGCGGATCCATTATGGCGGACGATTTTTTGAAAATCGATCGGATTTGTTTGAAATTTGTTACTCAGGGTCTTTTGAAGTCGCTAATTACGAATCCATGGTCAAAATTTAAAAATTCAAAATGGCGGATCCAATATGGCGGACGATATTTTGAAAATCGATCGGATTTGTTTGAAATTTTTTACTCGGCATTTTTTGGGGTCGCTGATCACGAATCTTATGTCAAAAATTTAAAATTTAAAATGGCGGATCCAATATGGCGGACTATATTTTGAAAATCGATCGGTTTTTTTAAACCATCTGATTAAATATTTAAGGTCCTTCAGCTAATGAAAGTATTTTAACGTTTCCCGTCTCAAACACTGAATCGAAAAAAAAGAAAATGCATTGTCGACAAGTGTTCAATAGATAAGTCAAAACGACGGATCAAAAATGGCCGACGATATTTTGAAAATCGTTTAAAGTTGATAATGAAACTTGTTACTCGAATGTTTTGGGTTTGCTGATCACGAATCTGATGTTAAATTTAAACAAAATTTTAATGACAGATCGAAGGTGGCTGATGGTTTTTTGAGAATCGATCAGATTTTTTTAATACCATCTGATTGACTATTTCACGTCATTTAGCCATTAAAAGTATTTTAATGTTGCCCGACTCAAACCACGAGGAGAAAACGTTAAGTGAAGAGTTAATTTTTTTTAGTATTTTGTATTTTTTTTTGTAATTGTATTTATTTTTTTTTTTTTGTATTTTAAAAAAATTTTATATAAACGGAACAAAGACAGTCATTTAATATTCGTGGAATTTTTTAAAACAATATTTACAGAAATAATCAATACACCTTTCAAAAAGTTTTGTGTTCGTATTGAACACTTGTCGACAATGCATTTCCTTTTTTTTTCATTCTGTGTTTGAGACGGGAAACGTTAAAATACTTTTATTAGCTAAAGGACCTTAAATATTTAATCACATCTTTTCAAACAAGTCCGATCGATTTTTAAAATATCGTCCGCTATATTGGATCCGCCATTTTGAATTTTTAAATTTTGACCATGGATTCGTAATTAGCGACCCCAAAAAACCCCGAGTAACAAATTTCAATCAAATCCGATCGATTTTCAAAATATCGTCCGCCATATTTGATCCGCCATTTTGAATTTTTAAATTTTGACCATAGATTTGTGATCAACGCCCCAAAAAAACCACGAGTAACAATTTTTAAACAAATCCGATCGATTTTTAAATTATCGTCCACCATATTGGATCCGCCATTTTAAATTTTTTAAATCTGACTTCAGATTCGTGTTCGGAGAGTCAAAAACATTTAGACACTTAGTGTCATAAAAGTAAAATTTTTTTTTAATGAACCGTACTCTATGTGCTCATACATTGAAAAAAAATTTCGTTGAACGCCATTTTGGATACGCCATCTTGAAATTTTCAAAAGTACGGTTCGTCACTTTCAAGCTTGGATATTACGGACTCGATATTTTAAGTTGAAACATTTTTCCGATTATTGAAAATATGAAAAAAAAAAATGTAAACAAAATTTTCAAAATTTCACATTTATTTTTAAAAAGAGCCCATAACTTTTTAAAAATTTTTTTGTTGTCGAAATTTTGATAACAGATTCTGAAAGAGCGATAAAAAATACGTCAGAAATGGTGATTCCTATAATTTTGTATACCTCCAAAAATAGAAAAAATTAACGTTGAAAATGAGTACAAAAAAGTGTCAGTCCCGTCCTTAAAGGGTTAAAAGTCTAATAACTGGCTGTGCAGAAGTATAATCCGGCTGTAGTTCAACTCCGACAAGTATCTTTTTTGTAAACGAATTATTTAATGCGTAGATGCTTGGTAGTAAAAGAAGTAGATTTTTTCTCTTTGGAGTGTCATCTCGAGTCATGAAAATTCGTTTTGCAACAGACCGTGTAATAGTTTTCCTTGGTGATGTTATGAGCGGTATGTTATCAGTAAAATCTGGTGACTGTGAGTCGTCGTCATTGTATGCTTGTGACATTTGTGAAGACATGTTGTACACTTTGAAATTTGTAAACTTACTGAATCAAAAGCTCACCTAACCCTCTTTATATCCGAAAAAAACCTTTGGTAGGGGTAACAAAAAGGGGGGTAAATTAAAAAACACATGTTCCTCCAGGTGCATAATAGGGGTTTTAAATATTTATTATATATACGCTCTGCAACTGTCTCTGTTAAGGTAGGTGTAATAACATTGATTGCTTATAATTTAATTAAAAATAATAGCATGCTATATGTGCGTACAAAGACTAAGTATCATAAAAACAGATAAAATAATAAGTTTTTCAAGTGTGTAATGTTAAATAACATTATTTTAAAAATAAAGCGAAGTTTATTTTACATAATTTTAGGGATGTAACAGATGGTAAACGAGAACTTCTTAAGAAGTTTAATGATTTTTGAAAAGAATAAAATAATAGTTTTAGAGAAAAAGTGATAATAACAGAAAAATGAGGTGTGTATAAAGTATTGAAGTTTATAACAAAATTAGCTCTAGACCATGACAAAATTAAAACATAACAGGTAAATGTTTTTACGGAAATAATTTTGGAAGATATCAAACAAAAAGTGCAAGCATAGGTATCAGTAAAAAGGAAAATTAAATAACCGAAAAAACATAAAATGTTAAAGTTTATGAAAATGTATTGTCTTTTCTTGAAAATCAAGAATCAGACAAAGAACCAATAGTAAGAGAACTGGTCGTAACTTACATTCAAGCCATCCCCCGGTCACTCAAATTGAAAGAGATGTGAAAATCAACTCTCGAGTGTTACAGCGCCTCAAGACTATGTATCTGGCAGTGACCCTCCTATTTTTTAATTTTTCACGTGTTTTAGGAATAGCCCAGGTGCGAATTGAGGTTGGCAGCCAGAGTTTGTTCGTTGGCCCAAAGTTGACCCAACTCTGGCGGACCAAACTACGCATGCCAAACTTGGGCCAACTTTACCAGCTAACTATGGGATGCGGAGTTATGCCAGAGTTCTAAATGATGCATTTCACGTCAACTGTCCAGCCCAAAAAAAAATTTTGTTTAATCCTTTCCCAATTTTTGTTATGAGTTGTCTTATAGGTAAGTAATTTATCAGCCAAATATTTTTAGATTATATAAAAAATTGCCCGAGAGGAAGGGGGTTAAAGTTTTGAACTTTTTGTTAAGACGCTCTCATTTGTTTATTTATTGAGCTTAAAAAAAATAATAAAAAAATTTTTTGGTACATGATTTTTCTAGATTTTTTCATCAGCTTTCAATTGGCTTGGTCTATTTAAAATTTTTTTTTTATTTTGACCAAAATTTTTGAAAATTAAAAATAAATTTCACTTTTTTTCGTTTTCAGGCTCGTTTTATTTTTTTTATTTTATTTTTAAAAGAAAGCTGAGATTTTTTCCTACAAAATATGTAATTTTCAAAAAACCTTTTTTTTTTGTTTTTGAGAAATTTAATGTTGAAGTTAGCGCGCCACGTCAAGGCGAAGTCTCACTCTTCCGCCCCGCTTGTTGCTGTGCGCTGTTTGCATCATTACGTGGATATTTATTTATTCTAACCCTTAATTGAACTTTTCTCTGCATTTTACAGTGCTGAGACTGATATAAAAACAATTAAGTGCCTGCACTATAGTTCTTTTGTTTATTTTTTTATGTTTAAATTTTGTTGTTAATTTTTTGATATTGGTTTCTCATAGAGAAAGTATTGTTTTACCTCCACAGGATCGATTGAGATTTTCTGAAATATCTTGACATATGTTGAACTCAGGATGTCAAAAATGATGTTTTTAAAAAATGTCTTGCTTATGTGTGTATGTAGTTATGTATGTTAAGATTATGTTAGGCTCTATATTTCGAAAACAATAATTTAAAACAATGTTTTTTTTGCGAAATTATAGGTCTTTGAGGGGGACAAGTTAGGTATACCAATCGATGTGGTTTTAAACTCTCTGCAAAGTAGGTGTATATATAATTTCTTATAAAATGTAAATAAGATTCCGTAAGTTACGAAACTTAATTTTTTTTTAAACAATGATAACTTTGAATAACATTACATTAGACCGTTCGCAAAGAGCTCATTTGATTAATTTTTAGTGACCTACAAGTGGGCAGAAAAATATTAAAAAAGCAATAAAATATAAAAATAAAATTGGTAAAGAACATAATTTTCAATATATTTTGTTTATAGAATATTAATTACTTTTTATCAATTTGCACTAAAAGGATCGCTAAGAGCTTAATCGATGCATTTTTAAAAAGATAAAAAAAATAAAATAATCTGATTTTACTGTTTTCAAAAAATATGTAGGGGAGAGTGGCTATCAATGTACCGGGTTTTTTTCAAGGTCATAGTACTTATTGAATTTCACCAATTTCAAGCACTTCTTTGCATCAATATAAAACTACAACACTTATCTAGGTAATGCACACATATTTTACACGATTTATTTTGATTAAATAATAGAATTTAGGGTTTTTCTAAAGTAACAAGCTATTTTCATTTTCAACAACCTGGGTACACAATGAACCACCTCTATAATAATACTAAAAATGTTTAACAATAGTAATATTGCAATTTTCACTTTGTAAACAAACTTATTTTCTATCAAATACTATAAAAAATTATTACTTAACACCTTTAATTGATAATGTATAACATAAATATACCTCAAATTTAAATTAACTATCTAAAATGGCATTTTAGTTCTGCTATGTTGAGAAAAGTACTGATAACAATTGCTGTAACATGCTGTACGCATGCTTAGTTTTATAATCACGCATACCACTCTAGAAATCGAAAATACACTGAAATTCCAGGTGGTTCATTGTTCCCTGGTACATTGAATCAACATGACATTTGCAACAAAAATGGTTTTTTATAACTTAATCCAATATTTCAAAATCTTTATCTCATTAGAATATTGTAGTTAAGGTCCAAAACAAAATAAATCGTAAGTACATTTATTTTTAAATGGCCTTATTTCAATTAAAAAACGTGTTTTTATTTTAGGTAAATTTTTTCTTCAGTACATCAAAAACAGTTTTTTCCAGTTTTCTCTGTAATGAATAAATCCACACGTCTCAAATTTATGGACGTAGTGTGTTTACGCAAACTTAATTTATATTTAAAATTAGAAGAATTTTTATTTAATTGTTTCTGAGAAAATTGAAATGGTTCATTGAAAAAACTGGTACATTGATGGCCACTCTCCCCTACATTTTTCAAATTTTTTTTTGTCAAAATGTTTAAATTTCAAAAAAATGTAGTTAGAAGTGATAGATCAGACTTAAAAGTAGGGCATAATTTGTCCCCCCTAAACACCTATAATCTCTCAAAAAAAAAAAAAAAAAAATTGTTTTAAATTATTGTTTTCGAAATATAGAGCCTAACATAATCTTAACATACATAACTACATACACACATAAGCAAGACATTTTTTAAAAACATCATTTTTGACATCCTGAGTTCAAAATATGTCAAGATATTTTAGAAAATCTCAATCGATCCTGTAGAGGTAAAACAATACTTTCTCTATGAGAAACGAATATCAAAAAATTACCAACAAAATTTAAACATAAAAAAATAAACAACAGAACTATAGTGCAGGCACTTAATTGTTTTCATGTCAGTCTCAGCACTGTAAAATGCAGGGAAAAGTTCAATTAAGGGTTGGAATAAATAAATATCCACGTAATGATGCAAACAGCGCACAGCAACAAGCGGGGCGGAAGAGTGAGACTTCGCCTTGACGTGGCGCGCTAACTTCAACATTAAATTTCTCAAAAACAAAAAAAAAGGGTTTTTTGAAAATTACATATTTTGTAGGAAAAAATCTCAGCTTTCTTTTAAAAATAAAATAAAAAAAATAAAACGAGCCCGAAGACGAAAAAAAGTGAAATTTATTTTTAATTTTCAAAAATTTTGGTCAAAATAAAAAAAATTTTAAAATAGACCACGCCAATCGAAAGCTGATGAAAAAATCTAGAAAAATCATGTACCAAACAATTTTTTTATCATTTTTTTTAAGCTCAATAAATAAACAAATGAGAGCGTCTTAACAAAAAGTTTAAAACTTTAACCCCCTCCCTCTCGGGCAATTTTTTATATAATCCAAAAATATTTGGCTGATAAATTACTTACCTATAAGACAACTCATAACAAAAATTGGGAAAGGATTAAACAAAATTTTTTTTTTGGCTGGACAGTTGACGTGAAATCCACCAAATACGTAATTTCTTTTGGTTGGCACAACTCTGGCCAAATTGGGCCCAACTGTTTGCAAAACTTTGTAAGCCACAGTTCTAACTACGTAATTTATTTTGGTTGGCACAACTCTGGCAGAAGTTAGGCCAACCAAAAGAAATTAGGTATTTAGAACTTTGGCTTAAAAAGTTTTGTCAACGGTTGGGCCATTCTAATTATACCGTCAAGTGGGGCTATTTTGTGCGCCGCGGGGCTATTTTGTGCACGCAAAGTATATAATAAATAAAATCTTTATATTCAGTTGCTTAAGTCTGCTACTTGGTATAAATTTTTTCTGATATCTAGACTACAGAGAGTACTAAATGAATTTACTCAATTCCTTATCAGAAATCAGAAAAAAATGTAAAATCGTGAAAATCAAGCAGAAAAATTTCAAAGTTCTCAAAATTCTGCTCATATCTCCGGAAGTTTAAAAGTGTTTCTAAAGGTATTAATAATACTTGTTGACCATTTAGTTGTGATGATGTATACGTGATGCGCTAACTTTTTATTGCATATTTTAAGAAAAAAGTGTAAAAAACTGAAAAACTAGGATTTGGTGCGTTATTTTGTGCATTTTTTAAAATCAAGTTTTTTTTCAATAATTTGTTTTGTAGTTAGTAAAAATTACTTTAGAATTTTGTTTTGAAACATTTTTGTCTTAATTTTGTTATAAAAGACAAGAAATAAGCATAAAATTTCAGTTTTCATATGGTGCCTTAAAAACCTCAAAAAAGTAACATTAATAATTACATGCTTTTCAAGTTAATTTTGAAGCTTTTTCTCTTAAAATAATTCAAAATGTGTAATAAAAGTTATTTTAAGTAAAATTTTCTGAAAGAAATAACTTTTTTTGTAAATCTACTTTTTTGTGAAATTTTAGTGATTTACTTTCAAATTAGTTAAACAATTCCTAGGAAAAAAATATTTCTGGCTTTGTTTTTCTTTATTGTACTCTAGAATATCTAGAAATAATACTTCATACAGCAAAAACGTTCAAAAAACATTTTTACACAACTTTATAAATAAGCAAATAATCAAAAAAAAACTTTTGTCTGAGTTATAGAAACTCAAAGTTGTGCACAAAATAGCCCCACTATAGGGTTTAAAAAGGATGTCTACAACATAACTGAATACATAAATTCTTTATTTTTTCAAATTCTGAATTTTAATAAAGCATAGAGTGAAAAAAGAGCGGTTTTGTGCACAAAATAGCCCCACTTGACGGTATAGGTTTTTGGAACCCCGGCTCCCAAAGTTTTGCCAACGGTTGGCCCAACTTTAGCCAGAGTTGTGCCAACCAAAAGTAATTATGTATTTGGAACTCTGGCGCCCGAAGTTTTGCCAACGGTTGGCCCAACTTTGGCCACAGTTGGACCGACCTTTAGCTACACTCTGTCTCTTAAATGATATAATAAAATAATGAAATAAATTAAAACTAAATTAAAACTGGTACCAGACGATCGGTTTAAACTGGGGCTGATAATTGAGCCAACTGTCTATGTTACTGAAATGTCAGGCTATAAGGTTCATTTGGTATTGTTATTCATATCTCTGATGGGCTGGTGGTTAGCCTACTGGACTGGCAGCTGGAAGACCGGGGTTCGAATCTTTATGACTGATGGAATTTTTCTGTTTCAGGTTTTCATCATTATTATATATCTGTGTTCTTATTTGATTATATTTGTGTAATTATATTTATAACTTGTGAATTATTTAATTATATGTGTCTTCATTAATAGATAAAAATTTGGTTCAAGCAGTCTCCAGTTGGCCCAACCCTGGGCCGACCGTGAGGTTGCACTTGAGATAGAAGGTTGGCCCAACTTTGGTAGTTCAAGTTGGCACAACTTTTTTTGACGACTGTCGGAAAATCTTAACAGGTTGGCCAAACTTTGGGGAGAATAGTTGGCCCAACTTTGGCGTGAATAGTTGGGCCAATCATTGTCGCCATTGGGTGGCTGCCCGTTATCATTCCGCTAGTTGGCCTAACTTTGGCATATTAAGTCGGCCCAACTTTGGTATATTAAGTCGGCCCAACTTTGGAAAGAGTAGTTGGGCCAAACATTGTCGCCATTGGGTGGCTGCCCGTTATCATTCCGCTAGTTGGCCAAACTTAGGCCAACCTGAAATTCGCACCTGGGAGAATAAACCAGTAACCTAGAAACTAGTTTTACCAGTACAACAATGATATAGGCCCTTTTAAAAAAAGTTAAATAGACACTGAAAAGTCAGAGTTTTCTCTGAGTAGCCACGTTGTCGACATCTCTGGAGATCTTATACGCGGTGCAAATTTTATCAACGGGTTTGAGTAGTGAATTGTGTACAAAAGTTTTTCAAGCATTACTGGAAAGATGTGAAAGTTTTCAACTTTTAGATCCAAGAATCCCTGAATAAAAGATATTATTATGATAAATTGTTTCTGCAGGAATATATAGGTGCATTTTTGTGTAGTGAAGTGCAAATAAGTGTTTTTTAAATTAAATATTTCCAATTTGAAAATAATTGAAAATATTAAAAAAAAAAGTTCTTTGTTAATAATGTTGTTTAAAAGGAAAAAAATGTATAATTTTCAGGTCCTGTGGAATCAACTATGGATACGGATGTACCTTCGCTCGAAAAAGATGGCCCAATGCTAGTGGACATCGATGCGATGCGGAGTCAGATGCATCGACCGTCATTGCAAATAATGAACAACCTAATGTTATACAAGTAGTAGAAAAAAAGGGGAAAAGGATAGAGGAGTAGGTAGATGTGATAGAAAAAGATGTTGCAATTTCTGATAACGCCTCTCATGATGTCGATAGTGATGAGAATTCGGAAGAGGGTGATGTGGAGGAGAGATCAATAAATAAGTTTCTAAAAGATATTGTAACGTCGAGTCAAGATTCTGGTTTTGATTCTTCTAATATTTCTTCAGATGTGTCAAACAATAGCCATGATTATCAAGAAATATCTGACGTCGACGAGGAGATGCAAAATGTATTGATTAATGGAATTGAAAGAATTCAGGCTTATCAGCAACAACAACAACAACAGTCACAACAATCACAACAACAACCACAACAACATGACGATGATTTAGAGTCACGCGAGCCGGTGCACATACAATCTGGTGGTAGCCGTTGTGGACCATTGCAAACAGGTGAGAATAGGGTTTTTAACGTTGAATGGGAGAGACCTGAATTTTTAGAAAAATTTAATTTTATGGGTTTAAGTGTATGTTTAAGGCTAAAGAATCCGCCAAGTGGTAAAACGGTCTCAGAAAATGTAAATTATCTTGAAAAAGCGATTCATTCGATTTATAATTATGTTATGCGAAATATAGAGCCTAATGATATGACCTTAATTAAAATCAATTCAGATCATATCAAATATAGTAAAACTTTAGAATTTCGTAAAGCAAAATTGTATTCGGCTGATTCTCTTTGGAATTTTTTTTTTCAATTGTTCAAAGCAATGAACAATTTCGGGTTGATAATTCCTTTACATTAACAGTAAAAAGCGTAAAAGATAATCGAGGCAGGGGGCACGCGGTTGTCTACAATAACAGAAAAATCGGAAGAAAGTCCCTTTTACGAATAAATAATAAAGACAACCTTTGCTTGCCTAGAGCATTAGTAGCCGCACGTGTTCACGCGGAACGAGGACAAATTCGAAAAGGCGAGTTACACGGACAGTGGGACGCCATCAGGCATCCTGGAAGAAAATCACAACTAGAAAAAGCAACAGCCTTTATTAAAGATGCTGGTGTAGAAATTCCTGAGGATGGTTGCGGCTTAAACGAGATCATAAAATTTTAAAAATATTATGCTTGTGAAAGAGTAGCCATAATCATTCATGATTTTACGTCTTTTGGCAATGGTAAAAAACCATTGTATTACAATGGCACACATGAAATAACAGATAGTGGTGAAACAGTTAAATATAATTTGCATATAATGTTTTATCCACCTGATAAACACTATGACACAATATTAAATTTAAAGGGACTCGCTAGCACAAAATTTTTCTGTGTGCCGTGTAATAAAAGCTTTAAACAACCAACAGGTCACACTTGTTCAAATAAGTGTAATTCTTGTTTGTCATCACCGCCTTGTGAAACAAAGACGGAAAATGCAGACATCGAGGAATTACAATGTGACCAGTATAGAAGGTTTTTTCATGGAGTTAATTGTTTACAAAAACATACATTGAAAGGATCTTTTACTCCGCAAAGTAGTGTTTGCGAAAAACTACGTATTTGCGATAAATGTGACCGTTTGGTTAATCATAGTACCGAAAACAATCATGAATGCGGTCGTGGTTTTTGTAAGATTTGTTTATGTAAACGCGACTACAATCATGATTGTTTTATGGCGCCAATAAAATATCAAATTAAAAAAAACGAAAAGCCTGTAAGTTTCGTGTTTTACGATTTTAAAACCCAGCAAAATAAAATTATAAAAGGTACACCAGATATTAATATTCATAAGCCTAATTTGGAGGCGCATGAATATTCCCTAAATCTCAATGTGCATAATACTCAATGTGCATAATTCTCAATGTGCATAATTCTTAATGTGCATAATTGTCAATGTGCATAATTGTCAATGTGCATAATTGTCAATGTGCATAATTCTCAATGTGCATAATTCTCAATGTGCATAATTCTCAATGTGCATAATTCTCAATGTGCATAATTTTCAATGTGCATAATTTTCAATGTGCATAATTGTCAATGTGCATAATTCCCAATGTGCATATTTCTCAATGTGCATAATTCTCAATGTGCATAATTGTCAATGTGCATATTTTTCAATGTGCATAATTCTCAATGTACATAATTCCCATTTGACATAAAAATTTTATTGGGGTAAAGAAAACTTTCTTTAAGATAGGGAATATTTTATGTCATTTGGGAATTATGCACATTGAGAATTATGCACATTGAGAATTATGCACATTGACAATTATGCACATTGAAAATTATGCACATTGTGAATTATGCACATTGAGAATTATGCACATTGAGAATTATGCACAATGAGAATTATGCACATTGACAATTATGCACATTGAGAATTATGCACATTGCGAATTATGCTCATTGAAAATTATGCACATTAGAAATTATGCACATTGAAAAGTATGCACCTTGACAATTATGCGCATTGAGAATTATGCATATTGAGAATTATGCACATTGAAAATTATGCACATTGACAATTATGCACACTGAGAATTATGCACATTGAGAATTATGCACATTGAGAATTATGCACAATTTTTGTGTAAAGACACTATAAGCATACCTTCTAACAAAGGATATCGTACATCTAATAATCAATCTAAAAAAGCTATAGAATGGTTATTATGGATGGAACATACATTAGGAAAGAATATAATTCATGCAGGTAGATGTCGCGAATATAGAACAACGGAAGGAAAATTGGTCGATGGGTACTATGAAGATGAGGGTACTCGACATGTTTTAGAATTTCACTGTTGTTTCTGGCATGGATGTGTCAAATGTTATATTTTGAATAGAGACCAAAAGTCTGGAAGCAGAGACAGCCCTGCCACGAGGTACGAACGTACACATGTAAAAACAGAAAAATTGCGCTCAATGGGTTATGTTGTAAGAGAAATGTGGGAATGTGACTTTAATCAATTAAAAAGTGAAAATCTTGATTTGCAAAATTTTTTGAAAAATAATGTTATAGTTAAAGAAGCACCATTAAATCCTAGAGATGCATTTTTTGGTGGTCGAACAGGTAATACTGTCTGTTATTATGATGTAAGTGACGGTAAAAAAATATTTTATATAGATGTTTGTTCACTGTACCCTTACATATGTAAAACAGGCAAATTTCCTGTAGGTCACCCTGAGCTTTTCATTGGCGATGAATGCAAAAAATTGTTAGGTGAAAATTTGACAAATTTTTCAACCATTGAAGGTTTAGTCAAATGTCGTGTTTTGCCACCAAAAACATTATATCATCCTGTTTTGCCTATACGCATGAATTCAAAGCTGATGTTTGTATTATGTCGTACGTGTTGTGAATTATTGCAACAGACAGAATGCGAGCATGTGCCTGAATTACGTGAAATTGAAGGTATATGGGTTTCTGAAGAGTTGAAAAAATCAGTTGAGAAAGGCTATAAGCTGATTAAAGTCTTTGAAGTATGGCAGTACAAAACTGTTCAATATGATTCGGAAACTCAAAAAGACGGTCTCTTTGCTGATTATATAAATATGTGGTTTCAACTGAAACAGGAGTCTGGTGGCTGGCCTGTCGAATGTGTAGACGATATGTCCAAGCAACACTATTTAAGCGAGCATTTCAAGGTCGAGGGTGCTCGATTAGATCCTAGTAATAAAGTGAAAAACCCTGGTCTTAGATCTGTTGCTAAATTATGTTTAAATTCATTTTGGGGTAAATTTGGACAAAGAGAAAATTTACTTCAAACTGAAATTGTAAAAGAACAACAGCGTTTAATGGAGTTGCTTTGTGATCCACAAAAATTTGTTCACAATATTTTACCTGTCAACAATGATGTATTGTATGTCACATATGGTAATGAAGAGGGCACATCGTAGCCTACTTCGTTCACAAATGTGATAATATCTGCTTATGTGACAGCTTAAGCAAGGTTGAAACTCTACTCATATCTTGAAAAATTAGACAAACGTGTTCTATATTACGACACAGATTCTTGTATGTATGTTACGGTCATTCTCGATTATCGGGCATTGTCGACAATGCCCACGGTCACTGGGCATTGTCGACGATGCCTGGGCAATGTCTAAAATATCCTTATCATTCAATTTTTCCGGGCAATGTCGACAACTTGGGCAATGTCGACAATACGAAATAATAGCTTTATACGTCATGATGTATACAAGATTAATCACTTAATAACGGATACAAACTTTACCTCTATTATATTGCAATCAAATTTCAACAGTTAATTACACTGTAGTATAAAGACAAATATTTTCGATTAGTTTGAAACTAACTTGTCTTAAATATCGACGCGAATTTTATATTAGTCATAATAAATATTTCAAATGAGAATATTCGATTTAATGAAGTTTTAAATGACTTCATATCTAAAAAACGCAACGACAATAGTGCACTTATTTCTTCTGAGGAATATGAAAAGTTTGTTAAAAAAGTGAAAAGTTTGAAAGTGCAAAGTAAGAAGACTTCAAATGAATGTAGATGTTTACGAAGATTTGACATAATTTCTGTAAATGCACAACAGAAATTAATTAAGCCTATAAATAGTGGGAATGATAAAATTCTGTATTATATTAAAAATGAAGACTTATTTGAAATTCTTTGAAATACACATTCTTCGATTAAACATAGAGGCAGAAATAGAATGGAGTATGAGTGCAAAAAACTATACTGCAACGTGACCAGAGAGTGCATTATGGAGTTTTTAAAATTGTGCGTCGTGTGTCAAAAAAAAAAGTACTAATAAAAAGAGAGGCCTAGTATCCAAACCGATTTTGCATTCGGCTTTCAACTCCAGGGCTCAGCTCGATCTAATCGACATGCAGTCGCAAGAGCACAATGGGTTAAAGTTTATTATGGTTTACCAAGACCACTTAACAACATTTGTGAACTTGCGTCCTCTTAAGTCTAAAAGAGCGGAAGAAATTTCCTTCAATTTAATAAAAATTTATACACTTTTTGGCGCACCTGTAATTCTTCACTCCGATAATGGGAGGGAATTTGTGAATTCTGTTATTACAGAACTACATAAGATATGGAGTAAAGGTAAAATTGTACGCCACAGTCAGTCCTAAGGATCGGTTGAAAGAGCTAATAGGGACATCAAAGAAATTTTGTGGGGATGGAAGAAAATAATTCAAAGGATTGGCCCAACGCTTTAGATATCGTCCAGTTTCGTAAAAACCGATCGTTTCACTGAGATAAGAAATTTGTCAAGTACTTTATTGTTAAATATATTTTGACATTCACGAAACTTTAAAGTTATAAAAATTTGTGAACACTATTTTTAATTAAATAATAAAATAAATTAGAGCTTATAGTAAATAATATTCGAAATTATAAAATCTTAATGAACCTTGTATTTAGGAATAGGTCGTTCGCCTATTGAGGCGTTGCTTGGTTGCCCTGCACAAGTCGGAGTTTTATCGATTGGAATTCCTGAATCAGAATTCAATAACATCAATACTGAGGAAGACATCGAAAGAATTTGTGCGGATAATATAATGAAACCACAACAAGTGTGACTGAACCACCTGTAACGACAGAACAAAATTTAGAGTTTCCGGATATTAAAATTTGCACTGTTCTAAATAATGACATTTCTAATTCAGTCACAGATACTCTGAATGACACACAAGACTCTCAAGCTCCGTCTACATCACGTCAAGACTCAAATTTGGACTTATCTATGCCTGGTAGTTATAATAAATGTGATAATAAATTTATTTTTTTAAATATTTAATATTAAATAACATATTTCTTTAAATTAATCATAATTTCAGAGAGTCCATTAAGTAAACTACTTTGAACCATATCGGAAAACCGAGAGCAGGGGTGCACCACGAAAAGTTTTAGCAGCAATTATTAACATTGACAATGATTATTACACATTGGGTAGGTACCTTGTGTGACTTACAAATTTCGTATTATGACTTCTTTTTCTTCTTATGACTCGTTAATCACATACTTAGAGATGTGATTAGACTTAGAGAGATAACTAAGATACTTAGAGATAAACGACATAAAGTATAAAAAAAATATTAAATTGTTATGAAAAAACTGTAGATAGAAATTCAGTCATTTTATTAAAACGTACAATTCATAATTGTTTATTACAATCATGAGTGATTTGAATGTGTATTTAATTCTAATTTAAAATTTATGAAATTATAGAAACGTAAAACTGAAACAGAACAACGCAACACATATAAATATTATTCTTTGTTTTAAACTTTTTTATATAATAGTAATAGTATTATAATACTATATCAATATCTTTTTACTTATTAGATAACAAATCACACACATAGTTAAGAGCATTTAAGTTCTTCATAAAATCTTATAAACATTTTTTGAAAAAGAGGAATTCGAAACACTTCTATTAAAATTTTCCTCTCTAAGAACTCCTGCGCATGCGCAAGCTGACTGTACTTTGAGAGTTCCTTAAGAGACCGTATTTGCTGGTAAAAATACATTTGAATTACGACAGAGTTACGAGTGACTTCCCAACTCTGCTAACACCAACGTTAAATGCTGGAAATCGAAAAAAAAATAGTCGAAAACTAAATTCAGGACCGTTTTGGTCTAATTATGCGTTAATTATGCAATATGAGCATTATTTTGCGAATATACGTCAATTATGCAAAATTATGCGCTTGAAAAACAACTTTTTAAAGATGTTGGATATGTAGAAACACGATAGTTTCTCATTTTAGACAAGTTTAAGAAATTATGCGATTATGCGGCTTGCATAAAGTTACCATCCTTACACATACTATTTTTCAGAAACGAGCACGGCACACTTAATAAGAAATACGTGAGAAGCGAATTTTCAAAATGTGACGCAAACCTGATAAAGGTAGAAGATATTTTGCGAACAGAAATATCCCTGAGAGAAGCTGCTTCCAGAAACAGTGTTTTTGGTACTCAGGGATATGAAAGATGCAATTGCGAGACAGGATGTGCACAAAATAAGTGCAAGTGTTTTAAGAATTAAAAAAATGCACTTCTTAATGTCACAGCAGCCTTTCTTGCAAAAATAAATAAATAAATAAATAGAGCATTTTTCGTAATTTATCGTATTTTTTTATTCATAAATAACATTGCCCAAAAGTAAGTGGGCATTGTCGACATTGCCCGGGCACTGTCACATTTTACTCAATTTTGATAAAAATACCAGGGCAATGCCCACGCCCTCTGGGCATTGTCGACATTGCCCGGGCACCGTCGACAATGTCCAGTGACCGTTGGCATTGTCGACAATGCCCAATAATCGAGAATGACCGTAACATATATGGCTGATTCCAGAAAAAAGTCGAAAATGGCTTCACCGAGTTCATCAATTTTTTTTTTACTCATTATTGAATTTTTTTTTCTCAAGCCGTATTTTATGGCTTATTTGATTAAAATATTATAATGGTCCCCAACTGTTTTGAGTTTGATATTTTTCAATGAAATATAAAGGTAAAATTTAGTGAGGGAATGATGATGAGGGAATGACGAATCGAAACAAAATGACCATAACCTCAGAAACATAACCTTACTTTCCTATGCACTGTGAACAATGCGATATAAATACTGGAAACATATGCAAATACACTATGATTAGTAAATTAAAATGTGTTTACCTATTTATAAATCAACACGAGGGAATGACGTGAAGAAATGTATTTTTTAAAAATCTCATTGATAAATTAGTTTTAACAAAATATCCTTTCTACAAACGTTCGCAGCAGTATAGATTGTCAATAACAATGTTGCCATTTTTCAAAAAACTTAAGGTGGAACTTGGTAGACATTAAAACTTTGCTGCAATCACACTGTTTCAAAACGGTGAGGGAATGATAAGTTTTTCAAGGACAAATTTTGAAGTATATTTAAAAATACTTCCATTCGCTGTTTTTAAATTAAAAAATTGTGTAGATACAGTTAATACTATCTTATATAAATAATAAATAAAATAACAAACAATTAGTAAGGAATTTTACGTTTTGAGTTAATGATTCTCTTCGAATTCAGCAGTTGGGACGTATTGAGGGAATGATTTTCAGGGTACTCTCTTGGACATATCTTTTTTGTTTATCATATAAGAAATACATTTGTTTCATAAATTCGTACATCTAGTATAGTAGTATTATTAAAAAAAATAACTTTTCATAACCAACAATCCTGATTTTCAGAAATCATTAAGGACATCAATTTCGATTTTTTTCTGGAATCAGCCATATATAGATCACATAGACAATAGAAGTGAATGTAAACCCGAAATAGGCTGCTACTTGGGGCAGATGACTGATGAGTTAGAGATGGAATATGGGCATGGTAGTTATATTGAAAGTTTTGTTTCGGGTGTGCCTAAATTTTACGCATATAAAGTTGTTGACAATAGAGGTAACAACCATTATTCGTGTAAAGTTATAGGTTTTACATTAAATTATGAAAATAGTCAAAAAATTAATTTTAATAGTATGAAAGAAATGGTTGTTAATCAAACACATACATCTGTGAATATTTCCTCTCGAGTCATTCGGCAAACGCAATATCACGAGGTGGTGACATGTACAGAAAACAAAATTTGTAAACCTGTTAATAATAAAAGACGGTGCATAGAAAATTA
This sequence comes from Ganaspis brasiliensis, assembly GCA_037103525.1. NCBI lineage: Eukaryota > Metazoa > Arthropoda > Insecta > Hymenoptera > Figitidae > Ganaspis > Ganaspis brasiliensis. Next base: position 510,406 of record JAZKLR010000629.1, on the reverse strand, counting down.
CAAGTCTGTGCCGTATGGTTATGTAGAATAATTGGAAAGTTATAAATTTAGTAAAAAGAAAAGAAAAAATATCTCTCTCTCTCAATCATTTTTTGGAAAACCTTTTCTCTCTACCTGTTGATGTTGTCTATAGAAAAAAAGAAAGGTTTTTAATCGTTAGTAGAAAACATTAAACATTTTAAAAACAAAGTATAAATTTTGTAATTAATAGATTACATAATAAAAATTTTTATTTCAGCAACAGTATCAATGGACGAGGAATCCTATGAAAATTGGGGGTAGAGGCGTGAAGTCAGCGATTGGCCACAGCATGAGTGTATAGACCGTTTTACCCATGATGCACTGATTTATAACGATGTCTTTATACCTTGGGACCAGACATCAAATTCATATCCAGAAGAATAATATTTTAAACAGTCTTTTGTAACATATAAAAAATACGTTAAAAATGGTAAATATTTTTCAATTAAAAATTTTACATCTGATTTAACATTTATTTTAAAAGATTAAGGTTTTTTGAACTTTGTAAAAAAGTAATTATTTTTTTAGAAAAGTAAAATATAATTCCTAATAATGTATATGTGACTGTCCATGAGAAAGCGTGCCTTAGCTCCCCAACGTCAACTTTAAAGGGTGAGCGTTTAAAGTTTCTGCAATGCATTGAAGTCAATGTAACGTGCCTACGCTTCTTGCTTAATAACATTAAAATTTCTTTAAAACAACAATTTTTTTTTTGGAAATGAAAGAGCAAATAAACATCTGTTGGTTAGCATTAAAAAATCAAAATATATTTTTTGTAGCTAAGGCACGTTTTGTCATGGACAGTCACATATATGTGCTAATTTTTAATAAAGAAGCTGTCGCACGAAATTTACGATAAAAACAGTTTATGTACAAAATGGTAAAATAAAAAAATAATAATTATAATGTATAAAATAAATAACTTTATTTTATTTCCTTGTTTTATGGAACCTTCAATCCACAAAATACATTTTTTGGAAAATACAAATATACTATCCTTAAAAAAATTCAATTAATTATTTCAATAATGAATTTAATTTTAAATCCTGTAGAGAAAATAGTTATTTTTTAAAGAGAAATGTAAGGGTGAAGTAACTGTGGTGGATGAGAGAATCAGATGAATAGTCCAATCAGAAAATTCTTTCCAATGTGACTAATGATCTGATTAGCCCTGATCCTCTAATATTTTACATTTAACTAAACCCTAACTTATGTATTATATAGGTTTACCGTGTATGCAAGACACAAGCATACTGGAGGCAAGAGAAAACTCCACTTCTCAAAAGCAGATAATGGCGGCGGCGGCGACCCGGAGGAGCAGTACATGAAGCTTTTAAAAAACGCGCGCCTTTTAATTTATTTGAACGTTACCAGCTTTGCTATCGCGACAAATGAAGCTTTTTTTTGTCAAGCTGCTAGCGATTTTATATGTTACAAACTAAAATTAAATTACAAGCTGATTCTTTGTTACTAGCTAGTTTTATTTTACAATTCTGACAGAGGTTCTCAACTAGTTTTTTCAAATTATTTTACGCATGGCTTAATGAGCTCTGTTATGTTATATAAAAGGATCAATTTTGTTTTAAACTTATAATTGAAAAAATGGACTCTTGTTGAAAACATCCTCTTACTTCTATGATTTGTGGCCCAACAGGCTGTGGCAAGACTTTTTTCGTAAGAAAATTTTTACAAAATAGAAATTTAATGTGTAATGTTATTTTTGAACGAATTATTTTTTATTATTCTCAATGGCAAACAATCTATGCGGAGCATGGTCGAAAAATTGAGTTTAAAGAAGGTTTACCACAAGCAGCCGATTATTCAAACAATTTACGTCCAAAACTAATAACCATTGACGATCTTATGCGAGAATCTTCGAATAATACAATCATAGATCTTTTTACGAAAGGGAGTCACCATAAAAATTTAAGTGTTATATTTATTTCACAAAATCTTTTTCATCAAGGCCATGGGCAGCGTGATATTTCTTTGAATGATAATTCCATAGTTGTTTTTAAAAATCCAAGAGATAGAGCACAAATTCAACATTTGGCTAGACAAGTCTGTCCTGAAAATTTTCGTTTTGTTCAAGAGGCCTAATGTTATAAGTTTAAAACAATTTTTGTATTTTCTTAATGGGGTTATTGACCCGTATATATTTTCAAATAAATAAATAAATAAAAGAGGCTTATCATGATGCCACTTCTCAAGCACACGGCTATTTCCTCTTCGATCTTAAACAAACAACATCAGACAATTGTCGTTTTTGAACAGCTATTTTTCCTTCCGACCCCTACCACTATGTTTATATACCATCAAAAGGTATAAAATCCAACAGTAGTACAACTTGTGTACCAGTCATGCAGCTGTAACGAAGTCGAAAACACGTAAAATTATAGGCGACAAAAACGATGCAGCGTTGCGTGCCTTGAGTCTTTTAGACACTAAGCTACGTTCTGCTATTCTTAAACAAGCTAATGTTAAGCTTACAAAATGTATCTGTGAATGTGCTTTAAATATTTTACATGCAAATGTACCCCTAAAGAATTGTGAGAAATTAAGACTTTTACCACTTTTAATAGCTCCTATCATAGGGTCTCTACTTTCTAGTATCTTTTCACCATCAGCAGTGTCATCGTAAAACTCTATTGAAATGGAACATGCTAGAAAAATGGTTCTTGTCTCTAACGATCGCTTAGAACAAATTGAAAAGCAACAACAAACACAAAATCCGCTTAAAAATGATATAAATCCTTTTTTATCAACTACGTAAACACCAGGGAATACCTTGAGTAGATTTGATTCATAAATGAGCAGAATTTTATACTCACCATTTCTAAATGATGAGCACGAAAAGTGGCGTTTGTATCAGCAAGCATTACAAAATTTTTTATATATTACTGATCAAACACGAGATTCTTTTCCATCCAAAATAAAAGAGACCAAAAATGATAGTAAACCTAATGACGAAGATAAAGGCCATGATACTGTAGATGATAATATTTTACCTGTTGAGGATATAATAGCTACTATTATCCCTACTACTATCCCTAGTAACTACTACTATCCCTAAAACATATAAAAATAAAGGTACTCTTTTATTGAAAAAGTTACAAAGCTCTGATATTCAATCAAGATTCAACTGGGATAGAAGAGGATCTGTATTTATCGATGGGTATCGTATTGAAGGTGCAAATATTATTATCTTATTAATGATGCTCTTAGATACAGAAAATCATCCACAGTACAGGGCAGAAATAATTTCTCGAAATTTTTACAACAAATTAATACACTGAAAGAACTTGTTGGTAATCAAGAGTATTGGAAAGTATCGACTCTCGGTGTAACGACACCTGTAAGAAAATCAACACCTTTTACCAAAAACAAGGTTAAAATAAATCCAAAAAAGAAATTACAACAAAATTTAAACACGTATGAATCTCTTATCACAGATGATGATACCACTGAATGGTCGACAGATAACGAAGAAAAAAATAAAAAAAATAAAAATAAAAGTTGGATTCCTTTTTCTCTTTTCTTAAAATAAAAATGAAAAAATAATAGAAAATCCTAATAAAATTTACTACAATCCTGCTCATCCTGCCTCCTATTCAGGGACAAATAAACTTGTTAACTTAGTGCGTAATAAAATAAATCGAAAAAGTGTTGTAGATTGGTTAAAAGGAGAAGATGCCTATAATTTACATAGGCCTACAAGAAGACGCTTTCCTCGTGCCTTCTATAATATTGATAACATTGACGCCTTGTGGGAGGCGGATTTAGTAGATTTACAATCTTTGAAAAAGTACAATAATAATTACGCATATCTACTGGTTGTGATTGATGTTTTAAGCAAATTTGCATGGGTTGAACCATTACGTAATAAAACAGCCATAGAAGTAAAAAATGCTTTTGAAAAAATTCTCAATAAAAGCAATAAACGCTCTCCAGTGTGCCTTCAAACAGACAAAGGAAAAGAATTTCTTGGTTCTAGTTTACAAAAATTTTTACGTAATCACAACATTAAATTTCGAACTGCTAGAGACCCTACTGTAAAAGTAGCTGTTGTGGAGCGTTTCAACAGAACACTGAAAGAACGTATGTGGCGTTATTTCACACATAAAAATACACATTGCTTTATAGATATTTTACAGGACTTAGTAACAGCTTATAATAATGCCCATCATTCTAGTATTAATATGTGGACCATTTGACGTTTCTATACACAATTTATCTATAGCATATGCAAATATCAGAATACGATTTCCAAAAGAAAGATACACTGAGAGAAAAAAAGGTTACTACAACGGAGGACACAAGTAGGAATTGCCTGAGTGACTCGGGTAGTAGAACTCAAGTTAACGCAACTTGGGACTCCGGTAAATACTGCTTGGGTCTCAAGTCGACGTAATTGGAGACCCAAGCAGTATTTACCGGAGTCCCAAGTTGCGTTAACTTGAGTTCTACTACCCGAGTCACTCAGGCAATTCTTACTTGTGTCCTCCGTTGTAGTAACCTTTTTTTCTCTCAGTGTATGCTGTAAAAAGATGTAAATACAGCGTCGGAGATTTAGTACGTATCAGTCGTGCCAGAGGTCTCTTTGAGAAAGGTTATGAAGCCGGATGGACTGAAAAATTATTTATTATTACGCGTGTCATAAATTGGAGAGTGTATTCACCTACTGTCTATGAACTTAAGGATTTAGGGGGAGAAAAAATTGATGGTATTTTTTACGAGCAAGAATTAGCAGATGTTAAAAATAAATATTTACAGAATGAAGAATTCATTATTAAAAAAGTGATTCGTATACAAGGACGTGGTTCTAAAAAACAAGCTTCTGTAAAATGGACTGGCTATCCTGCCAAATTTAACTCCTGGATACCGTTTTCTGATTTAAAATCTTTACAATGAATAAAGATTAATTTTACATCATACTACCTAGTGATAGTAGTATGAAATACTTTCCGGATAACACCATTACAAATTTTACAACTCAGTTACCTCAAGAAATACGTTTACAAGGGCAATGGCTGTTGCAATTACAGAAATTCAATTTCCTCGATCTTTTTTACACATACGTACTGCACCTCTGCTAGAAAATAGAATAGTGCTTTTATCAGCACATTAAAAAATAAAACAACTGTACCAAAACAAACCTATGATTTTTTCAACGAATCTGAAAAAAAGGAACTCAATGGCCGTTCTGTTTTAGAAAAATATCTATTACCCATAAAAATTAAAAAGCATTCTACTTTTTTTGACAAGTGCCAATCATTTAATAAAGAGCCTGATTATGAAATTTTACATGGTGAATGGCTAAAACCAATAATATCCTTTTTTCCACCTGGTATTTATAAGGATATTCACAGCCTTGTGTATGACATAAATAATGCACCTCTTGTGAATCAACATTTTTCAAATGATTTATGATGAGAAAAAAAACCGTTATGTACTTTTAAAAAAAATCTGCACAGAGAAATTTACCCGTGCCAGGCCGCCATTTTCTAGTAGTCAGCAGAAAAATTTCAAAAATACTAGGTTTTGAACCCTTGGAACTTATACCTCTTGAAACATACAGAGCATGTCAACCTCCAAGTTTCTCATGCGGTATACTGCAAAAACTATTCATTTATTGCGATATTGGTGAACACAGAATTACTGACGATGCACAGTGTTGCCAAATGTACTTTTTTTTCCAAATCAGTCTACAAGTCGCAGTTTTCATTCAAATTAAATAATTTGTTTTTAAATCTTCGTTATGAAATTCCTTATTGATCCCTCGAGCCCAAATTAAATTTTTTGTTTGTTTATATTTATTTTTTACTAACAAAGTATGGAGGAATCAAAATTTTGCACATTTCAACTCGAAAGTTGAAAATCAAAAAAAATTTTAATTTTTCTTTTGTCTTTCTGACTTTATAGGTGAGAACCTATTGAATGAAATGACTTCAAATACATACCGCTTTACGTAAAATTTAATAAGCTTTCAAACGATTTTTTAAATTTTGTTCTAGCTTATTTTGTTGCAGATAAGCTTGTTTTCTGATCGAGTCGCGAGTAACTGTCAATATACTTGTGACCGGTACTGTATATAAACTTTTGTATATTACGAAAACTCTAAAACGATTCTAATACGATTTCTAAAACATTTTATCAATTTTTGAATAACTTAAAACTTCTTTTTTGCAAAACTTTGATTTTTCCATACTTTGTTATTAAAAAATAAATATAAATAAACAAAAATTGTTTATCCCACAGGCACAAACATGGCGCTTTTAGATGCCTGTAGGCAGGGTCTAAACGCATTCATTTGTTCGACCGGGTAAAAATGGCTTCCATTTTTTCCCTAGGGAAAAAATGAACAGCTGATCCATGCATTTTTTCCACCACAGGGCAAAAATGGCCGCCATTTTTTTACGGTCAAACAAGTAAATGCATTTAGACCCTAACCTACAAACATTTAAAAGCACCAAGTTTGTGCCTTTGGAATAAAATGTAAGCAATTTGTTTACAATGATGTTTGTGTTGCTTAATATTGTTGCTTAATATACTATTAATTTTGGGCTCGAGGGATCGATAAGGAATTTAATAACGAAGATTTTAAAAAAAAAATTATTTAATTTAAATGAAAACTACGACTTGTAGACTGATTTTGACAAAAAAAGTACATTTGGCCCCACTGTGCGATGTTAAAACACCATTATTGCGAATTGTACTTGTGTAAACAAAAAATTATTTGTATGGCTCAACACAAGTGACCCACTTTTCCATAACCCATTACATATCTGTTTTAAACACAACATTCAGAACAATAGAAATCGATATAAGGGATCACTTGGGCTTTCCTATACCATTCGAATCTGGTTCATTGACGGTGACACTTCATTTTAAGAAAATAGACTAAAACCATATTTTTTAAAAATGAGTCATTACGAAAATTATTATACATCACAAGTTGGTGTTGGCGGCGTGTTACAGGCCTAAATGTCCTTGAGGACGTTGATAAACAGGTTCCACTCAAAACAGCTATAATACAACGATTTCGAGAATCTGGTGAAAATTTAAAACGGCGTGCTATGGAAAAAGTACAAAATATTATGAGTTGCTCTGGTTATAAATACATAGGTTTAACAACACCTACTTAGTTATTAGCTAATCGTGGCACGCTACACATCGATACGCCTAAACCAATCAAGAAGAGAAAAACCAGAAAGAAAAAATTTAAAAGACTCGAAGAAACAAAAAAAAGAAAAAGACTTCAAAAATAAAAAAAAATAAATCAAAATCTGTAAAAAATAGCACTAAGAAAAAAACAAAGTTTGATATTTTTGGAAAAATATAAAAACTCTTCTACATTCACACTCTTGTGAGTGTTTAAAATCCGAATTGGATCTTTTAACGATGCCACCAACTCAAACAGCTATAGAAAATTCACAATGGGTTCACTACAAACCTGTTTCATCCCTAACAGACGACTCATCCCCAGAATTTGTCGTTCTAGGACAGGGAGATGAGCACATTGACCTACCACATACTATGCTTAGTCTTAAAGTTCGTCTTATTACACCAACTAGAACTAACGATAATTCTGATGATATTAGCAAAGTAGGGCCTGTAAATAATTTATTGCATTCAATGTTTAACCAAATTGATGTCTACTTCAATCAAAAACTTGTATCACCGCCAAATAACGCATATGCATATCGAGCATACATTGAAACTTTACTAAATTATAATTACGTTGCAAAAACAACACATCTCACATCAGCACTGTGGGTAACTGATACCGCTGGTAAAATGGACAAAATTGATGCAGAAAATGAAGGTTTAGTTGACCGTCGAAAATATCTAGGTGAAAATAAAAGGATTGATATGATTGGTCATTTACATTGCGATGTTTTTAATCAAGACAAATTTCTTCTCAATGATGTCGAATTACGTTTACGACTTGTACGCTCCAAAGACGCATTCTGTTTAATGGACCCTACAGGCGCATCTTACCTGCACATCGTAAAAGCATCTTTACTTGTTCGACGAGCAAGAATTAGTCCCGGTGTCTTAATTGGTCACGCTAAGGCGCTAGCCATAGGCACATCCAAATATCCTATTACAAGAGTCGAAGTAAAAGCCATGTCTCTCCACGCGGGTATACAAAACGAAACTCTCGACAATGTCATATTGGGTCAATTACCTAAAAGAATTATTATTGGTTTTGTTGATAATACAGCTTTTAATGGTGTCAGAAATAAAAACCCTTTCAATTTTAAACATTACCGAATCAACCACTTTTCATTGTATGTTGATGGTATGCAAATTCCTTCTAAACCCTTATTAACAGACTTGACAAAAGATAAACTTTATGTAGAGGCATATCAAACTTTATTTACCGGTACCGGTATACATTTTCTTAGTGAGGGAAATAATATTAACCGTTTTGATTATGCTAACGGATACTGTCTTTTCGCTTTTGATCTAACACCTGACCTATCTGCCCACTGTTACTCACATTGGAATCTTATAAAACACGACAGCTTAAGAATTGAACTTCGCTTCGATGAAATGCTCGCAGAAACTATAAATTGTATTGTTTATGCCGAATATAACAATGTTTTAGAAATTGATGCATCCCGACAGGTTGTATCCGACTTCGGAGCATAAAATTCTCTAACCTGTACATGATAACCACAAAAAACAGCTGTTACACAAGGAATAAAAAACGACATTAGTTATAAGATATTTTTTTTAAGAGAAGAGGAAAACCATTATATTTTACCCTTATATAGACCAGTCTTCAGTCTACGCTTTCTGTTCGTCTTAGATACTTCGTTGCGTGAGTGCACAAGTTAAAATACATTTTCTTTAAATTTCGACTATTTGCAAAACTACAATGTTTGACTACGTTATAGACATCCAAGTATTCAGAGATATAGACGATTATTTTATGATAAAAGAAGTTGCTGTTATTTCTCTAAACCACAATTTTTTTGGACATTGGATCATTGCACCACCTTACTTATTCTCTGAGCTGCCCTCTAGTGCGAGACAACAAAATAACTGGCTTACATGTTACTATCACGGCATTGAATGGTTTGAAGGCCATGTTTCCATGAAAAACATGTATGCTAATTTACGCGACATTGCACAAACTGCTGGAAATATTTACATCAGAGGTGTTAAAAAAGCAAAAATTTTACAACAAATAACAAGTAGACAAATTATTAATGTAGAGCATGTAGATTGTCCACTCTACAAACAACTACCTGAAAGTCGTGTTAACTGTTTTCATCACGGTATTAAGAAAGAAGAATATTTTATTTGTGCTCTTAATAATGCTGTTGAACTAGAAGGATAGATGGAAAAAGAAAAAAATCGGGCAAGTTCGAGTTACACTCGCACTAAAATCGAGGGTTCCGGACACAAAACAAAATAATTTTCAATACATTTGATACTATTAAATATATAAATATATTATACATATTATATATAATATAATATATAAAATAAAATATGTAATGAATTTTTTATACAAAATAGACCACCCCCTCCCCCGTATCTTCCAAAATATTTTACTTAGAGAGTTTAAATTTTGTACAGAAACGTATTTTCAGGTGTAAATTACATAAAAATTATAGAGAACGTGATGGTGATTGCGCTGTCAACGAAAAATCCAGAGATTTTAGCAAATAACCATAAAAAATACTCAAAAATCATTTTATTTCCTTAACAACGCTATGATCAACTTCTACAATCATGTTCTCTACCATTTTTCTGTAATCTACACGTGAAAATACATTTGTGTAACAAATTTGAACTCTCTAAGTCAAATTGTTTAGAAGTTCTGGGGGGGGGGGGGGGATACGGTTATTTTTTAGCATTTTTTTTAAATCGTTGGTTTTTGCTTAAAAACACTATGATAACGATCTGCAACAAAGTTCTCTACAGTTTTTCTGTAATCTATATGTCAAACTACATATGTATAACAAATTTCAGGATGATTATAGGGCTGTCAAAGTTATAACACTAAACTATGGCCCTTATGTTAAAAAAATGCTCAAAAATATTGTTATTTCCTTGACAACGCTATGTTCAACACATACAATCATGTTCTCTATAATTTTCCTGCAATCTATACCTGAAAATACATTTGTGTACTAAATTTGAATTCTTTAAGTCTAATAGTTTGTAAGTTCAGGGGGGGGATACGACCATTTTTTAGCATTTTTTAAAAAAAATCGTTTTTTTTTTGCTGAAAAACGCTATGATAACAGCCTGCAACAAGGTTTTCTATAGTTTTTCTGTAATCTACACGTCAAACTACATATGTGTACCAAATTTCAGCACTCTAAGTACAATAATTTGGCAGATTATCTGCCAAAATATTTGACTTATAGAGTTCAAATTTGGTACAAAAATGTAGTATCATATGTAGATTACAGAAAAATTATAGAGATTGCTGTGGTGATAGCGCTGTCAAAGAAATGGCAAAAGTTATCAGCCAAAAAATATCAAAATTTCTCAAAAATCTTGTTTCTTTCTTGACAACGCTATGATCAACCCCTAGAATCATGTTCTCTATAATTTTCCTTTCATCTACACGTGAAAATACATATGTGGGCCAAATTTGAACTTTCTAAGTCAAATAGTTTGGTGGCTAGGGGGGGGGGGGGGATATGATTTTCGACAAAGTCTTTCCAATAGGGTTCCGTGCGTACACTTGTGGTGTACGGAACCCTAAAAATGAAGAACAAAAAATTAAAAATGAACATCAACTGTGTAATGTCAAAAAAATTAAAAAATTAAACATTTTTTCGAGTGAAAAATTATCTACACAACCACCTCCATATATACCGGATTCACTACAAACAGTCAAGATCATACTTGCAATGCCTCATCTGCAGCAACAACAACAACTACAACTGCTACATCCACATAAGCCAATCACGAGGATATAGAACAAAATAATGAACAGCCTTTAAATTCTACAGTCTCTTCGACTAATAGAGACACATACCGTTGGAGTTTATCTTGCTGACAAAATACCAACATTTCTCACAAAACCTGCTGCCATTATCATTAACACAGATGACCACACAAAGCCTGGTACCCATTGGGTTGCAGTGTACCTCGCAAGGAGCGGAGAATCCACGTACTGTATTACTGTATTACATGTGTTCTGGTTATTCTCTTTATGATTTTAATTTACTTTTTACCAATAATGTATTAAAAAATGATAATTTAGTCTTTAATTTTCAAAAAAGAATTTTAAACAAAGTTAATCAAAACGATAACTGTACGTGCACAGTACACTCACAATTTGAACATTGTATACAAACATGTGAACCTAAACATCCATGTGCATATCTCATGTAATTTATATACGACATTTTTTTAATAATAATTATTATTATTTGTAACAAACTATGTATTGGTAACTATTTTATTACAATAATAAACGTACTTAAATACCTAATCCTGCTTTCTTTTCATTTAAAAATTGTACTTTTTTTAAAAAATATATTTATCTATTTTTAATATACCTAACTTAAATCTACCAAGCGTTTTCTATTCAACAACTGTTCTTTGTTTGACCGACACACCCCCTCTCCTAGACCAAACTCCTTTCAGCCATTTTCTATTACCCTAACACCTGTTCTTTTACCATTCCACCGCCATTGTGGTCCACCAGTAATTACCCCCCACCTAAACACACCTATAAAAAATAACCAATCACAGCTATGATCCAAGCGCGTTCGATCAATCTGATAGGCTAACCAAAGCTACAATATCCACACCCCTCACCATAGGCCACGCCCCTCGAACAATCTAATTGGTGATCCATAATGCCAAACGCCCAAGCAACGCACTAAGCCACGCCCCTCGACCAATCAGAATCGTGATCCAAAGCTGACCTATTCTACTACTTATAAAATTTGCAGTTAATGGAAGCTCTTAGAAAGCTCTTAGAAACTCTTAAAGAAACATGATACACTCTTTTTCTTTAAACAGAAGCTCATTAAAAGGGATTAGAAATTCGTCGAAAATTTTTTTTTTACTCTTACAACGACTGTTGGAGACATTAGAAAACTCCTTAAGAAAAATTAGTTTTTTAAAAGACATTAGAAACTCTTATGTCGGTGATTTTTCTATTGTTTTTTTACCTATCTTCTACTATTTTTTTTAAGTAAGGAAATGTTTATTACATTAGCTCATGGAAAACTCTTAGAAACTCTATCAAAGATCATCGGTTACTTTAATATTTTTTTGCTTTAGGAAAAAAGCTTTTAAAAACTCAAAAAAAAATATGTTTTGGAAAACAATATTTATTACATTAGCTCATAGAATCCTCTTAGAAACTCTTTCTAAGATCATTGGTTACTTTATAAATTTTTTGCTTCAGGAAACTCTTAAAAAGCTTTTAAAAACTCTTAAAAAAATATGTTTTGGAAAATAAAATTTATTTCATTCGCTCATAGAAACCTCTTAGAAACTCTTTCCAAGATCATTGGTTACTTTATAAATTTTTTGCTTTAAGAAACTCTTAAAAAGCTTTAAAAAACTCTTAAAAAATATGTTTTGGAAAATAATATTTATTACATTAGTTCATAGAACCCTCTCAGAAACTCTTTCAAAGATCATTGGTTACTTTAAATTTTTTTGGGTATATTAGGAAACTCTTAAAAAGCTTTTAAAAACTCTTAAAAAGTATGTTTCAGAGATTAATATTTATTTCATTAGCTCATAGAAACCTCTTAGGAACTCTTTCCAAGATCATTGGTTACTTTATAAATTTTTTGCTTTAGGAAACTCTTAAAAAGGTTTTTGAAAACTCTTAAAAAAAATATGTTATTGAACATAATATTTATTTCATTAGCTCATAGAAACCTCTTAGAAACTATTGCAAAGGTCTTTATAAATCAAAGTTACTTCAAAGTTACTTTATAAATTTTTTGCATTAGGAAACTCTTAAAAAGCTTTTAAAAACTCTTAAAAAATAAGTTTCGGAAAATAATATTTTTTTCATTAGCTCATAGAAACCTCTTAGAACAGTGTGTCAAACTCGTGGGTAGCCAGCTCCCCCACCTTCAGTATCCTGGGTACTACTACTGATTAGTTGCTCCTGTCCGTGAGTAGTTCCACTACATAGATCTATCTGTCTCTATGAGTTATAATCAGTAGTAATTAGTAATAGTCAGTAGTAATCAGTATTAATCAGTAGTAGTGCGCATAGTAGTTATGGTGGGGGGGGGGGGGCTGGCTACCCACGAGTTTGACACACTGTCTTAGAAACTCTTTCCAAGATCATTGGTTACTTTATAAATTTTTTGCTTTAGGAAACTCTTAAAAAGCTTTTGAAAACTCTTAAAAAAATATGTTTCTGAAAATAATATTTATTTCATTAGCTCATAGAAACCTCTTAGAAACTCTTTCAAAGATCTTTATAAATCAAAGTTACTTCAAAGTTACTTTATAAATTTTTTGCTTTAGGAAACTCTTAAAAAGCTTTGAAAAACTCTTCAAAAAATATGTTTTGGAAAATAAAATTTATTACATTAGTTCATAGAAACCTCTTAGAAACTCTTTCCAAGATCATTGGTTACTTTAAATTTTTTTGGGTATATTAGGAAACTCTTAAAAAGCTTTTAAAAACTCTTAAAAAGTATGTTTCAGAGATTAATATTTATTTCATTAGCTCATAGAAACCTCTTAGGAACTCTTTCCAAGATCATTGGTTACTTTATAAATTTTTTGCTTTAGGAAACTCTTAAAAAGGTTTTTGAAAACTCTTAAAAAAAATATGTTATTGAACATAATATTTATTTCATTAGCTCATAGAAACCTCTTAGAAACTATTGCAAAGGTCTTTATAAATCAAAGTTACTTCAAAGTTACGTTATAAATTTTTTGTATTAGGAAACTCTTAAAAAGCTTTTAAAAACTCTTAAAAAATAAGTTTCGGAAAATAATATTTTTTTCATTAGCTCATAGAAACCTCTTAGAACAGTGTGTCAAACTCGTGGGTAGCCAGCTCCCCCACTTTCAGTATCATGGGTACTACTACTGATTAGTTGCTCCTGTCCGTGAGTAGTTCCACTACATAGATCTATCTGTCTCTATGAGTTATAATCAGTAGTAATTAGTAATAGTCAGTAGTAATCAGTATTAATCAGTAGTAGTGCGCATAGTAGTTATGGTGGGGGGGGGGGCTGGCTACCCACGAGTTTGACACACTGTCTTAGAAACTCTTTCCAAGATCATTGGTTACTTTATAAATGTTTTGCTTTAGGAAACTCTTAAAATGCTTTTGAAAACTCTTAAAAAAATATGTTTCTGAAAATAATATTTATTTCATTAGCTCATAGAAACCTCTTAGAAACTCTTTCAAAGTTCTTTATAAATCAAAGTTACTTTAAAGTTACTTTATAAATTTTTTGCTTTAGGAAACTCTTAAAAAGCTTTGAAAAACTCTTCAAAAAATATGTTTTGGAAAATAAAATTTATTACATTAGTTCATAGAAACCTCTTAGAAACTCTTTCAAAGATCATTGTTTACTTTATAAATTTTTTGCTTTAAGAAACTCTTAAAAAGCTTTGAAAAACTCTTAAAAAATATGTTTTGGAAAATAATATTTATTACATTAGTTCATAGAACCCTCTCAGAAACTCTTTCAAAGATCATTGGTTACTTTAAATTTTTTTGGGTATATTAGGAAACTCTTAAAAAGCTTTTAAAAACTCTTAAAAAGTATGTTTCAGAGATTAATATTTATTTCATTAGCTCATAGAAACCTCTTAGAAACTCTTTCCAAGATCATTGGTTACTTTATAAATTTTTTGCTTTAGGAAACTCTTAAAAAGCTGTTGAAAACTCTTAAAAAAATATGTTTCTGAAAATAATATTTATTTTATTAGCTCATAGAAACCTCTTAGAAACTCTTTCAAAGATCTTTATAAATCAAAGTTACTTCAAAGTTACTTTATAAATTTTTTGCTTTAGGAAACTCTTAAAAAGCTTTTAAAAACTCTTCAAAAAATATGTTTTGGAAAATAAAATTTATTACATTAGTTCATAGAAACCTCTTAGAAACTCTTTCAAAGATCATTGTTTACTTTAGAAATTTTCGGCTTAAGGAAACTCTTAAAAACCTTTTAAAAACTCTTAGAACAATATGTTTCGGAAAATAATATTTATTACATTAGTTCATAGAACCCTCTCAGAAACTCTTAAAAAAACATGTAATACTTTTTTTCTTCAAACAAAAGCTCGTTAAAAGCTCTTAGAAAGTAGTAGGAAAATTTTTTTTTACTCTTACAACGACAGTTGGAGACATTAGAAAACTGCTTAAAAAAAATTAGCTCTTAAATAGACATTAGAAACTCTTAAAATAATAGTGTGTCTCTATGATTTTTTTATTGTTTTTCTACTATCTTCTAATATTGTTTTTAACCAGGGTAAGTAATATAGTAAGTACAGTAAAGAGTTTCTATATTTTTACAGTAAAATTATTGAGGGCACGATTTATAAAAAAGAGAGCTGTGAGAACAAAAATTCCCTTTAATATTTCTGTTTTTTTTTTTTTTGTGAAAAATCATAAAAAATTACGCTATTTTGCAAAAAAGTGCAAAAATTGCTACACTGAAAAAAATACTTGGTTCAGATTAGACATTTCATTATGGTTAACAGGTTATCTAGAAACTTGACAACTATATGTGTGAATTACCTGTAATGCATTGGTGCGCCACTGTCGATTGTACCTAACCTTAAAATATCACTCACAGTTTCATTACAGTCGTATGGCTAAAACACCAAACTCTATGGCAGTTCCCAATGAGCAATAAAATATGGTCGATCTGCCCATAATTATCGCATTTTCACGAAAATATTTTTTCAGTGTATCGGAGCGTGAAGGTGGACGAAAAATTTAGTGCATTTGGGGCTTAAGGGGGTTGACCCGTGTGACGGACGTTTTTTAAACTGTTTTTAGGGATTTTTTTCTGAAGGTCGATTAAAACTTACAACTTTCAATTTTTTACCATAGATTTAGTAACTATTGAAGTAAATTCAGAAATTTTTTGAAGTCAAAATAATGAAAACTTTACGTGATACAGCGCGGGGAAGTAATTCATGTAAAAAAAGTACAGAATTGGTCGCCACGATTCCGACCGTCTGAGTGATCTAAAATGAAAAAATAAAGAATCATTTAAATCTGTGTCACTGTAGCTACGAGCTGAACTAGGATTATTTGAAAATATTAAAAATAAAATTTTTACGCGACTTTGAATTTTTATTTCTAAAAAAACTTTATGTTGGGCTTGTTTTCTTTTATAAAAAAACGACGTGACCTTTTTTAATTAACCTAGTTCATCTTGTAGTCCCACATGTGCTGAACATACCCTATAAATTTCAAGGTGATCGGTCAAGTCTTTTTTGAGATATCATGGCGACCAGTTGAAAAAAGTGGTTTTTGAGAAAAACGCGTTTAAAAGCTCAAGTACGAATAAGACAGTGAATTCGGAACCATTACTAAAACAACTCGACGCCCCCTGTTGATAAAGTGTTTATTAAAAAGCCAGTGTAATAAAATGTTAATTTGAAAAACAGTAGAATAATGTTAAAGCAAGGTTATAAAGGATGTTATACAGAATGTTATTGCATATTTGAATTAATAAACAAGTGTATCCATCGTTCGGTCCAATTTACATTTTATCACAAAACTTCAAAAGACATTTGATTAAACAAACAGTTTAATAGAAATCATATCCAACAAAATTAATTATAAAAATGACATTCCACTGTTTTTCAAATTAACATTTTATCACACTGGCTTTTCAATAAACACTTTATCAACGGGGGGCGTCGAACTGTTACATTCGAAAATTTATTTTAGGAAACTAAAGTTTTTCTAAATGTACTTATTTTTTACTTATATAAATGTGTATGGAATAATAAAGTTCGCGGATAAAAAACCAAAGTGATAAAAAGCTTCAATGCTAGTTGAAAGCTCGATCGCGCGCTCGAACATCATGCCTTCTCACTGTAAAACCTTTTTAACAATGACGAATATGTCCAAATCGGTTTACCCACATATTCTGCATATGTTATAGGTGCAATATATGAAAAATAAAATGAATCGATTTTTCGAATCTATCATACGGGTCAACCCCCTTAATGGGTGAAACTCGAGCCGGGGCAGGTTGTCGCAGTTTGAAATACTCTAAATAAACTGTTCTAAAAACAAAAATAGAAAATGTTTAGGAACTGCCTTTTTTTTAATCAAAGCTGAGATGTCAAGCAAGGTTATTGTGCAGTATAGTTTTCATAGATTCAAATTTAACAAAGTTAACCAACAAAGAATAAAAAGTGCACGAAGTAGCCCCAGTCTTCCCTATTGTATTTTTCAATATTATACCCTTTTAATAACTTTTCGAACATAATGTCCTCCATATTGTATCCGTTATTTTGAATTTTGCATTTTTGATCATATATTTAAATTCAGCGACCCTTAAAACCCTCGAGTAACACGCTTTAAGCGAATTTAATAACTTTCATAAAAAAGTGTCCGCCATTTTGGATCCGCCATTTTAAATTTTGCATTTTTGATCATATATTTGAATTCAGCAACCCCTAAAACCCCCGAGTAACACGTTTTAAGCGAATTAAAACATTTTTCAAAAATAATATCCGCCATATTGGATCCGCCTTTTGAATTTTGCATTTTTGACCACAGATTCGAATTCAGCGACCCCTCAACCCCCGAGTAACACGTTTTAAGCGAATTAATAAACTTTTATAAAATAGTGTCCACCATATTCGATCCGCCATTTTGAATTTTGCATTTTTGATCACAGATTCAAATTCAGCGACCTCAAAAACCCCCGAGTAACGAATTTCAGCTCGATTTGATAAATTTTTACCAACAATTGTAAAATTGTTTAAATAATTTGTTTATTGATAATATCTCGTAAACAAATGCCCATTGGCAACAATGAAAAAACAGGTGTCTAATGGATTTCGATATAGAACAACATATTTTAGCCCCAGTGATATCGGCGGATGACAGTTGACAAATTTTTAAGAGAATCCTATGAATTTTAAGAAATTCGTCCGCCATACTAGATCTACCATTTTTAATTTTGCAAATCAGACTTCAGATTCTTAAGGCACTTTTATACCTCGTCCTGTAACTTTACTTTTCTCTCATTCTACTACACAGCAGTGGCGTAATTTTGTCTCGTTCTGGCACTAGTTATGTGCCCAGACCGTCCAAGACACACAAATAGTGCGAGAACGTGACAAACTTATGCCACTGCTTTGCAGTAGAATGACCCACTAGTAACAAGTTATAATATCTTAAATGATTGCATTAAAATCGGAAATAGAATTTCCTTCAATTTTAAAATATTACTTAAAATAACTCAATTTTAACTTCGGAAGAAACTTCAACTTCACCAACCAAAGGGAAGTTTCGCCGACGAGACCAAGACTATGTTGACCATAGCACCCAACGTAGAAATTTACTAACTCTTTTGCCCCTTTTTAGCAGTTCCTCGTCTACCACGTTCTAGCAGCAGCTTTCGGCACACGCTGTTGGACTCACAAACCCCAAGGCAACTCCTAGACAAACCACTCCAATAAAAACTGAGAATCCAATTAGTTTACAGTCTATTTATTCCACAATGATATGTCCAAGCGTAATTCACTAACTATACAGTTTTCACAGTTCAAATACACACTCGAGAAAGTTCACAAGTAGTAGCCGGCACACGTGCTCCTGTCACGAGATACTCCAACGAATTAATTTAGTCGCCGGCACCTCATGCGCGCTAATATTTTAGGGGTGGTGGCTCCACCCATCGTCTTCGATCCTCGCTCACCGTCTTCCGCGTACGTCCGGCCATCCTTCCTCGTCTCGCTGATAGCCTTCTACCTGAAATATGGAAAAGAGGTCGCCTCGGTGAACGCGGGAAAACGCGGAAAATCGCGCGAAGCACATTTCTCACCAATCTGGACGTCTGACCACCCCACACAAATTCAAAAAGGAACCATCTGAGGGAACTGCGACGAAGCGGAAACAGAGCGCCACTCAGGGCCGTAATTAATTTACGATAAAGGGCACCTGTGCAGCTCATGCTTTCCAAAACTCAAAATAAAACTTAAAACTTAATAATTAAAGTCGTCAGTGACGAAACGCTTCGTCACAAAGTTTCAAGCATTTTAAATGATTTTTTTTAAATATCGTCAATCATGTTAAATCTGACATTTTGTATTTTGAAAAACAAACTTATTCGTAATCAGGGACCCTAAAAACCTCCAAGTAACAAGTTTCAAGGAAATCGGAACAATTTTTTTTAAAAAATCGACCATTTTGAATCCGCTATTTAAATTTTTTTTATATATCCAATTTTTATGTTATTAATGTCACTGAATCCAAATTAAGATTCAGAAGAAGCGAAAATTCAGTTTTAGATATAGAAATTAAGTAAATTCCCATAGAAATCAATCCCTCAAATTTCATTTCCCCACCATGTTTGTAAAAAGAGAACACAAACTAACTGTTAGGTCGGACTACATTTTTTTCTTTAGATACATCTTAAGGAAGAGAACCTACCATATGGCAGTCCTGGCATTCGAAAATTTTTTTGTGCCAGTGTTCTCCTTCAATTTTGAATTTTCAACAAAACTAGTAAGTATTAAAAAAAATGAATGAAATAATTTTTAAATAATCGCTTTTTATTTAGTGATAATAAAAGTAAATTAAATAAATAAATTAGATAAAAGAAAATTTAATAAAAAAAAGTTACTAAACAATTATTAGAATAAATTTCATAAATCTAACTTCAGAAATAAATGATAAAAGAATTAAAATTAGAATGATTTAAGTAAATTACACTTTAATAATTTTTAAAGAAATATAAATTTAAAATTCTTTTGTAGTTAATAATAATAATAATAATATTTATTTACTCATCCCTTACGGGTTCAAGGGCCTCTGCTCCCTTTACATTCGGTTCAAGTAACGCTTACAAATACCACTTAATTAACCTTACTCTAAATACATAATCAACTTAACCTAACCACCGCTCTTCTCATATTTTATCCATCTAACTGCCGAGTGCCTGGGCTTCCGTTTCCTGTTCCTTTTTCCCATCATGGGTTCATCCCCTTTCTCGCCCATCCTTTTATATAAAATCTAACTCCACTTTTTTATTTCGTCTCCTTATCATTAACCCTTTCAATCATCTTTCATCCTCAACTCTACTTCTTAAATCTCAATATATTCCACCTTCACCATTCATACACTCTACTCGGAACCATTCACTAACTTTCTCTCAATTACTCATCCAATCATCCCATTATCTTAACCTTATCATTCTTCCATTTACACGTTTGCACTCTTCCTCATGTTCTATTTAACTTCTTTCTATATCTAAATCTATTCCTGGCCCCACTTTGATGACCCCTTCTGCATCCTCTTCCACATTTTATTTTACCCCATTCACCAAAACACTTTCTCTGTCCATTTTTACCTTACTTCCATTTATTTTTTCCGCCCACGCTGTTTGTTGCAGCAGCCATCTTCTCCTTCTCTCTCTCCACGTTCTATCCACATCTATCCTCTCCACACTTTTTCTTAATCTGCTCTTTAATCTAATAACTTCATTCTTATCCTCTTCATTCTCTAATTTCACAATCCATAATTTCGGTCTTTCCGTATCCTCTTCTTTCACCCCCTTAACATTTCTAATCCTAACCTTTGCCCCAACCCTTGACAACAGCTCTTCTACTTTTTCTTTACCCTCTCTCCACTTTACCTTCATGCCTCTGATCACGATATTCCTCTTCCTTTTTTCCCTTTTTATAAGTTATACTCGCCTCGATAATTCCTCCATTTTGAATTTCAGGTCCTCATCTCCTATTCCTCTACTCCCCTCACTACCCCTTTTTCCTTCATTTGATGTTACTGTCTCTATTTCTACCTTTTTTCTCTGCAAACTCTTCTCATTCTCACTTATAATTATTCCTTCCTGAAATTTTCAATTATTTTCCACATAGTCTTCTTCTCCTCTTCCCAGCTTGCCTCCCACTCTTCAAACCGCTTTAAAATCCCTTTCACTGCCTTTCGTAACATTTCAATCTGCCTATATCTTTTTTCCTCTAATTCCTTAAACTCATCCATTTCCTCCCAAGCTTTATTAAATTTTTCCTTCGAATGCTGCATTGACCCTTTCATTAACCTAAGTAAAACTTGACAATCTTTACATTTGATACTTTTCATAATATCCTCCTTTTCAAATTTTCGCGCCTTGTCCTCATTCACTCTTTCACTACTTGAGTCATTGCTCTCCGACATTCTCACGCCCTACCTTATCTACACTTTATCGCTATCTTTACCTTCGTCACTCTCTCTACCTGTCACTCTCACTCAGCACGCTTTCATCATAACCTCACAATTTTTTCTTCTTTTTCACTTCTTTTTACTATTCATACATTCAACTACCTCTTCATATACTCTGTTTATTCACACCTTCACACTTTACTCTACACTTACCAATCACTCCACTGCCCACCCTTCAGTTATTATTCATAAATTTTCAACAAAACTTTTTCTATTTCACAAACGCGTCAGCTACTTATCGGTACCGGAAACGAAAGCCAAATTCTTTTGTAGTTAAAAACTTGATAATTTTTCAAAATTAAAGACTGAAAGATTCCAAATAAAATTTTTAAAAAATGTTTTTATAAATTATTCTGATTAAAAAATTAATGCTTACTTAATATCCAATAGTAGACTTCCGGTTGGACCGCGGTAAAGCAAACAAAAGCAAACAAGAAAATATATAAAATATGGTTAGTTATTAATTGGATTTTTCAAATTTTCGGTATATTTATTTTACTTGAAATTAATGTATGGGCATTTCCAAGTGAGATTTACCTATCAAAAAATTAAATTAAGTTTAATGTATATTTTTCAATTCTAGGATGAAAAATATTGTATACGTAATTTTTATTTGAATTTTGAAGGCCAAGTTTTTGAGTTACGAATTTTCAAAATTTTGATTTTGCAAATTTAGACCATTTTTCAATTGTTTATAGTTTGCAAAATATTGAAGATACAAAATTTATGTAAAGAGATAAAAAACTTATTTTCTTGTCAACTTTACAATTATTTTAGCAAGAAAATTGATTCGTGTTTTTTTAATAAAAAAATAACAATTTTTTATAAACAAATTAATTTTTTTCAAATTTGGGCGTGAAAAAAAAATTTTTTTTCTTAAAATAAACTTAAAAATGTTACAAATAAAATGCAACAAGTCCCATAATGATCCGACTCTTAGTTTGATTCAAATAAATTTTATAAGTTCGTCGTGCAACTGGGTAGAAAAATGTTTAATACTAAGTGTAAAAAATATGTGTATATTAATATATATATTAATAAATAAATGTTTAATTTGATCACTGAATTGCTTTGAACATTTCAAATTATTGTACATAAGCGTACGCGCGAATTGCTTCACACTTAGAGCTGGAACGACGAACTTATAAAATTTATTTAAATTAAACTAAGAGTCGGATCATTATGGGACTTATTGCATTTTATTTGTAACATTTTTAAATTTATTTAAAGAAAAAAAAATTTTTTTTCACGCCCAAATTTAAAGAAAATTAATTTGTTTATAAAAAATTGTTATTTTGTTATTAAAAAACACGAATCAATTTTCTTGCTAAAATAATTGTAAAGTTGACAAGAAAATAAGTATATTATCTTTTTACATAAATTTTGTATCTTCAATATTTTGCAAACTATAAACAATTGAAAAAGGTCTAAATTTGCAAAATCAAAATTTTGAAAATTCGTAACTCAATAACTTGGCCTTCAAAATTCAAATAAAATATTACGTATACAATATTTTTCACCCTAGAATTGAAAAATATACATTAAACTTAATTTAATTTTTGATAGGTAAATCTCACTTAGAAATGCCCGTACATAAAATTTGAATTTTAGAAATCAATCATTTAAAATTTTTGTTGCATTTTCAAACACATAGTCCATACTTTCATTTTTTATTAACATATTATTTATTTGTTATTATTTTCAATTGATTTACATTTTAAGTGACTGAAAATATTGCACATAATTATGTACAATTTTGAAACCAATGCTACGGCACTGCGTGGCTATTTTCTACCCGGCTTGAATCGAATCTCCTCAACCGGCTTGAATCAAATCCGGCTTTAACCAAACCGGCGTTAATCGAGGGACCACTGTAGTGGTGTCTTTCAACACTTTCTTGGTCGAAGGAGAAACTGTTAAACTGGAGGGAATAAGTGTTTTCTTTTATTAGGATAAAAGTTTTGGAAGTTAGTCGACGGCATGGCGGAAAGTAAATCGGAAACGAACAGCTCGGGCGATAAAAGTGAAAAATCAAACAAAATTAGTTTGACGAACCGACAGATGTCAGCAGGCACAATACAAACAAATAAAGATAATGTCGGAAAAGTAAACAAAGCAGACAAAACAGAAAAGGTCAATGAGAATAGAAAAAGAGGCAGACAAGCAAGAGACAAAACAACACCTATGAGGTGCTTACTGCACGGTTGGCCCAACCATGGGCCGACCTAAAATTCGCATACGTTGATTAATTAGAAATAATAAAACCGCACAAGTAGGGTAACTGAATTCTTTTGCTATAAAAAAAGCTAAATATTATTTCTTAAACATTATTTTTGAAACTTGGAAAAATAATTCAAAAATATTCAGCCTTTTTTTTGTAGCAGAAAAAAATAGTTTGTACGACAATTTCATTTCTAATTTTTCAACATTTGCTAATTAATCTTGTCTTTGACAAACGAAACGTCTATACCGAAATCAGGCAAGTGTTAACAAGATCGATCAAACTTAATGTGAATTTTATAATTTTTGTTTTTAATGATATTTAGCACAATGAAGAAATTATTAATTAATGTTAATATTTATTGAATTTGGCAATAATCTTAGAATCTTAATTAGTTAATTGTCTGTTACCAAACATAAATTTAAAGACCCACTACGAACCGTCACTTGTAGGCAACGTATTTGTTACTGTCTGTAAGCGTATCAATAACCGTTTGCATGCAGCTCAGAACTGAAGAGCGAGGGTTCACAAGTTCAATTCTCCTAGCTTCGATTTTTTGTTTTTTTGAGTAAATGATTAAAACGCATTAAATAAGTTTATTTGGCCCGTCTTCCCACTCCTTTATTTTTTCTAACGGGACAAATAAAAACCGTATTCTTGATCATTTTTACATGTAATATTTTTAATTATTGAAAGAAATAGTAAAAAATATAAAAACAAAATTTTTCTATAGAAAAACTAGTCCCAATAAATTAAATACTGTCTTAGCACTGTTTTAGTCCGTAATTAGTGACCTTCATTCGCCAGGACTCTTAACTTAAGTAGCACGCAATCTATTGTGAATATCCCTGTAAATAAGGATTTATTAGAACTCCATGTTTTGTAATTGGAACTTGTAAAGTTCTACTTACAGAATTGCTCATTTTGTTAATTAGAACTTAAGTTCCAATTAATCGGGATATATTTCCTACAAAAAATGATAGAAAGTACACTTGAAATAACACAAAAGTATATTATGGCTACTATTTATAAATAACGAACATTAGTATCACATTCGATCACTTATTTTTATTGAAAAACAAAAGTTAAAAGATAAAACTGAATTACCAAAATTTCAGTGTCGACGGTATTGCCAGATGATAGACGCCACTGGATTTTGACAGGAAAAGGTAATGAGTGCTAGTCATATCGCTTAACTGAGTCACGTAGCCATTCTGCTTATTTTTATTGGCTGTCAATTTTTAAAATATTTACTTTTTATTATTATTATTTTCTTTTTTACTTTCTACGTAATTGAAATGTGCTTATTTAAGATTTATTCTTATTAAAAGTTATAGAAATTGTGCTTTAATAGTCATTAACTTATACATTATTTTAATTATAAATAAAACACCCTGAGGTTTATAATTTAATTTAAAAAGTGAAAAATTAAAAAAATAAACAATGCAATTGATAATTACTAAATACAATTTTTAATTAATATAGGTAAAGAATATTAATCTTGATAAATTAATTTTAATTTATATAGAAAATTTTTTAGAAATTGAAGGGAGTATGGGATTTAAGGTTAGGACGCCCCGTCTGATTCCCATAATTGTGTCCACTCTCAGAAGTGTGAAATACAGGCAAGCAAAGACTCAGGTTAACCATTTATTGTTAATCAGTCAGATTACACCAGGCTGAGTTCCGACATGACACACACTCAACACTCTACACAACACCTCCGTCCAACTCAGGCTCGGTCCGCTTAATGGTTAGAAATGGAGAATGGAAGAGCGCCTCTATAGTTGGGACGCAGAACTAAATGCTGTATGGATGTGTTAGTGCTTATATATGCATGGGCGTATTGTTGCATGTATATGAAATATAATAATTGTGGAGTAAGCAAATAGAACCTCATAAATTCATGTATCAAAAATCCTTTTTAAACATGATTTCGATACATAGAATAATATATTATGTATAGAAATCTTTTTAAAAGTATTTTTGAGAAATGAAGTCATTAGTTCCAATTTCTTTATACTCTTATCAATAATTAATATTGAATAATTTATAAAGAAATTGAAATTAAATTGCATGAGTGTTAAACAGAGGAATCTAATTTTTGAATAATTTAAAGTCGAAAGTATAATACTTTAAAATACCATATATTAAATTGTATTTTTTTTTAAATTGATTCATTATTTTATATTTATTTTCTCCAAATTCATTAAGAAAATTAATTAACAAAATCAAATAAGTCAAAAATTAAATACAACAATCATGTAAGTAATTAATGATTGAAGAAAATACTTTGTCATTCGAAACTGCTAGGTATTAAAGAAATATTTAAAAATTTATTAATGTAAACATGAACAGTATTTTTAATTATTTAATATCACATAGAGAAAAAAGTACATTAATAGTTTTTTAATAATAAGCAAATAATATTATTAACAATAATAATAATAATAATTTTATTTTCAAACGATGAAAAAATTCTCTCTTTCAGATACCATTTGAGTTTTTAATCAAATAAAATTGTAACCATCATAAAAATGATTGAAAAAGAATCTTTAAATGTAAAACAATCATAGCAAAATCATCAGTGCTTTAAAAGTCAATTGAAATAAAACATCTAATAATTATTTTTACTAAATCAAATTTTACATTTTTTTACTAAAGCGCGAATGAAATTATTCAATTAATTGTCGAAAATGTATTAGTTGAGCGTAAGGAAGAATCTCTTTTCTCACATGCTGACTGAACAAAAAAATTAACTTTAGAATTATCGATTAAAGTGTATTCAATTTTTCTTTTCAGAATCCCTATTAAAAAAGAAGAAGTTGCAATTATATATTGCTTAATACTAAGTTTTAAGAAATTATGAATAATTTCTTTATGCTTTTGACATGTAAATAAACTAGTATTAACTTCCTTTTTTAAATATTTTAAAATTTGTTTTACAATACCGACTTTGTAATACATCGGGCTTACAATTCTTCTAAGTATTTCCTTCACATCTAAATGTGTTTCCTGTAAAGGAGACTTCCTGTTTTGTGATGGACAGGAAGAAATTTTGTTCATATTTTCTTGGTAATCATTACAAGAACTCACAGATTTTAATTTTTTTGTTAACAACTTATATATTTATTATCACTGTTATTCGTCACTGTGCCTTTTTCGGGAATGGGATCAGTGACACAAGTTGTTACTTTAGCCTCTTCTGATGGTAAATTGCAAGCTGGTCTTGTAATTTGAGTCGAATTTATTGTTTCGTCTGTGAGCCCAATGTAATGTTGCCAAGAAAGAACAAAATTGCTGTCGTCTTCCAAACAATTGGCACCATCGGAATGGGTCTTACTAAAATTTTTTATTACAAGAGCTTTGAAATAGCTTAAGAATTGAAAGCAAGTCGGCTTATTATTTTTACTAAAATCCCTGATTCGCGAAAAAAAATTTTCTAATAGATCCTGATTAATAAATTTTGTTTTTAAGTTTTTGAAATTTAATTGTTTTAATTTTGACCATAAAGAAATGAAACCACGAATGGTGGTTATAACATTTTTTAAAGATGGAGGTTGACAAGCTACGGGTTGTTTGGTCTCCGAGTTGACTATCTCATTCTGCCTAATTTTTCAATTGCTTCATTAAAGAATGAGATATGAATGCTGTCATCAGTTAAAAGGGTTCTAAAATTACTGCTTTCATCCTTCTTCACTTTACCGTTTAATGAGTCTATTAATTTGTTGAAGAAAAAAGTAATTTTTGCAGTATTGACTCCTTCCAATGGAATTCGTCTCGGTCCTATAAAAGTATTTCGTTCCATTCCTCCTGACAAAGCTTCGAGACGACTACTAACTCTAAGACTGAATATCTGTATCGCATTTTTTACTCTCATTTTTGTTATTTTACTAGGGTATTCGTGTCTGTCAGTGAGCTTAGGCAAGTATCTTTCATTTTGAAGACCAAACACATCGATTTCGTATAAGTTGATGATATCCTTCCACGATGCGAATTTTCGATCCTTGTCAGTAGTAAGTCCCACGTCAAACTCAAGGTCCTTATCCAACAAGTTATTACGGATACATTTTATAAGATGAGGAGGATCATATAATGGAATTATTTCCATGTCATATAATATAAAATCTCCATCTAGAATAATATAAAATAATTAATTGAATATATTTGTCAAACATTACAGTAACAAACGTAGAGAAAAATAAAGTTTATGCAAATTAAAATTAATGTAATTAATTTGGACCAATTTATTTATTTATTTCACCCAAGTATTTGGGTTTTTGGACACAAATAAAAATTATTTGACACAATTAATTTATTTTATGGATTAAAGTAAACCGAATTATTTAATATAAATATTTAAAATATTTAATTTATTTGACACAAATTACTGTCTATTTAATGTGATAAAATAAAATACTTAGGTTGAATAAAATATTATTTGAATGAAATAATTTGCATAATTGATTTAAAACATTATATATTAGCTCCAATTATTCCATTTATTTGACTCAAGTAATTTGTATTTGATACAAATTGGTCTTTATTTAATACAATCAAATAAAATACTTAGGTCTAATAAATAGTTATTTGGTTCAAATACAGGTTTATTGGATAATAGACAAGTAAATAATTTAATTAGATTAATTTCTGATAATAGCAAAGTTTATATCACGTCAGGATTTTGCCCCACGATTTTTCAAAAACTGACAAAAACGCTGTTTTTAAGGGTTTCAACCCCTATTTTCACGAAAACGTGACGCGATGGAAAGTTTTTTAACCCAGATTCGTCTTCAGCACGCAAAATCCCTTCGGAAACACTAGGTCCGATCTTATTCGCATAACCCATGTAGGGCAGTGTATTTATAACTTATAATTAACCCTCGATCAAACATTTACCTTTCTCTCTCGGAAGAAAATAACCCCCCAGAGTTTCACCAACCAAAGGGAAATTCCGTCTTGCACGACCAACAATGAAAATTTTCGAGAAACACCAGGACCAGAAACGAAAATAAAACTTACCACCACGCCAATTCCAAAGGGGTATTGTAACTGCTGAACCACGGCTCACAATCAGGAACAAAACAGGCAATCAACAATGAACACACAAGTAATGCACTATTGAAGAAAAGAAAACAACAGGTGTCTCGTAATACTAATTTATTCAAAAAGAACTCAAACCAACTCCCGTGGTACAATCGCCATATATGATTAAAGTACAGGAAAACGGAATTCTCGCGAAACGTGTCCCTGGTACTCGATCCACTTTTGCACTGCTGCTCCTGCTCGACCGCCTCGACGTCCTCCGTAGTCCCAAAGGGGTGGGGGACACGCACCTTCCTCGTTCTCTCCTCGTCTGACCGCCGACCCTGAAGACTCGGACTCTGTCACTCTCATGGAATCCACCTGTAAAACGAAAAAGAGGTCGCCTCGATAAGCGAGGGAAAACGCGGAAAAATAGCGCGAAAGGCATTTTCACCAATCTCGACGGCGCTATCACCCCTCATAATTTCACGTGGTTATCCGAGGGGACTGCGACGAAGCGGTAATAGCGCCGGTCAGGGCCGTGACTTAAGAGGGCGCCCGGCCGCTCGTTTTCCACTTTATATAAGCTAGATGATATTCAAATACTCGAACGAGAGTTTTGAAAATAACACATAAAATTCGTAGTGACGAAACGCTTCGTCACAATCCCCTCCCCTAGGCCAATACTGCCCAGAGTATTGCCTCCAACCTCTACAACCACTAACTGTTTACAAGCACTTAACCAAAAATAAAATTAAACCTACTCACCCCACACAACTCTCCCCTCAAAATTTCCTGGTTCAGAAAGGCCTTCCTGGAGTTCGGCGATCCTCCAGAAATTGGGCGACGGCCTCATCTAAAATATGCTGAGGAAAATCTCTCAGCAACCACTTAATTCGTTCAATCCCTCTTAAAAGATCTAGCTGAGGATCAATCCCCCCTCTTTCTTCTTCGTACACATCTTCATGGCCCCTAGGGGGTAGCGCAACGGCTCCTCCCTCTTCTCTCGGTGGTAAGGAAACCTCTTCCCCGATCATCCCAGGAGATGCTTCCACCAATTCCTCCTCTCCAACACTTTCTTCTCTCCCCTCAGAATTTGGTGCCGGCTGGCTACCCCGTCGACTTCTCACGTCATCCTCGTCCTCCGAACGTAAAGAGTTCGACCAACGCCCGCGATGCAATTCATCTCGTTCGTATTGGTACCGCATATACGCGATTTCACATCGCGGGCACCGGTTCACTCGGACTCTCTTCCGGCCGCAATTCATGCAAAAATCCGTCCACTGGGGGTGGGGGCAACGAATCCGGAGATGGCCACGCCCCAACAATTGAAACAAAACCCCGGTGGAGGATCAATCGAGGGATCGGTGGGGATGGGCGTCAGGTTCCCAAATAACATCCCCTTTGTTTTAATTTTCAGCGGCGGCCTGGAGAACTGGGTGGGCCGTGACTGACCCACTGGTGTGGGAACTGCTCCGCGGGACGGTGCGGCCACCTCCGGTTGACGGTGCTCCAGCGGTCCAGGCGGCGTGATGGGCCGGGGAGGAGGGGACATATCCCTGGGGCTAACAAAGTCCTCCTTTTTGATGACGCCTCGGAAAATCTTACGGATTTCCTCATCCTGGGCGGCCTTCAACTTCGATAAACGAGCTGACCCATTCCCCTCTTCTTCCGCACGATTTTTCGTCTCCTCCTCGGCCAAATCTCTCTCCTCCTCCTCTGCCAGATGTTGGTCCAATTCCCGGACCGCCTGCTGGCACTCCTCCTTAAAATCGTCGATCGGGAGGTCTGCTGAGGGGGCCCGGGAAACCGTCGTCCAGAGCTCGACTCCTTCTACACTCTGTCCCACTACCAGTTCTTCCACCTCAGCTTCCTTAACTCCCTCCTCTTCTGCTCCACCATCAACCTCTCCTTCTCTCCCCTCAAAAATCTCTCCTCTTCCCTCTTGACTGTCGACTACCACCTTAACTCCCTTCCTAACTACTTCCTTGCCCTCTTGGCTAGGACCAGGCTGCGCCAAATTCAACGGTGGAGGATAGGGTGGGGGAAATTCAACTCTCTCAACCCCACGACTCCGCTGTTTCCTGAGGCTTGGCAGATCTGAGGCACGTGTTCTGGGCGGCGACATTTTAACACCAAATCTAGAAACAACAAAAGATAAATCGGTTAACTCTATAAAATTAGTTCCTGGGCGGTATAAATCGCTTAAGGTTAGACACATGCGACTTAGTAACTCGGCGACTCTCATTCGTCCTCAACACATACACCGAATCAGATAACTTCTCGACTATTTCGAATGGCCCCTCGTATTTCGGTGCTAGTTTAGCCGAAAACTTTTTTACCGCGTTCGACAATTCATGCGTCCGCCACAGCACTTGATCCCCCACTTGAAACTCTGCGACCCTCTTATTCCGATTGAAATACACCGTTTGTCTTTCGCTTTCTTTATCAATAAATCTCGCCACCAAATCTCTTAACGCGTCTAACCTCTTTAACCGATCATTCCACACTTCCGGGTCAATTCTTTCCGGGTCTAAACTCATGAACATGTTACCCCACTCTCTATGATCTTCCCCAATAAAAGTCGCGACCATTGTCGTGAACACTCGGTTACTCCTCTCGACAGGATTTGCTTGCGGATGGTGTGGCGGCGTGGTGAGATGCTGGACCCCATATTCATTCAGGACGGAATTTAGAAATTTATTATCGAATTCCATGCCCCTCTGATAACTCACAAATCCCTGCACATTCCGCAAAAATATCCCCTTCCACACTATTTCCTATACCACCTCTCCCCTCTGGACTCAACTCTCAATACTCCAAAAATTTGTGCCATTCCCCCTCTTGAACTCTCCACAACCCCCTTCTTAACCTCACATCCATATCCGCCATTCGATGAAAATCCTGACCCAAAAGCATGTCATGGGACAAATTATCTACAACCCGTAAGTTAAACGGTTGAGAAAAACAATCTACCGTTAACCATAACCTTAATTTCACCAATGCTGCTGTTGATCCGCCAAGCGCGCTCCCAATTGCTGTATTCGCTTTCGTAAGTCTGTCCCGAAATTTTTCTGCTAATTCCGGTCCAACCAACGAAACCGTCGCGCCCGGATCAAACAGCGCTATATACGGTTTGTCTGCGATCACCACCTTAAGAAAATAGCGATTTTTCATGGATGAGTCATCTATCCGTTCCCCCGTTATTTCAGGAGCTGCTGTATTCTTTACAGCATCACCCCTCCCCTGGACTGAACATGCTGATGGGACATCAGTAGGTTCAGTCCCAGCAACAGCTTGTAGAAGCCCCTCATTACTAGATTGCGTCCCCTTTACTGAGAGTTCCGTCCTGGATTGCTCTTCAGTGGGTTGCGTCTCAAAGTTCACAACTTCCGTCCGGACTTCCAGAGGCCGGCTTCTGGACTCAATGGATTGCATCCCAGAACCCGTAGACTGTGTCCGACCGTCATGAAGTTGTGTCCCAACGAGTTCCGTCCCCTCACTGCTGGATTGCGTCCCAGCTTCAGTACTACTCGCTTGATCCAACATTGGTTGCGGTTCCGCTTGCGGCACTGGCATTACTTGAATGGGTGTCCCATTTTCTCCCCCCACTACTGTCCACTGTATTAAAGTTTGGAACACTGGGACATTTTCTTCTACTACAACATCCTCAATTTGCTGAAATTCCTCCTGAATCCCCGGTTCTCCCTGTTGTTGTCCCACTTGTGTCCCAAATGTCCCACCCAACTCTCCATATCTCAATTCATTACTCTCCTCTTCTAAATCCACTCTCTCCCTTCCGGAATAATCTGCCGTCCGAATTAACGTGAAAAAGATCTCCGGGTCCACATTTCCTTCCTCTATTGTCCCACCGACGAAGGTCCTGGGGGGGAAGGGTTGATCGGTCCCCCCCTGCCCCGTTTCCTAACATCGTTCTCAAATCCGCTCAATTGGGACAATTCCTAAACGTTGTCCCATTTGTCCCACACACCTGGCAGAACATTGGAAACAAGTTCTCAACTTGCACTCCGATGCGCGGTGTCCCACGGACTGACACTGGTAGCATGCACCGGTAAACCCCCGAGGGACACTAGGCCTGAACGCCGGTGGTCGTCCCCCACCAAAAGTGCGATTCCGAACTTGTCCTCCTCCATAGGGACGATTCTGAGCTTGTCCCATTCCAAAGGGACGGTTCTAAAACTGTGGTCCCAGATTACGTACCCCACTGGTCGATGGGACGGGAGGGTTTGTAGCCACCATTTAGGCATACGTCACTGTGGTTTGTTGTGCTGGTACCTGCTGAACAGCCGCTATTGGTGCTGTCCCAGTTGTCCCTAAATTTACTTTCCTCCTTTGCGTCCCACTATCTGCTTTAGTTGTCCCTATATTCCCTGGACTCCCCTTTGTCTTCATACTTTTCCCCTTTTTGTCTCTGAACCCGAGACCCCCAGCAAAGCATCCACTTTTGCCCCTCTTAGATTTCCCCTCGGAGCCGCGGACGGAATTCTCATCTTGTCCCGGGACGGAGGCGGGACATACCTCTTATCGAGATCTATGACTCATTCGTAGCGTCTCAACACTCGCTCTAGCTCCTCGATATTGTCAAATTCAGCATTTGACAATTGACGTCGGTATTCCGGCGTCAGCCCCTTAAATATAATCCTCAAAAAGTATTCTCGCGAGATGGGACGTCTCAGATGTCCTACAATAACCCTCATATTCAAAATAAAATCTGAAATTTTCTCGCCCTTCGCTTGTGTCCTGGCTTGTGCTTCATCGAGGACATCATCTTCCACAAAAGCAACCGAAAATTCTCATTTAAAAAGTTTTTTAAAAGTGTTCCAGGAACACAAGTCTTTACGCACGAGCCGGAACCAACGGCTCGCATTTTTGCGCAAAACACTCGGAAGGGCGGTCAAAATTTTCGAATCACTCAGAAGGTTGCACTCCTTGCAATCCTCCACCCTCTCTAGAAATTCCTCCGCGTCCTCCTTCTCCCCTCTGAAAAACTTAATGTCCCAGTCCTTAAAAATGTTCACCACTTTTGATCCCCCACATGCATTCGAATAAAAACGCTGATTTTTATTCGGAGTGGAGTCGGTCTCCGTTTCCGTCCCACTTGACGATAACACGACGCGTCTAGGCCTCCTTTTGCTACTAGAACCGGAACTTTTACTTCCGGTCGATTTCCCCTTTCTCCTTTCTGCCCCCGGAAATGCTCCTGGGGGGGGGGAGGTGGTGGGGGTGGGGGAGGTATATTCTCCTGTCCCAGATTGTCATTTGTGCCTTTCTCTTGTCCCATACGCGATTTTCCTCAGGGTTCACGTGCACCGGATGAGGTGGTGGTCAAAGTAGTGGCAAACGTTGTTCTACTCGTCACCCTGGGGGTCTCGCAAATTGAGGTAGTCACTACCGAGGCAGTGGTTGTCGTCCCACTACCCCCCTTCACTCGATCTCCATTCTCCCCACTTAAACTCGGGACTTCTGGATTCACTGTTGGCGAAGTCGCTCCTTCGCCCATCACTTCCGGATCACTTCCGGAATCGGGCAATAATCTAGACCTCCGGGTCCTTGGAACAAAAGGACTTGGTCCAGCCCTCCCCTCTAACTGATCCCCCAAGGCCTCATATTTGAATTCAACTTCCGCTCCCTCCTGATCGAAAGTCTCAAACCACGGAACCACTACAGTTTCCGGGAAGATAAATTTTACTTCCGATCAGAGGAGTCTCTCGCGAAGTACTTGCAAGGTGCCTGTCACACTGCACTCTTGCTGGGTCAATACCGCCACCACCTGCTCCTTGGACATTTTTTTAATATGCCGCCAGGCCTCCGCAATCTGCGGAATTTCCAAAATCCGCCACATCTGTTCGCGGTATCTGTCCATCATACCGAAGAGAAAAAAAAACAAACTTCCTTAGACTTGAAAGTGGAGAGAAAAAGACAAAAAACGAAACTTAATTCTTGATAACCGAAGACAGGAACTACCACTCTCCCTTCCAATCTAATTTGCTACCACGATGCCACTTCCGAAATTTTAATCCACACCGGACGAAGGGAACACGCAAGTATACCCCCCCCCCCCCCCCGCAAAAGCATCACCCGAAACAAAAAGAAGAAACACGAAACTCGTATTCAAAAAAAAGTTTTCTTCTTTTGGCGAAAATTTACTAAATAACTTGGCCGTCTCACCCTTCACCGACCCGAAAACACAATGCCCGGCGAATTTGGCGACTAATCTCAATTAGTCACGAATTACTTTGCTCCTCTCGCCCCTCAAAACAAAAAAAACTGGGTTCCGAAATTTCGGAAAACCACTGAAAATAATTATTAATAATACATATTATACAATAATAACACAACAAATTCATAAAATCAACAGTTCACCTTAGCAGTAAAATTCAAAATAAATAAAAAAAATGTTTACTAAATCTGGTGAATGGAACGGAAGAAAAAAAAATCTTTTCAAACCCAACGGGGTAAAAGGAAGCACATTTAAATAAACTTTTTAAAAACACAAACAAAAAGAAACTTCACCTTTAATTCAGAATTTATCCTGAATAAAATAAAAAAAAATTAGAAAAGAAAACTGAACTTTCCTTCCCTTAAATTTAATAACTGGCTTAACTTATAAAACCAACACAAAAAAAATTTTCTCTTCTAGAAAGAACAACTACAAAAAAAAATTTTGGTTTTACTCTAAAGGATCGTTCCGCAGAGTGGGTCTCCCAATATTTTTCAGGAAAGAGAAAACGAAAAATTTCGCACTACAAGGGACTCTCCGTAGTGTGGCTTTCCCAATATTTTTCAGAAAAGAGAAATCTCAACTCCACCAATAATTTACATATTCCACTTTGAGCGTCCCTTCCCCCCTCTCTCCGTCCGACCGCGATTCAAACGAATTTGACCGTTAGCCCGCAATCAGAGAAAATACTAAAAGCCACACAAATTTCACCCTTCGTCTCCTCTCAAATACCACAAAAGCAGAAGAAAAAAAAATTCCTTAATTTATTCTCCCGATTTACTTGATGGAATAAAAAAAAATTTATTTTATCATCACCCTAGTTCAGAACTCATTTCCGGTCCGCCACGTGGTGAAAATCAATTCGTTATTGCGCGTTTCCCACAAATTTTCTCACCCACTCATTTAAACAATTTGTACTAAACTGAGTTTCCTATGGTTTTTAAATCCAACAAGAACACAAAAAAAAACTCGACTCTCTGCGCAAACTCTCCCCTCGGAAATCAAAACAAAATTCACTAATCATTAGTCGCGGCTAAATACTGAGACATATGATTCTTTTTTCTTTTTTTTTTTTTTGATCCCGCACCGAGTCAACGATTTTCTTCTCGCGATCGCTCTCCTAATTCTTCACTTCCACGAAACGAGGAAAGAAAAGAACCACTGATTCTCACCAACGGCCGGCACTCGAATTTTAAAATTTTGTATCACGAAAAAAAATTTAATTCCGGATTTCACTTCCCTCAAAAGAAGGGTAAAATAATTGCAACCGAAATTTTTCACGTTCGAATTTCCTTCGACACACGACTTCCGGTTCACACTAATCTTTGCGACCACGTTTTTCTCACTCAACGGCCAATTTAAAATTTTTCCCCCTCGCGTCGCCATTTTCCTCGCGCATCGCTTCCCGAAAATAAACGAATCTTTTTCAATTTATTTTTCCCGGCAGTTATCACTCGCGTCACTTTTCGCTTACTCTCACTCAACTTTCCTCAAAAAAAAAAAAAAAAAAAACTCTTCTTTCTCAAGCTATTTCTTCCACACAAAACAAAATAACTCTCGTAGTGTTTCTCCGTTGGTCTCTAGACTAATTCTCTAAACAAAAGAATTTATTCCCCACAAGGGATGCCAATTGTAATGGTTTAATTAAATCTATAATTTGAAAATTCAAGTAAATCCATTAATATTTATAACTTATAATTAACCCTCGATCAAACATTTACCTTTCTCTCTCGGAAGAAAATAACCCCCCAGAGTTCCACCAACCAAAGGGAGATTTTGTCTTGCACGACCAACGAAGAAAATTTTCGAGAAACACCACGACCAGAAACGAAAATAAAACTTACCACCACGCCAATTTCAAAGGGGTACTGTAAATGCTGAACCACGGCTCACAATCAGGAACAAAACAGGCGATTAAAGCACTGGAAAACGGAATTCTCGCGAAACGTGTCGCCGCTACTCGATCCACTCTTGGACTGCTGCTCCCGCTCGACCTCGTTCTCTCCTCGTCTGACCGCCGACCCTGAAGACTCAGACTCTGTCACTCTCGTGGAATCCACCTGTAAAACGAAAAAGAGGTCGCCTCGATAAGCGAGAGAAAACGCAGAAAAATAGCGCGAAAGGCATTTGCACCAATCTCGACGGCGCTATTACCCCTCATAATTTCACGTGGCTATCCGAGGGGACTGCGACGAAGCGGAAATAGCGCCGGTCAGGGCCGTGACTTAAGAGGTCGCCCGGCCGCTCGTTTTCCACTTTATATAAGCTAGATGATATTCAAATACTCGAACGAGAGTTTTGAAAATAACACATAAAATTTGTAGTGACGAAACGCTTCGTCACAATCTTATATTGAATATAAATAAAAAAATGTTATTTGTGAAAAAAACCTTCAATTAATTGATAAAAAATATATTAAAGCAGCTTGTTTAAAAATTTCAGACTGGACGGTTCAGCGGTTTCCGAGAAATCTTGCTAACCGATTTTAAAAAGACAGTTTTTAGAACTCTTAAATACAAAAATTAAAAAAAAATAGATTTTTTTAAAATTTTTTCATTCCAATTTGTTTTAACTTTTAAATTTCAATTAATTCAAATTTAAATGCATATTAATTAATGCAACATAAATACTTACGTCGCAGAACATACTCTTTTACTTTAATTTTCTCTGTGTCTTCTAATAGAATTCTTACAGCAGCCTGATTGCTTCTTCCTCCGTCGCACAACGTTGCAAGGATGTTCAAGCCAGCATCTTTAACAGCCCTAGCTACTTTTTTGATGCTATACAGCAGCTGATTCATAGTTGTTTGTTTTTCGCAAAATTGGAACGATATCGGCATTATATCACCGCTCTCATTGAATCTAAGCATGAAGACCAATCCATGGTCGCCATACTTTTTTGTTGGGTCATTGCCCCAGTCTTCGAAACCTATGATTTTGTCTGTTGTTTCATCATAGTGAAGACCCAAACCAAGCATTAATTCGTCCCACATCAGAACCACTGCTTTTTCCTTATCGTTAGTTGCTGATCGACCATACATTTGCAATCTATATCGCGCTTCTTTGGTAATCCCACAATCCATGGAAACTTTGGATAAAAGCTTTTTCAAAGTAGTTGGACCCGGACTTTTTGTAAATAGAGAGACACAAGATTTGATCATCTTGTGTGTATCTCCTACCAGTAACAGATCTGTCAGCATTCTTCAGAATCATTTTTATAAATGATCTCTGCACTTCGGTCAGTTTTTCTAAAATTCGCTCCATTTTTTTTTGTTCCCATACACTCTTCAGGATTTTTTAACTGACGTTTACATCTATGAAAATAATGCATAAAAAAAAATTTTTAAAAAATATAAATAAAAAAATTTATGTAAAAAAAATGTCAAGATGAAGACGATTAATTTTCGTAACTTGTTACAATCCTGTATTATAGAACCCTAATATAAAATTCGTAAGACACTTAAATCACTTTTAAAAATATAAATATTTAATTTTACTTTTTTTGTGTAAAATACATTGCGTTGCATAAATTACTATTATAACTTGTTAATTACTATCATTATTAATTATTCTAAATGTATCATTAGCCTTAATATATTTCGAATTTACAAAAATCATTTAGGCGTAGATGACTACCTCTAATTTAATCAATATTAAACTCGTAAAATAAATTTAGTTTTAAAGCTAAAATTATAAATATTTAATACGTCGACATTGTCATATGAAAAATGGAATTATTTGGTCAAAAAAATTTGTGGCTCAACTGGTTTTTGAATTATAAATGTCTGATGTTAACAAGTACATTTATGTTTGAAATTATGAAATTAAAATAATTTTTTTATCAGTCAAGCAAGTAATTTTTCCCAAAACACAAAAAATAACATAATCTAAAACATCTAAAATAACTATCTACAAAAATAGCATAATATTTACAATTATAAGTTAATTAGTACTAATTAACACGTTACGTAGTAAAAATTCAAATTAATTCACATTTGATTGAAAACAAGTTCTATAAAATAAATATTCGACTTCATGAAAGTTCTGTTTAATGAAATTCTATCAATTGACAGTTCGAACTAATGACTTTTCGAACATATTCATGTTTGTCAAATATTTTTGTTATATACCTTTTTAAACGCTTATTTGCATTATACAGTTTTGTTCTACTGTCCACCAAGTCCCCAAATAATTTTCTTTTAACTGGCGTAGAGGCAACAAGTTCCTTCCAAGGAGTTTTCCTGTTACTATTCCTGTTACTCTTTACTATTGAAGAACTTTTTTAAATAAAGTATTCCATATTTGTTTAATTT
This sequence comes from Ganaspis brasiliensis, assembly GCA_037103525.1. Lineage (NCBI taxonomy): Eukaryota > Metazoa > Arthropoda > Insecta > Hymenoptera > Figitidae > Ganaspis > Ganaspis brasiliensis. The sequence continues at coordinate 471,191 of JAZKLR010000629.1, read as the reverse complement.
AATGGATTTTTAAATTGTTTTATAAAATAAGTAAGATTATACAAGCTTGCAAAAAAAAAAAATTTCCGTTGTTTAAAATTTTTGACAAGTCATTTCCGGTAATTTTTGGTGCGCTGAATCCGAATCTAGTTACGAAAACCTTCCATCACGTCAGAATTTAGAGAAAAGTGGGAGTAAAAATCCCAAAAATCACGTTTTTGGCACTTTTTGAACATTTCTACCGGGTAAATCCGACGTGCTAGAGACTTGTCATAGGGGTTAAATTAAAGCTTGAACTCTGTACTTTACGAAGATCTAGCGATATCGGCAACAACAAAATAAACTAACTGTCAAACATGATTTTTTGACAGTTGTCAAGTATAAAAATTGGCTCACGCTATCCGTAAATACAACTATTTTAAAAAATTATTAAATTCTCTTGAAAATTGTTACGCGAGGGTTTTTAGGGTTGCTGATTACAAATATTAAATTAGATTTTAAAAGTTTAAAGTGGTGGATCCAATATGGCGAACGGATTTTTTATTACACTTTAATTTAACACTTATGACAAGTCGCTACACGGTGTTCTAGAAGCTGAGATAGGTTTGACAAAAATACCGACAAAATCGGCCAACTGGGTTTGATTTTTACTTATATTTTTTTTGTGGAGGATGTGAAAACCTGCTCTCAGGTAGCTCGTACTACAGAGTTATGCGGGGATGGCGACTTGCCGACATGCTAAAAAAACACCCCTTTTTGGGGTCCTTAAAACCACTCCCGACTAGCACATTCAGAGCGTATCGCCATCAGGAGATGTCCTATATCCCCTACCTTCTTTGACGACCATCGAGATCTTTGATCCTCATAACATAGTGTATGAAGGTCTAGATAGTCCGCCAATCCTCAACAGAGCAAGTCATAAGCAGCATCATGTTCTGCGGTAAAACTTTGCGGTTTACACCGGCGAACATGACTCGCCTCTCCGCATCCCAACGCTTTCAACTAAAGAGTGTGTTTTGGGTCAGCTACAGGGAACTTGCAGTACACACACTCTGAGTTGTCTATCTTTTTAAATCGCTCAAGGTATGAGTCAAAACACCCTTGCCCTGTAATAGCTTGGGTCAAGTAGAAGGAAACTTCTCCGTGCTTTCTATTTAACCATGTGGCGAGTGTAGGTATCTAGGGTGGCCACAGTGTCAGGGGGGGAAAAAATTTGTCAGGGAAAATTTCTCTCTTAAATTTGAAACAGTAAAATTTCACCTAGACAAGAATTGAGCGGTTCTAAATTCGTTTAAAGTCGTTTAAAATAGCCTATGCAAAAGATTTGATTAATTATTACGTATACTTTTGTTTTTATTTTTTGTTATAAAATAATTTTATATGGGGCATTCTTTGTCAGATTGAACCCCCCCCCCCCCCCCCCCCCCGCCCTCTGTCCATTTTTGGTTTCAACAAAAAAAATCTAAACAGGGGTCAAATGAAAGCTTGAAACCTCTATTTTTATTTGCATCGTGGCCTTTTTTAAAAATCCAAGATGGCGGACTTGTACATTTTTTTAAAGCAGTCAATGTGCATAAAAAAATACTATTTCTTGCCAAATAAATATAAAAAAATAATAAAAATAGTTCCTTTTAGACTCAAACCTACCTTCTTATGCGTACTTTATATAAACATAATGAGATTTGAGAAATTTCAAAATGGCCGATCCAATATGGCCGACAAAATATAAATGTTTGTCAATCTTTGCGAAACTCACTATTTAATGGTTATTTGGGTCGCTGATTACGAATCTGAAGTCAGTTTTGAAAAAAAAAAACAAAATGGTGGATCCAATATGGCGGACAAATTTTTGAAAAGTGATCGGATTCGCTTGAAACTCGTTACTCGGGGGTTTTTGGGGTCGCTGATTACGAATCTGGAGTCAGATTTGTAGAATTCAAAATGGTGGATCCAATATGGCGGACGAATTTTTGAAAAGTGAGCAGATTCGCTTGAAACTCGTTACTCGGGGATTTTTCGGGTCGCTAATTACTAATCTGAACTCAGATTTGTAAAATTCAAAATGGCGGATTCAATATGGCGGACGAATTTTTGAAAAGTAATCGGATTCGATTGAAACTCGTTACTCGGTGGTTTTTGGGGTCGCTGATTACAAATCTGACGTCAGAATTGTACTCAAAGACCCCAAAAACCTGCGAGTAACAACTATCAAGTAAAATAGTACAATTTTTGAAAAATGGCTCGGACATATTGGATCCGCCATTATGTTTTTTCAAAACTGACTTCAGATTCTTAATCATCGACCCAAATAACCTTTAAATAGTGAGTTTCGCAAAGATTGACAAACTTTTATATTTTGTCGGACATATTGGATCGGCCATTTTGAAATTTCTCAAATCTCATTAAGTTTATATAAAGTATACTTATATGAGATCGATGGAAGCTTCTTGTAGTTTTGACTTGTATTGAATTTATGTAAGGTGTTGAAAATTAATTTATATTTTTTCTGTTCTGAAATAACAATCTTGGAATTACAGTCAATTCAACATTAATTCGTAGTTTTTGCAACAAATAATAACAATCTAAGACCACTAGTGTTAAAACTGTACTTAAATTACTATATAATTCAAATCATACTCACAGATAACAAAATAATTAAAACATATTATATTCTTAGGACATCAAATAGATTGTCCAGTCGTAAAACAATTCATTATAACAGAAAAAATATAAATTAATTTTCAACACCTTATATTTATATAAACTACGCATAAGAAGGTAGGTTTGAGTCTAAAAGGAACTATTTTTATTTTTTTTTATATTTATTTGGCAACTCCGACATCTTGGATTTTTAAAAAAAGCCACGATGCAAATAAAAATAGAGGTTTAAAGCTTTCATTTGACCTCTGTTTAGATTTTGTTCGTTCAAACCGAAAATGGACAGAGGGGTGGGTTAAATCTGACAAAGAATGCCCCATATACATTTATTAAACAAGAAAGCAAGATAATTTGCTTCCTCGTAGAGGAAGCAATAGATTTATTTATAATATAAATATAATAATTTAATTTTAAATTAATTATTATTTATTTTTATGCAAATAAGTAATAATAATAAAATAATAATAAATCAATATATATATTTTTTTTCTATCTTTCAAAACTTTATTTATTTATTATAACCAAAGTTGTGTAATATATAGAATAATAAATATAACAAAATTTTTTTTAACTAATAACAATCTTATTAAAATTAATTCTGATTACATAATCTCTTTTAACGTCTAAGTCTGTGCGGTATTGAAAATACATAACCTGTTTTCTGTTTTTGAAAAATGAATTAAGTATTAAGTATATATGAAAAAAATTAATTTTAAAAGAATTACTAAATTAGCTATTACCCAGTTAAAAATTCCCTTACAGGAACCTTAAAGAAACGTTAAAGGATCCTGAAGTGTTCTTGTGCAAGATCCTTTAACGATCCTTGAAGGATCCTTGAAGGATCGTTGAAGGATCTTGTATATGAACCCCTGAAGGAAATTGAAACCGAGTACTTGTACAGGTTCTTGTACAGGAACATTTAGTGTACAGGATCCTGTATGGGATCCCACGTGGGATCCTTTTCTCAAAATTTTTATAATAAATTTTCCTGTAGAGGTACCTACACATGTTCCTGCACATTATGAAGGTCGTGCTAAGGATCCGTTGAAGGGTCATGAGAAGGAACATGCACAAGAACAAATGTAGCTTTGAGACGATAGTTTTTATTAAGTTTTCCGTACAGGTTCCTTCACAGGATCATGTATAGTTTCCGATGTAGTATTTCATTTAAAAATGAGAACCGGCACAGGAACTTGTACAATTTCCTTCATAGGTTTCTGCGTGTTAGAGAAGCTTTATTAATGTTCCTTTGTAGGTTTATCTAGAGGTTCTTGCATATGTTACCATTACGATGAAAGTTCCAATATATGTTCCCGTAGAGATTCTCATAAATGTTCCTCTGTATGTTATTATTGCCCAATGGGAAACTAAGGATTGGGGCATTAACGGAATTAATTATTTAATTATTGTTGCTTAAATCTCCAGCCAACATTTGGCAAGAAAGATTTGAAAAGTAGACACATGAGAAATGTATTTTCAGAGGTACATTATCAGGTCTTATATAAAAGAGCTGAAGAAACTCGATCGTGAGAAAGGCAGACCGATGCGCGCCCTGTGCCACTTGTCGAAACCACAAACGCGTGAGAATCAGCGGCGCGCAGACATGGCATAGATGCGGCGGGAATCATAATTATTAAAAAATAATATTCCTGATTATGAGGAAAAACTTATTATAAATATCCTCTGAAAATAAATATTAAATTCTTGAAGATTTGAAAAACTCTTAAAGGAGTGTCTTAAAATAAAAAATTATTGGTCTAAATCTACTTTAACCAATGTTAAATTTTAGAAATTATAAATAGATTAATTAGTTATAAAGAAATGAGAAAAAATTTAGAATGATAAAAGTAAACATTTAATATTAAAAATAATATTAAGTTTGAATCACGTCAAATATTTATTTATTTTTTAACTTTTTAAAAAACAAATTATTTTTTAAAAGAAAAGTAATTCATGAGAACAAAAATTGGCTCAGAAAAAAATTAATCTTTGTTTGTATATAATATATCATCTAAATATTAAAGGTTAACATCTAAGATATTAAATTTTAACATCTAGATATTAAAGTTTAATATCTAGATGTTAACCCTGAACATCTAGATAGCTGTCCCTATGTTAAGTGATAAATATGTTAAGCGTTAACATCTAGATGTTAAGGGTAAACATCCATTTTTCTCAGTGTGAGAAAAAATTTAGAATGATAAAAGTAAACATTTAATATTAAAAATAATATTAAATTTGGATCCTCCCTTTTAATAATCAGTTACTTAATTAACCCTTTTAAAAAAGTAACATTTTGAAAACTATTTCCTTTAATAATAATAATGACATTAAAAATTTTGAAAATCAATTAGTAACTATTTTAGTTTACAGAAGTTTAAAGAAATTTAATTAAATTGAATATAATATTAGGTACCTACGTTTATAATTAAAACTTAAAACAATTATGTATTTATATTTTACTGTTTAAAAACGTGTAGGTACATAATGTCTTTAAAATCAAATAATAAAAAAAATAGAAAAAACACACAAATTTTTAAGAATAACAATAATTAATGAGCTAGGATAAATAATATTTATCTTAGAATCGAATTATTTAATTATTTTCCTTATCTTATCTCTTTTTTTCTTAAATTAAAAAATCTGATTTAGTTAAAATAATTCTTAAATCAATAATTATTAACTGAGTGATAAATTCATAATATTATGGAAAAAAATTCATAATATATTAATTATTTTTAAAATTGTTATTATATTAAAAATAATATTAACTTTGAACCATGTGATATATTTATTTATTTTTTAATTTTTTCAAAAAACAAATTATTTTTTAAATAAAAAATAATTCAGGAGAACAAAAATTGGCTCAGAAAATAATTAAATTTTGCTTGTATATTAAACAGAAAAAAACATTTTAATATAAAAAATAAATTAAGAATTAAAAAATATTAAACAAGAATTTAATTTTATTAAAATTCAAATTTAAATTACATAAATACAAATAATCATGTAAGTATTGAAATTTAAAATTTAGATTAAAATATGTTTAAATTAAAAGTGAAATTTAGAAATTGTAAAGAATGATAGTTTATAATGATTTAATTTAATTTTTTATTCCTTCCGTTTCTCACATGCGCAAAAATAAAAATTTTTTTGGCTGAAACTTGGAAACAAATTCTCTAAGTTTGAATATAAACTAAAAATGAAAAAAATTTCATACATACATATGTAAACAATTTTTAAATTTGAATCATTTAACTCAATTATTTTTTTAAACAAAATACTATCTTTCTTAATATAGCTATACAGAATATATAAAAAATATGGACAAGGAAACATTGAAATTTGTTTTTAAAAATAAAAAATAAACTTTTTAAAGTTTAGAGTTAAATTTCAAAATTTTTTAAATTTTGATAAATTTAAATTAATACTAAACTTCAGTAATAATTCCAAATATAATTTATACTTAAAGTTAGGTTTCAACAACTTTAATTATATTTAAAACAAAACTTTACAACTAATAAAACCTGGTCAGAAAAGAATTAAAGGCTTCTTTTCAATTTAAGAAATAATAGAGCAGTAAAAATTGTTTATTTAAATTTTGGACTACAATTATTAAAACAAAGTTTTTGTTTAAAAAAATTAAAGATATAAAAAATAATGTTTTTTGATCCTAATATAAAAATATAATTAATTATAATTAAGCTTCTATAAAAAGGTATTGATTTATAAAAATAAACATTTCGAATAATAAGATTGTGTTCAAATAGAAAAATGTTTGTTTTAAAATTTGAAGATTTTTAAGGTAGGTACACTGAAAAGAAAATGTAAACTAACTCAAAGCTTAATAAAAAAATTTTTAATTTTAAAAATCAATGCTGTTTTGTAATAGCTGAATGTTAATAAATAAAATGTTTTAATAAGGAAACAAAAATTAAATTTTTTAAATCATTAATTTTTTTAAACATAAATCTTTTTTAATTGTATTCAAAAATTTCATTTAGAGAATTTATTTCCAATTTTCAGCAAAAAAATTTTTATTTTTGTGCATGTGAGAAACGGAAGGAATAAAAAATTAAATTACCGTAAAACAAGCTAATTTCGCTCAAATTTTCATGTTTTTTTGAAAAAAGTATAAGAAAAAGTTAATAATAAATTTTTGTACTGCAAATATATAATCTCTGGCTCTTCCTCTTTAATTTCACAAAGTAAAAAAATTACTATATATTGCGTAAATCTATTTAATATATCTTTTTACTGTGAGCGAAATTATACCTCAATGTGGGGTAATTTCGATCAACTTTAATGACTTTAATTTTTAACAACAAAAATATGTTAGTTTACAATCTGTAATCACTTTATACAATCACTAGAAAGAAAATAATATTATTTAAATAACATTTACAGTCATCAGAATAAATATTTAACCACGTTTTAAGTTTTATAATTTGATAAAATTTTAGAATTTTGTCCTGAGAAATAACCTTAGATACTTAATAAACAATTGAATGATACATTGTATTCATGAAGGAAATTACCCAACAAATATGGAATATTTTTTTTAAATTGACTTTTTTCAAAATCTATTCAACTTTTCAGTAATTTCATTTTTGCTAAATCATGTCAGGGATATAGGAAATAAGATTATAAAATGATTTTAACATAAAATATTTTAAATATAGGTTTCACAAGCGACTTTTACATACTACTTGCTAAATGAGCAAAATCGACATATTTAAATAAACATTATTTTTATTAAAACTTGACTATAATTCTGCTTCAAAATACCTTTGAGACACAGTTTGATAATTTTATTAACATAAGCAATTGCAAATATTATATTTTTAATCCTAGAAATAACAATAAATAAATTTGGAAAAAAAAAAGTTTCCACTGAGCGAAGTTAAACTACATGAGCGAAGTTAGCCTGTTTTACGGTAAATCGTTATAAACTATCATTCTTTACTATTTGTTAAATTTTACTTTTAACTTAAACATATTTTAATGTCAATTTAAAATTTCAATACTTACATGATTATTTGTATTTATGTGATTTAAATTTAAATTTTAATAAAATTAAATTCTTGTTTAATATTTTTTAATTCTTAATTTATCTTTTATTTTGAAATGTTTTTTTCTGTTTAATATACAAACAAAGATTAATTTTTTTCTGAGCCAATTTTTGTTCTCATGAATTACTTTTCTTTTAAAAAATAATTTGTTTTTTGAAAAGTTAAAAAATAAATAAATATTTGACGTGATTCAAACTTAAAATTATTTTTAATATTAAATGTTTACTTTTATCAGTCTAAATTTTTTCTCATTTCTTTATAAGTAATTAATCTATTTATAATTTCTAAAATTTAACATTGGTTAAAGTAGATTTAGACTAGGGTGCCCCAAAAAACTTTTTTCGTGGAAAAGGGCATGACACCCTCGGAATTTGTTCCAATGCGAAAAAAAGTGAATACGTATTTTTGGATTTTTCAAAATTTTGATATTAACTGGTGCCGCCGGGCACCTCAATTTTCCCATGTAAAATGCATGGTAAAATTTTCAATTTTCAAAAAATCAAAATAATTCTTAAGGGTTTAACAAAAGTTAACATTAAGTTACTAGATCTGAAAGTAGACTCTCTGACAATTAATTTGACCTAAATAGCTATTAGTTTTGATAATTCCAACCCGGTATAAAACTACCCCAAAGTTGCCCCCTTTTTTAAATTTTTGCACATATACGCACTTTGCCCAAGTAAAAACCATGTTTAACTGTTTTATCGATAGAAATACTTATTATTATGTATTGCAAGAGTTAATTAATATTAAGTTAAGTTTTTTATGAACATTCTTAACTATTTGACAATTGTTTAAACAAATTAATTTGTTTAAACAATTAATTTTTTCTAAAAAAACATACAAATGACTTTTGTATGTATATATTTTTATGTTTCTTATGTTTTTTATGTTTAAACAAATTATTTAGTTGAAACAAATTAATTAGTTTAAACAATTATTTTTTCTAAAAAATCCTACAAATTACTTTTTTAATGTTTTTTTGTAATGTTATCGTTAAACTTTTCTATTAAAAATTTTGAAAATGTTTAAACAATTAATATTTATTTACTATTAAATTAATGTTAAATTAAATTAGAAAAAATATTTTTATATCTCTAATTTATTTCATTACAATAACAAAATTGTTTAATATATTTTATTTAAAATACACTTATATAAAAAAATGTAGGAAATAAAATTTTTGCAGGCATTACTAAATATTTAATGAATATTTTTTATAATAGTACGAATTTTTTTCTTACTTATAAGAAAAAAAATTTCTCAATTTAGTAAATTACACCGTCCGATCAAAATTAACTTTTTTTTCACACACAAAAAAATCAAACATTTTCTGAAACTAGGACCAAAAAAAAACCCGTATGTGGCCGTTTTGCTAGATCAAGTCGTTTGTGGATTTTAGGGGTGAAGACAACCCTTAAATGAAAAGTGACATGATATTTTTGTAAAAAATATTAATTTTTTATAAAACTTGATATCTAGGGGTTTTTGTGCTTGCTGATTACAAATCCAATATAAGTTTTTCAAAGTTCAAAATGGCGGATCCAATATGGCGGACAACTTTTTTAAAAATAGATTCAATTTTCCTGAAGCTTGTTACTCGTGGTTTTTTGGGGTCGTTGATTACGAATCTGATGTCAGATTTTTAAAATTTAACATGGTGGATCCAATGTGGCGAAGATAAAAATAAAGAATTACGCTTAGGACAATCCATTTTTATTCAAGAACACTAACAATTCTAATATACAAACAGAAAACAAATGACATTTGTTATATTTTGATATTTAATTGCATAGCTAAAGAAAATAGTATATGTTCCTAGTTTCGGAAAATGTTTCATTTTTTTGTGTGTGAAAAATAAGTTAATTTATGTCGGACGGTGTAATTTACCAAATTAAGAAATTTTTGTTCTTATAGGTACGAAAAAAATTCGTCATATTATAAAAAATATTCATTAAATATTCAGTAATGCCTGCAAAAATTTTATATCGTATATTTTTTTATATAAGTGTATTTTAAATAAAATATATTAAACAATTTTGTTATTGTAATGAAATAAATTAGAGATATAAAAATATTTTTTCTAATTTAATTTAATATTAATTCAATAGTAAATAAATAATAATTGTTTAAACATTTTCAAAATTTTTAACAGAAAAGCTTAACGATAACATTACAAAAAAACATTAAAAAAGTAATTTGTAGGATTTTTTAGAAAAAATAATTGTTTAAACTAATTAATTTGTTTAAACATAAAAAACATAAGACACATAAAAATATATACATAAAAAAGTCATTTGTATGTTTTTTTAGAAAAAGTTAATTGTTTAAACAAATTAATTTGTTTAAACAATTGTCAAATAGTTAAGATTGTTCATAAAAAACTTAACTAAATATTAATTAACTCTTGCAATACATAATAATAACTATTTCTATCGATAAAACAGTCAAACATGGTTTTTACTTGGGCAAAGTGCGTATAGGTGCAAAAATTTAAAAAAGGGGGCAACTTTGGGGTAGTTTTATACCGGGTTAGAATTATCAAAATTAAAAGTTATTTAGGTCAAATTAATCGTCAGAGAGTTTACTTTCAGATCCAGCTCTTTTATATAAGACCTGATCTTGTAACTCTGAAAATACATTTCTCATGTGTCTACTTTTCAAATCTTTCTTGGCAAATATTGGCTGGAGATTTAAGCAACAATAATTAAATAATTAATTCCGTTAATGCCCCAATCGTTAGTTTTCCATTGGGCAATGATAACATATAGAGGAACATTTATGAGAATCTCTACCATAGAGATATAAGAATAGAGCGCGCAAGACGTCTGTTTTCGCGTCAGCTCGGACGCATTGGATAGAAAGATTCAGGTAGTGTTTTATTGACCCCTTGTCGCCGCTTGTCTTACTTACATGAAGCATGAGTTAGACAAGCTGCGACAGGGGGTCAATAGAACAGAGGTTATCTCTTTTTATCGAGCTGACGCTGCCTCGCATGGGAAATTGTATGACTCGCGCACTCTATTCTTATATCTCTATGATCTCTATGGGAACATATATTGGAACTTTCATCGTAATGGTAACATATGCAAGAACCTCTAGATAAACCTACAAAGGAACATTAATAAAGCTTCTCTAACACGCAGAAACCTATGAAGGAAATTGTACAAGTTCCTGTGCCGGTTCTCATTTTTAAATGAAATACTACATCGGAAACTATACATGATCCTGTGAAGGAACCTGTACGGAAAACTTAATAAAAACTATCGTCTCAAAGCTACATTTGTTCTTGTGCATGTTCCTTCTTATGACCCTTCAACGGATCCTTAGCACGACCTTCATAATGTGCAGGAACATGTGTAGGTACCTCTACAGGAAAATTTATTATAAAAATTTTGAGAAAAGGATCTCACGTGGGATCCCATACAGGATCCTGTACAGTAAATGTTCCTGTACAAGAACCTGTACAAGTACTCGGTTTCAATTTCCTTCAGGGGTTCATATACAAGATCCTTCAACGATCCTTCAACGATCCTTTAAGGATCCTTCAAGAATCGTTAAAGGATCTTGCACAAGAACACTTAAGGATCCTTTAACATTCCTTTAAGGTTCCTGTACAGGAATTTTTAACTGCGTAGGGTTAAAATTTTTGTTTATTCGTTGATAATAAAATTAATTTATCTGCATGTTCTCCAGTATTTACCTAAAAAGTGGTTTAAAAAAGAAAACCTGTTATTCTAGAAAAACCAGTTTATTTAAAAATCTGTTTTTTTTTTTTAAATAAAACCGGATTTAAATAAAAAAAATTCATTTGTTTGAATTTTTAGCAAGAAATTTTTTTTTTGTCAAAACACGAGATTTTTCAATAAAAAAAAATTAAAAATTATGAATTAATACGTGAGTTTTTAGTCAAATTTAAGAGTTATATAGGTCACTCGATTTGTTTTGTGACAAGGAATATGATTTTGTAATTCGTTTGGTTGGATTTTTAGCATGAAAATTTTTTTTGGCAAATCGCGAGATACACACACACACACACATCCGGACATTTTCTCAGGAATGAAAATTTGAACTTTTCAGATGAAACTGAGTCGATTTACACTATTTTTGGAAAATCGAAAATCTTAACGATCACAACAGTTCCTCTATGAGGAACTATGAGGAATAATAGAACTAATACTACTTTTAAGAAGGGCTGTTATTGATTTAAATCATTGGGGCATTAGCATTAAAATCATGTTTTAAATAAAATAAACTTTACATTTCTCCAGATGCATAATACTGCATGTAAAACATCGCAAACCATAAACAAAACCCACAAATTTATGGATAAATCTTAAAATCTTCAATTTTAATATTTGAATCTTTATAAAATTAAAAATCGTGCTAATGCAGATGGTCAAAACACCTACGATTCACAAATTTTTTGTATAAAGATAGCAAAGATAGTATTAAAATTTTCCCTATATAAGAAATCTCATGGAATATGCTATATAAGAAACGAGGCGCTTGCTATTGGTTGGAATTTAGAAGCGAGACGCTTGCGAGTGGTTGAATTTTTTGAGCGAGGCGCTTGATACTGGCTGGAATTTATAAGCAAGGCGATTGTTATTGGTTGAAAACTTAACAATTTTGAGAGGCTTAAACGTTTCAAGAGAAATAATGTGGTAATGCCAACGTAAACCTGCGGAGTGGACTTGGACTACCCGACAGGAAATTCAACTTAACTCAACGGACATTCGTCATTGACACGTGATTTATATTTCGTGTTTTTTCTAATTTAGAAATCGTGTTTTGGTTTGTGCTGAAGAGGTTTCATTTTGAGGCGAGTTTTTTCTTTTATATAAGTTAATATATACTGTACCGTCGGAATTTGTCAGTCCACTCATTTTTTAAGGTTTAAAAAACGTCTTTACACGCGCCAAGTATAATTACTAAAATTTTTCTGTCTTTATTTTCTCCAAGTAGATGGAATTTTTAAGGAAAATAAGATGTGAGTGAAGTGAAATAGTTAATTTTTTAATAAAATATGTTTAAAAAAGTGGAATTTTTAAAGTTTGACATAAATTTAAATTACTCTCGAAATAATTATGATTTTTTAAAGTTCCTATGCTTATTTTAAAGGTCATTTTCTAAAGAGTAAGAATAATGTATAGGCATTTAAGTTTTTTCTTTAAATTTTCAAGAGTCGGAAGTTGGACCAAAAAAGATAGAAAAATTATGTTTATATCTTGATATCAAATACAGCTATATAAAATATACCAACGTTATAATTGTCAATAACTTTCGGAAGAAAGTAGTAAAATATATTTTTGAAATTTTAATAAATATTTTCATGTCAAAATAATGTCTTCAAAATTTTATAAATTTTTTAGTTCAAATTTCGAGTCCTGCATATGCTAGGAAAAAAATTGCACTTTAATACTTAAACAGTAATTTTATTCTCCAGAAAATTTCCTTCAAAGCAAACATAAGAACTTTAAAAACCCTGCATTATTTCGAGATTAATTTCAATATTTGTAAAACATTAAAAAATCAACATTTTTCACATAAGTCAATGAAACATTGACTAAATCACTTTACTCGAGTGTCACTTTCCTCAAAATTTTATCTACTTTGAAAAAAATAATCACAGAAAATTTTAGTAAATATACTTTGGACGTTTAAAAACGTTTTTCAAACTTTAGAAAGTGGGTGGACTGACAAATTTCGACGGTACTGTATGTATACTATGAAGATATATGTTTGTTGTTCGAGGACCATTAAATATCTCCTTTTGTCTTCTTGAACTACCTTCATGTATATATAACCTCTTACTGGGGGGTTTTTGGGGTCGCTGATTACAAATCTAAAGCCACTTATTGAAAATTCAAAATGACGGATCCAAAATGGGGGACACTATTTTTACATTTTGATTAGATTGTCTTCCAACTTGTTACGCTAGTTTTTTGTGGGGGGGGGGGGGGGTTAAGGTTTTCTAATGAATAGGAAATTATTTTGTGATCGAGTGATCTTGATAGTAAGTGATAATCTGAGACATTCAACCTTTAAAGATCACCATAGATTCAGATTGTTAACCCCAAGGACTATTATTGATGTTTGTGAAGTCTACGAATTTTTTAAGGGTTTCAAATGAAATGGAAATTATTTTATGGTCAACTGACATTGATATAATGTCATAACCAGTGGCGTAACTCTTAAGTGGCAATGTGGGGCAGTTCTCCGGGGCCCTTGAGTCCAGAGAGCCCTCGGTCAACCGTAATAGACATTTTTTTTTTAAATTCCGAAATCCTTACAAATTTTAGTAATTTATAGTTTGATTGGGGCCCCATTCACCTGTTTGCCCCGGGGCCTTTGCCGACCTAGTTACGCCACTGGTGATAACCTACGCCGATCAACCCTTCAAACACACCCTAGATTTAGATTTTCAACCCCAGAGCCTTTTATTGACTCTTTTAAAGTCTTAGAATTTTTAAGGGTTTCTAATGTATTAAAAATTTTTAAATGTTCAACTGACTTTGATATAAAGTGTAGACGTGATCCGATCAACCCTTAATACTCACCCTAGATTCAGATTTTTAATCCCAAAGCATATTATTAAATTTTGTGAAGTCTATGAATTATTTAAAGATTTCTAATAAGTAGAAAAATATTTTGGGGTCAACTGACCTTAATAATAAGTGATAAGTTGAGCCGAATAACCCATAAAAGTTACCCAGTACATTATTTGTATGAAAAATGTATAACCACATAAATGTACAAAAATTGAAAAAATAAATCGAAATAATATGTGTCGATTCAGGGTGAAAGGGACCTAAGCTGCAGAACTGAGTTTTACGCGTACGGCCGTTTGAAGTTAAGCCTCCCTATGTTACTGTTAGGTTATGCCTATGTTTCACCTCTAATAACACAAAAACTAATAGACATAAACAAGTTTTGATTTATGTATGTGAAAAAACAACTGAAATTCTATCGATTCATAATAAAAATTAAAAATCGAATGTTTTGCAGCTAAGGTCCCTTTCACCCTGAATCGACACATATTCACATTGCCTGTTTTATGTTTTCGAAACTAACCTTCCATATTTATTTAATTCACACTTTATTGTAATATAAAAGTTACAAAATTAGTTTAATATACTTCAGATTACAAATATTTTTGTCAATATTTGAAAAATACTAAAACACTTTTTGCACCTACATAAATATTTTGTAATTTGTAGTAAAAAACTATTCATTACTACTTATATTTTAATATAACAATAGACAGAAATATAGCTTAACTACCCTGATGAAACTATGGGATTGAATTTTATTCTGTTTCAATAAGTTTTAATCAGTATTTTTCCGAGGCGATCCGACATTCGTTTCAGAGATAATCAGTTTTTATCCGAATCTAAAACTAGATGTAACTTGACGAAAAATTGTTTCAGAATCATTTTGAATTAATCTGTTTGTGACGATGTGAAATTTGGAAATTTAAAATTAGTGAATTATACTATATTCACATCGTCACTATAGTAAAGTTCAGGTCAGCTCATGACCCCGAGTCAGTGCGACCGAGCTTGTACCTCTACCGCTCCCCACCTGTGTGCCTCACCGGCACATAGGTCACGATAGCTTGACTATATTAATCGGCACGCGCTGCCGAAAATTGAGTCGTCTGGTTGCTGGGATTCGAGGTCCATCTCGATACCAAGCTAGGCTGCTCAGGTAAGGCGAGAGATGTGCGTGGGTCCTTCCGCCACATTTTTTTCTTTGCTCTGGGTGACTAGTAGACCAGATTGACCCCTGAGAACGTGCGAGGATTAGGCAGAGGTCCTTCTCTCCTAAAACTCGCACAGAAAATCCGGAACCTTTAAGGTGAAGGGTTACCTGGACGTTCGCCGGACTAGTAGAGGTCCTTCTCTTTAGTTTGGTGAGCGAAAATAGGGATTTGTAGCGTCTTTGGGTCCTTCCATGGCGTTGTAAATTCTTGTTATTCTAGGTTCTTCTCAGTTCTTGGCTGGAGAGAGAAAATATAGGTCCTTCTGTACGCTTTCTCTCTAGCCAAAGAATAGATTCAACTCTGCCCTTGGAGGGCTTGTTGAAAAATAGGCGGTAGAGGGTGGTAAAATATTTATTGTAAAAATTAAGGGTAATTTTATATAGTCGAAAAAGTTAAAACTAGAAAACTGAGAAAATTTATCGAATTCGGTTATTTCTTTTTATATAGGGAAATTATATTGTTAAGACTAGAAAAAGAAAATCAAATCTCTGTTACAGATTCAAGCTTAGAAATGCGAGTTCTGCCAGTTTAGATTAAATCGTCAGAAGATGAAGAAACAGAAACGAATATTTATGTCGGGATGTTCTAAAAGAACAGATTTTTGTTATTAAATTCTTTTATATTTTTGTAAGCTATTTCTTATTTTGTTTAAATATAATTTCTATCTTTATTCTTAAATTAAGAATATTTTGAGTTTTATCTGACTACACCTAACCTATTAGAAATTAAGAAATTAACTTTAACAATAAATGTCAGCCAGCAGGCTAAGATTTACTTTGTATTTGCTTTTATTTTAATTTTCAGCTAGTATTTAAGTCAAAATTCATCGTTGGGTTGTAAATTCCATTTAACTTTTGAGGTTATGAACGCTGGACAATCTGACGAGCGTAATCCGGAGCAACTTTTTAAATTAAGAAAAAGTCCTATCATTACATGTTTCATTCAGAAGCTTAATTTTAATTTGAGTAGATCCTGTTATTTCAATCCGAGTCAATCCGTCCTAATTTTAACGAGGTTTTTTTGGATTTGAAATGGATTGATTTGGATTAAAATAAAAGGATTCAAACGGACAAAAATTTAGCTTCGGAATGCATCGGATTAGTTCGGAATGATTCGGAAAGAATTTTATACAAGTTACATCCATATCTAGATTCGGATAAAAACTGATTGATTTATATATTATACGAAGTTACATTTTACACACATCAACAATGTGTTCTCCAAACGAGAACAATCCATACTGTAAATTTCTGAAATCCAAGACAGTGATCTTCCCAGAACCAGAGAAAAGACTGCTTATCAGACAGTTTTAAAACGTACCCCATAGGCATGGGTCGCGTGCATTTCCTCCAAAATCCAATTGAGTAAACCAGTGTGACGTCACAAGTCCGTTAAGTTTTATCATTTGTCAAGAAGGTTGGGTTCGAAACCCAAATTTACATTGCAATGTATGGGAATTTTAATAAAAAGTGATTTTTATAACAATACAATAAAATGCGGTTAGAATTATTAAGGGTGGGAAATAAAACATATTTTATTAAGTTTCTAAAATATTTTCATACATAGGCGGGTTTTATTTCAAATCAGGTAAGATGTCCACTTGTGATCACAGAATGTGTTGAGGATGGAATATGTTGATTTTGAATGGAAATTAGGTGACACGTATTTTTGCGAATTGCGAAAAAAAATTTTCCTTGAAGTTATGAGCATTTGAATTTTGAAGACTTTTCAGTAAAAAAAACTCATTTTTTTTTTTTAAATGTTCATATTTCTTGATCTAATTAAGATATTTAGGTTTTCTTTTCAGATTATGATAGGGTTTTACAATCTTTTTCAAAATCCACAAGAAAATTTTAAAAACATTAGAAATTGACAAACTGACAATGGTTTTTTAAAAATATTAAAAAGTCGATTATCTCGGAAAACCCACACTTATATTTTTTTCTGAATTTTTTTTTAATTTGTCTTATTCTAAGGAATATATACTGTGAAAATTACCTTCGCTAAACAATTTTTATAATAACTAAAAATTAAAAAAAAAAAAAAAATTTTTAAACGATTGTAAAATCTGTTTTAAAGAAAAGTAGAATTATATTTACCTAAAATATTTTATATTTTGCTTACTTTTTCAACCGTGATGTCAAGAATTAAGTTTTTTTTTACAAGTCTATAGAAATCCAGTCGTGTTTAACAGTTCTGGCAATATAACAAGTAGTTCCTGTCGGGATCTTGTACCTTCATTGTCATTTTTTATTTTCTACCTGCCATTTTTAAAAACGAGCGAAAAAAACTCAATTTTTTTCATCACAGTTAAAAAAGTAATCGAAATATGAAATATATTTATTAAGATCATGTGATGGAGAATGACATCTCTAGTATAGGTCAAATTTTTCAGTAAATTTACCCCTATAATAAACTTTGTCAAATTACTTAAAATACCATTAAGAACATCTGCTTGACCTAAATATGTTCAAATTTAAATCTGTTTAAATTAATTTTTAAAAATTTCCAAAAATCAAAGAATTTTTTAAAAAGCTAATTTTAAAGCAAAATTCAACCAAATTTGGACCAGACAGACCATTTTAATGATATTTTAAGTAATTTTACAACGTTTGGCTTCAAAATATTTGTTATTTTATAAGAAAGTTTACGGACAATTTTTGCCAATATCAGTGGCATCATACTTCATCACATGCCTTTAAATACAATTTTACTTTTGCTTCAATCAAATTTTACATTTATTTAAAAAAAAAAATGAAAATTTTTTTTTTAATTTCTAGTTAATTCAAAAATTATTATCCAATTCAATTTCCACAGTGCAAGAGGTTCAGCCAATCGCTCGATTTTAAAAATGTCAGGTAGAAAATAAAAAATGACAATGAAGGTCCAAGATCCCCGACAAGAACTACTTGTTATATGGCCAAAACTGTTAAACACGACTGGATTTCTATTGGCGATTCAAACAGCTAAAGTAGCACCCCTACTGGCCGGCTTTGAACTAATATGTACACGACTCGCTGTATGGTTCTGAATGCAAATCTGGTTGTTTTTTAAGTTTTTAAACTTTATTTCAAATTTCAACTATTGAATCGAGCTAATCTAATATTCTTTATATTATTTTAAAGTTTTGCAAATAAATTTTAATAAATATAGACGAACATTCGTACTTGCAAACAGGAAAAAAGAAAAAACGGGAATGAAACAACTGTTTTGTTCCTCAGTGTTCTATATTAAAAACACCGGAAAATCATCTCCATCAGGTTCCAAAAGATCTTGCACGACTTGAACAATAGGCTATTGATATAAAAACGGGGAAAAAATTGACCGATAGGATAAAATATTGCAACAATCATTTTTAAACTGAGGACTACATACCAACTAGTATAAGTACATTTTTTGGTTATGTTTTTATATGATTTCCAAAAATTGTAGTTTTATATTATTAATTTAATCTTTAATTATCACAGGTGGGGCAGGATTAAAACCAAATTTAAAGCGAATTGATGTGCCTTCTCAAAACTTAAAAATTAAAATTAAGCATGATATCATGCTCAAAAATAGAAACGATTTGTTGACAGGCGACGAAATAACCATATCAACATATCATGCTTCTTACTAATTTGTAAGTTTTGAGAAGGCACATCAATTCGCTTTAAATTAATAATATAAAACTACAATTTTTGGAGATCATATAAAAACATAACCAAAAAATGTACTTATACTAGTTGGTATGTAGTCCTCAGTTTTAAAATGATTGTTGCAATATTTTATCCTATCGGTCAATTTTTTCCCCGTTTTTATATCAATAGCCTATTGTTCAAGTCGTGCAAGATCTTTTGGAACCTGATGGAGATGATTTTCCGGTGTTTTTAATATAGAACACTGAGGAACAAAACAGTTGTTTCGTTCCCGTTTTTTCTTTTTTCCTGTTTGCAAGTACGAATGTTCGTCTATATTTATTAAAATTTATTTGCAAAACTTTAAAATAATATAAAGAATATTAGATTAGCTCGATTTAATAGTTGAAATTTGAAATAAAGTTTAAAAACTTAAAAAACAACCAGATTTGCATACAGAACCATACAGAGAGTCGTGTACATATTAGTTCAAAGCCGGCCAGTAGAGGTGCTACTTTAGCTGTTTGAATCGCCAATAGACTTGTAAAAAAAAACTTAATTCTTGACATCACGGTTGAAAAAGTAAGCAAAATATAAAATATTTTAGGTAAATATAATTCTACTTTTCTTTCAAACAGATTTTACAATCGTTTAAAAAAATTTTTTTTTTTAATTTTCAGTTATTATAAAAATTGTTTAGCGAAGGTAATTTTCACAGTATATATTCCTTATAATAAGACAAATTAAAAAAAAAATTAGAAAAAAATATAAGTGTGGGTTTTCCGAGATAATCGACTTTTTAATATTTTTAAAAAACCATTGTCAGTTTGTCAATTTCTAATGTTTTTAAAATTTTCTTGTGGATATTGAAAAAGATTGTAAAACCCTATCAGAATCTGAAAAGAAAACCTAAATATCTTAATTAGATCAAGAAATATGAACATTTAAAGAAAAAAATGTAGTTTTTTTACTGAAAAGTCTTCAAAACTCAAATGCTCATAACTTCAAGGAAAATTTTTTTTTCGCAATTCGCAAAAATACGTGTCACCTAATTTCCATTCAAAATCAACATATTCCATCCTCAACACATTCTGTGATCACAAGTGGACATCCTGCCTGATTTGAAATGGAACCCGCCCATATTATCAGTTATTTGCTTTATTTTTAAATGCCAAAAAAATACTGAAAAATTGAAAATAGGTTAGGAAGTTCTGTCATTATGGTTGTTTATTTACTTGTTAAGTGCAAATTAAATAATTGATAAGAAACATAAAGTATATTACTAAGACGCAAAAAACATATTGTACCTTTTAATTGCAATAATTTATGCAATTTTACAATAAATTAATCGTAAAACCATTTTATAATAATAATCCCATGCATTTCAATGTAAATTTGGGTTTCGGACCCAACCTTCTTGACAAATGACAAAATTAAACGGACTTGTGACGTCACACTAGTTTGCTCAATTGACCGGACTTGCAATTGCCTGAAATTAAATTGTCCGAATTTGTAATTCTTCGAAATTGCATTTGTCAGAATTTGTAAATCCCCGAATTTGCATTTATCCGAACTTTTAATTTCCCGATTTTGCATCTGTCATAACTTTGAAATCACTAAACTCACATTTGCTAAAACATTTAAATCGACGAAATTCCATTTGTTAAAATTTTTAATTCCTCGAACTCGTATATATCCAAACTTCTAAATCCCCGAACTTGCATTTGGCCGAACTTTTTAATCACAGAACTCGGATTTATCAAAACATTCAACTCTCCAAACTGTCATTTGTGAAACTTCTTAACTCACTAACTACACAAGTCACTGAATTTGAATTTGCCTGACCCTCGAATAGTAGGCTTCCTAAACAAGTGTCTAATTTGCTGAAAGATTTACCAGTATCATTACCAGCCAATCAGAAGACTCGTTTAGAAAGCCTTCTTCCGAGGGTCGGGCAAATACAAATTCGGTGATCTGCGTAGTCGGTGAGTTAAGGAGTTTGACAAATGATAGTTCGGAGAGTTGAACGTTCTGAGAAATACAACTTCGGCGATTTAAAAGTTCGTCAAAATGCAAGTTCGGAGACATAACAGTTCGGCCAAACGTGAGTTCGATGATTTCAAAGTTCAAAAAATTAAAATTTAGAAATTTAGAAATTTGGGCGAATGTAAGTTCGGTGATTCCAAAGTTCGGACAAATGCAAATTCAGGGATTTAGAAATTCTGACAGTTGTAAATTTGGGAACTTGAATATTCTGCTAAACGCTAATTCTGTGATTTCAAACTTTGGAACAATGCAAATTCGGTGATTTCAAAGTTAAGACAAATGCACTTTCGGGTAATGCAATGTTTTGACAAATGCAAATTCGGTGATTTGAAAGTTATGACAAATGCAAGTTCAGGTAATTATAAATTCTTATAAATGCAAGTTCGGAAAATTAAAAAATCAGACAACTAAATTACGGGCAATTGCAACTTTACTGGCTAGAGGGTATACGAAAATCAACAAGGCCTTTTTCAATAGGGTTTCGTGCGTACACTTGTAGTCTATGGAACCCTAATAAATTAATTCCTAATATTGAAATAATTAATCCTATTGAAGAAATAGAATTTCATAATATGTAACTATGTTGATAATCAGAATAACGACATAGTATTGCACTTAATACTAAAATATGGTAGAAACTATCGATCTTGGTCTATCATTACTTTCCCACTAGGTGTATTTTGGATTTCAAATCTCTCTAATGAAACATACTACAGAGGCGCGCAGCGCGCGCCCTTCTTTCTTCTAGTTTACCTTTAAGTCATGATAATTTAAATAAATTCCAAACGTCAATTAACTTATATTCTAATTATTCCAACTTTTAAATTTCAATAAATTCAAATTTAAATGCATATTATGTAACAATTGAATTGTTAATAATTAATTTTTCCAATTAAAAACATTCAAACGTTATTATATTCTTTTTATTTCTTTTAAAATAATCTCGCCGGAACTTCCTTGCCGCCAACCAAAGGGAGATTCCGCCGAACCGTCAGGTTTGCCAGGAGATCGAAGAAACGACGACCCGAACAACTTGCAACAATTTGCACTTACCAATTTAGCAGAAAATCGGACAACCACAAAACCTACGCACTTCCTGTCAAATCAGGACCTCGGGTACACTTCCCCCCCAAGATCACCCCAAAAACACCACACAATTTCAGAAAAATTATTTATTGTCCCAACGGGGAACTAAACAAGAATTACACTGTAACTAATAACACTAATAACTACAAATTAATCCGTGCCCGGAGGAATTTCTCGGAAGTGGAAATTCCGGCCTGAACTGCGAAAATGCACACACTCCAAGAACCCTTGTTCAACTCTCTGGTCGGCGGTCTCGTCGATTCCACTGCCCCTCAGGGCCGACTCGACAAGGAATAGCTCCGCCCACTTTCCTCTCGGAGTCTCCTTCCCACGGCCGGTCCTCTCACTTACTCCGCAAAAGAATACCTGAAAAAGAAAAGAGGTCGCCACCGGAAAAACGCGGGAAACGTCGGAAAATCCCGCGCACACCCCTCTAAAGCTCCGTGATTTGCCAAGGGCTTATCACGCGGTTCAAGAATACGAATATCGGGGGACTGCGACGAAGCAGAAGTCGGGCGCAATTTAGGGCCGTAACCAAAAAGGGCACTTGTGCTGCACCGACTATTTATTTAAAAATTATCAATACTCAACACTTAGGACTAAATAAATAAAATATCTCTTAACAACCAAATAAATTCGTCAGTGACGAAATGCTTCGTCAAAATCCCCTCCCCTAGGCCGATACTAATCTCTAATATCGCCTACTCAATAATAACATAACGTAAAAACAAAAATTTTCTTCAAAATAAACGACAAAAATAAACATTTCTTTTTTATTCGCCTCTCTGAAACCCACGGCTTCAAAAGACTCCTCTTCTCTCCCTGTCACCCCTCAAGAACTTTTTGACACCAGACTTGCTCAATTAAGGAATTCACTTTCTTGGCGGTATGAAACGTTTGAGATCGGACACATGCACTTTGGTAACGCGACGATTCTCATTTGTTCTCAACACATACACCGAATCTGACAGCTTCTCTATGATTTCAAACGGCCCTTCGTATTTCGGTGCTAACTTCGCCGAAAATTTCTTCGCCGCGTTTGACAATTTATGTGTTCGCCACAACACTTGATCCCCCACGTGAAATTCCGCCACTCTCTTATTGCGACTGTAATAGCCGTTTGTTTCTCTCTCTTTTTATCAATAAACTTCGCGACCAGATCTCTCAACGCGTCTAATCTCTTTAATCGATCGTTCCACACTTCCGGATCAATTCTCGCGACAATCTTTTTCCCCTCTACCCCTCTACGCAGACTTTTGACCGGTTTAGGGTTCCGTCCATAATTAAGGAACGCGGGCGAGAACTTAGTTGTCGACTGGACAGCAGTATTCATGGCATGACGAAACTCATGAATATGCTTGTCCCATTCTTTATGATCCTCCCCGATAAAAGTTGCGACCATAGTCTTAAACACTCAATTACTCCTCTCGACAGGATTTGCCTGCGGATGGTAAGGCGGCGTGGTGAGATGTTGAACACCATAATCATCCAGGACAGACTTTAGGAATTTATTGTCCAATTCCTTTCCATTGTCCGTCAACAAAAACTCTGGAGTCTCCCACCTGAACAAAATTAACTCCTCAAACGCCCGTGCAATTGACTTGCCATCCGCAGACCTTAACGGCTTGACCTCCACCCAGCGAGAAAATAAGTCTTGGAACACTACTAGATAGCGGTACCGACTCTTACTTGGAGGAAATTCCATGCAGTCAGCTGCCACTACCACCCAGGGTCTCTCTACTATACTCTGTCCCATAAGGCCTTGAGGACCTTCCTGTGAGACCTTATGGTACTGACACTGAGGACATGCTAGCACGAATTGTTGCACATCGTGCCACACACCCTGCCAATAATATTTTCTCGCTACTCGATCATAGGTCTTCTCAATTCCCAAATGCCCTGCCGAGAACTCTGAGTGCGCACTCTTGAGCACTCTTTCGCGATACTCTATAGGTACGACTAACTTCCACCCCTCTTCATCCCCTGTATACGGCAATAATAATGGATCATATCTGAATCGATATAAACTCCCCTCTAGAACTTTCCAACCTGTAAATCTGTTAGGAAACTTCACCACCAAATCGAGTCTTTTTAAGTACCATGGGTCTGAAATTGTTTCAAACGCCGCCACTTCTTCAAACTCATCCTCGTACATCCTAGATAAGGCATCCGGAACATGATGGTGAATTCCCCTACGGTGAACTATCTCAAAATCCCACTGTTGCATCTCGAGGGCCCAACGCGCCAATCTACCCGTCGGTTCTTTTAAATTTCGCAGCCACTTCAGAGCACTGTGGTCCGTAATGGCCGTGAATTTGTACCCCTCGATACATGGTCTTAGTTTCTTAATTGACCACAACAACGCCAAACATTCTTTCTCTGTCACACTGTAGTTTCTCTCGTGCACAGAAAGAGTTTTACTTACGAACACTATGGGATGTTCACCGTCCTCCCCCTCTTGAGTCAAAACTGCACCGATCGCATAACCACTTGCGTCACACTGAATTGTAAATGGCTTCGAAAAGTCTGGCCTTGCCAAGACTGGTGCTGAAGTTAATTTAGTTTTCAATGCTTGAAACGCCTCTTGTTGCTCTTCTCCCCACTCCCAAGCTCAACCTTTTTGTAATAACCTCAAAAGTGGTATTTTTAATTCGCTATCATGCTCTATGAAACGCGCATACCACCCCACCATACCTAAAAATCGACGAAGCTGTTTTATATTAGTTGGTGCCGGATAATCCACTACTGGTGCGATTTTCTCTGGGTCCGGTCTCAGTCCTTGACTGTCGAGTACATAAACTAAATATGAAACTCTCGAACACCCAAATTCGCACTTTTTCGGATTTACCACCAACCCAGCCTCCGACAATTTTCTTATAACAATCTCTAACCATTCAAGATGTTTCTCATAATCATCAGTAACGATGATTATGTCATCTAGATACCCAAACACGTAATGCTCGAACTCAGGTCCAAATATCGAATCGATTAATCGCTGGAATGTCATCGGGGCATTTGTGAGTCCAAATGGCATTCTTTTGAACTGCCATAACCCAGAACCAGGAATAGCAAACGCTGTATATTTTCGGCACTTTAGGGGACATCGGCACTTGATGGTAGGCCCGCTTGAGATATATTTTGGAAATATATCGTGCTTACCGTAATTTATCCAAAATTGAGTCAATGGAGGGGATGGGATATGCGTCTTTGACTGTCACATTATTTAAATCTCTGTAATCAATACAAAAACGCAATGATCCCTCTCCTTTCTTGACGATAACTGGAGCACTACTCCACTCACTGGCCGATCTCTCAATTACTCCCCTCTCTAACATCTTTTGTACCTCCTGGTTAGCCTATTCTAATATCATAGGCGACATTCCACGAGAACGATGTTTAATTGGTGTTGGATCAGTGACTCTTATGCTGAGTTTAGTCAAAGAAGTCATACCATGTTCCACCTCCTGTGGTAAAATCAGCTGATCCACCAATTTTTGAATTTTCGATCTCTGCCCCTCCGATAACTCACAAATCTCTGCACATTCCACAAAAATATCCCCCTCCACACTATTTCCTATACCACTTCTCTTCTGTAGACTCAACTCTCCATACTCCAAAAATTTGTGCCATTCCCCCTCTTGAACTCTCCACAACCCTCTTCCTAACCTCACATCCATGTCCGCCGTTCGATGAAAATCCTGACCCAAAAGCATGTCATGGGACAAATTATCTACGACCCGTTAGTTAAACGGTTGAGAAAAACCATCTACCGTTAACCATAACCTCAATTTACCCAATGCTGCTGTGAATGCACCAAGCGCGCTCCCAATTGCTGTATTCGCTTTCGTAAGTCTATCCCGAAATTTTTCTGCTAATTCCGGCCCAACCAGCGAAACCGTAGCGCCCGGATCAGACAGCGCTATATAAGGTTTGTCCGCTATCACCACTTTAAGAAAATAACGATTTTCCATGGATAAGGCATCTATCCGTTCCAACGTTAAATCAGGAGCTGCTGTATTCTTTACGGCATCACCCCTCCCCTGGACTGAACATGCTGATGGGACATCAGTAGGTTCAGTCCCAGCAACAGCTTGTAAAAGCCCCTCATTACTAGATTGCGTCCCCTTTACTGAGAGTTCCGTCCTGGATTGCTCTTCAGTGGGTTGCATCTCAAAGTTCACAACTTCCGTCCGGACTTCCAGAGGCCGGCTTCTGGACTCAATGGATTGCATCCCAGAACCCGTAGACTGTGTCCGACCGTCATGAAGTTGTGTCCCAACGAGTTCCGTCCCCTCGTTACTGGATTGTATCCCAGCTTTGGTAACAATTGCTGGATCCACTAATGAGTGGGTTTCCACCTGAGGCACCGGCCTCACTTCAATGGGTGTCCCATTTTCTTCCCCCACTACTGTCCACTGTAGTAGGGTTTGGGACGCTGGGACACTTGCTTCCACCATACCATCCTCAATTTGCTGAAATTCCTCCTGAATCTCCGGTTCCCCCTGTTGTTGTCCCACTTGTGTCCCAAATGTCCCACTCAACTCTCCATGTCCCACTTCATTTAGCTCCTTTTCCAAATCCAATCTCTCCCCTCCGGAATAATCTTCCGCACGTATTAACGTGAAAAAGATCGCCGGGTCCACATCCCCTTCTTCTATTGTCCCACCGACGAAGGTCCTGGGGGGCAAGTGTTGCTCAGTCCCCCCTCTGCCCCGTTTCCAAACATCGTTCTCAATTCCGCACAATTGAGACAATTCCTAAACGTTGTCCCACACAATTGGCAGAACATTCGGTTGCCAGTGGGACGTGGTAAGGGACACTCGTTAGCATAATGCCCCTGCTGTTGGCATCGAAAACAAGTTCTCAACTTGCACTCCGATGCACGGTGTCCCACGGACTGACACTGATAACGTGCTCCGGTAAATCCCCTCGGGACACTAGGCCTGAACGCCGGTGGTCGTCCCACTCAAAACGTCCGATTGGGAACTTGTCACCCTCCATAGGGACGATTCTGACTTTGTCCCAATCCAACGGGACGATTCTGAAATGGTTTTCCCAGATTTCGTACACCACTAGTCGATGCGACAGGAAGGTTGGTAGCCACCATTTGGGCATACGTCACCGGTGTTGGTTGTGCAGGGACCTGCTGATCAGCCGCTACTGGCGCTGTCCCAGTTGTCCCGGAATCCACTGTCCCCTCTATTGTTCCCCTCTCTACCCTGTGTGTCCCAGGGTGGACTGAATTCCCCTTACTTTTCTTATTTTTCCCCTTTTTCGGAGGGACATTACGAACTGCAAAGCATCTACTTTTGCCCCTCTTAAATTTCCCCTCGGAGCCGCGGACGGAATTCTCATCTTGTCCCGGGACGGAGGTGGGACATACCTCTTATCGAGATCTTTGACTCGTTCGTAGCGTCTCAACACTCGTTCTAGCTCCTCGATATTGTCAAATTCGGAATTTGACAATTGACGTCGGTATTTCGGCGTCAGCCCCTTAAATATAATCCTTAAAAAGGATTCTCGCGAGATTCCTCCGCGTCCTCTTTCTCCCCTCCGGAAAACTTAATGTCCCAGTCCTTAAAAATTTTCACAACTTTCGACCCCCCACTTGCATTCGAATAAAAACGCTGATTGCGATGATTTTTATTCGGAGTGGAGTCGGTCTCCGTTTCCGTCCCATTTGACGATAACACGACGCGTCTAGGCCTCCTTTTGCTACTAAAACCGGAACTTCTACTTCCGGTCGATTTCCCCTTTCTCCTTTCTGCCCCCGGAAATGTTCCTGGGGGGGGAGGTATATTCTCCTGTCCCAAATTGTCATTTGTGCCCCCTCTCTTGCCCCATTCGTGATTTTCCTCAGGGTTCACCTGCACCGGATGTCTCCGACTAGTTTCCCCCCTCCTCTCGCATTGGTCTTGCGTATTTTGGTAATTGTGGGAACTGGCGTGGAGTTGTTCCAACAGAAAATCGTTGTGCGCACGCAATTGTTCTAATTCCAACAATTGCTGCTGTGCATAAATTGCACGCTGAACTGGGTTTAACCCTTACGCTCCCACTCCCTGTCTCATACTCCACATATCTGGAGTCACTCCTGGGGCGGGTATACTCCCAGTTCCCCCCACCCACGTCACAAACGTTGGTACCTCGCGTCCGACCCCCGATGAGGTGGTGGTCAAAGTAGTGGCAAACGTTGTCCTACTCGTCACCCTGGAGGTCTCGCAAATCGAGGTAGTCACTACCGAGGCAGTGGTTGTCGTCCCACTACCCCCTCCACTCGATCTCCATTCTCCCCACTTAAACTCGGGACTTCCGGATTCACTGTTGGCGAAGTCGCCCCTATGCCCATCACTTCCGGATCACTTCCGGAATCGGGCAATAATCTAGACCTCCGGGTCCTCGGAACAAAAGGACTTGGTCCGGCCCTCCCCTCCAACTGATCCACCAAGGCCTCATATTTTAACTCCACTTCCGCTCCTTCCTGATCGAAAATCTCAAACCACGGAACCGCTACAGTTTCCGGGAAGATAAATTTTACTTCCGATCGGAGGAGTCTCTCGCGAAGTACTTGCAAGGTGCCTGTCACACTGCACTCTTTCTGGGTCAATACCTCCATCAGCTGCTCCTGGGACATTTTTTTAATATGCCGCCAGGCCTCCGCAATCTGCGGAGTTTCCAAAATCCGCCACATTTGTTCGCGATATCTCTCCATCATTTCCGAAATAATTCGCGTCCCCTGAGGCGAATTACAACTATTAGAGCGAGCCCCAAACAAAAAAAAGATAATAATAAGCAAGAAGAAAATAAAATTTCCCCCACGAAAATCGCCAAAAACTGCCCGAACACAAAAAAAACTTTAAACAGGGAAAAGTAATTTATATTTGTACCGCTCTACCGACACGTTATTACTCTCTCTCAACTTCCTCACTTCACCTCCCTTCTCCCCACCAGAACAACAATCAAAATATAATATAATACATAAAATTACACAATAAAAAATAATTTTCTACCATAAATCAACAACACAAGAAAAAACGTTGAAACTTGTTAATTATTTTTAATAAGTTTCTTCCGCTGTGTGGCCTTCCAAATCTAGTTCGGAAAAGTAAAACATTTAAGTTAAGGGACTAAATCTCCGCTGTGTGGCTTTCCTGAATTTATTTTTCAGGACCAACCAAAAAAATTTTGAAATTACAGGGAGTTTCCGTGGAGTGACTTTCCTAACATTTTCAGGAAAATTTCTCGCTTAAAACCCGTCGTATCGGTACGTTAATTTTTACGTTTTTTTCACCCTCTCGTTCAACTGACCGCGGGGTACTCGAATCCGGACCTCGCACACACCCCAATAGAAAACACACAAAACAACAAAAAATTTTTACTCCGGGTTTTAAATATTCGAAAAAAAACGTAATTGTTTTCCCTACTACAACAAAAAAAACATTAATCGCATAAAAGAATCGACAAGTCGCTTTTGACCTCGTGGTTTGAACCGCACTTCCGGTTTCACCACGTGGTGAAAATTGATCCGTGATCACTTTGAACAATTCCTTTACTCCTCCTTACACCTCTCCTCCAGAACACGAACCCGAAAATACCTTTTGAATATCATATTTAATAAAATCAAAAATAAAAGAAACCATTAAATTTTATTCCACGCCTAATAAAAAACAAATTTTCACTCAACCCGGAACACCATTAGCGCCGGCGCGAACCCTCCAACACCTTTCTTGACGCGAAAATCACGGAAAAGGAAATAATAATAATAAAAAAAAACTTTAATTTGATTTTACATTCCTCCCCGAGTACAGTAATCCACAGTAATACATTTTGACGTGGTGTTTCTCACCGCTTTTAACGATACTTTGCCCGTGCGAAATTTAACATTCACGCATCGCACTTTTCCACTCAAATTTTTCGTTGACTCGCGACCACGTTTTTCCAGCCGGCTGAAACTCCACTTGAATTTCAGATCTTATTTTATTTTCACTTCTTTTTCGCTTCTCACACTTTATTCTCCGAAATTGTTCCTCCCCTCTTGAATATTTTTACACATTTTCCCGAATTTCGCTTTAATTTTCCCGTCCGGCACCCGCACTTCCGGTACACCTGTACTTGCACTCGCGACCACGTTTTCCGAAAAATCACGAAATTATTCTTTTACCCGGCTTTAATTCTACCCCGTTTTTTTCAAAAAATTTTGAAATTTTATTTTATCCACTCACTTCATTTATTCGTCTCCCCACCAGATTTATTTCTTGACTACCCGACACTTCATTTTTTTCTAACAATTTCCATTCATTTTCTTTTCCCTTTTTTTGTTCACCCGTTAAACTTTCTAACCACTCTCACACGTTTCCACTCTTCGTTTTTTCTCCGATCTCCAAGCTTTCTGCAGAAATTCCCCACAAGGGATGCCAATTGTAACAATTGAATTGATAATAATTCATTTTTCCAATTAAAAACATTCAAACGTTATTATATTCTTTTTATTTTTTTTTAAATAATCTCGCCGGAACTTCCTTGCCGCCAACCAAAGGGAGATTCCGCCGAACCGGGTACACTTCCCCCCCAAGATCACCCCAAAAACACCACACAATTTCAGAAAAATTATTTATTGTCCCAACGGGGAACTAAACAAGAATTACACTGTAACTAATAATACTAATAACTACAAATTAATCCGTGCCCGGAGGAATTTCTCGGAAGTGGAAAATGCCGGCCTGAACTGCGAAAATGCACACACTCCAAGAACCCTTGTTCAACTCTCTGGTCGGCGGTCTCGTCGATTCCACTGCCCCTCAGGCCCCGACTCGACAAGGAATAGCTCCGCCCACTTTCCTCTCGGAGTCTCCTTCCCACGGCCGGTCCTCTCACTTACTCCGCAAACGAATACCTGAAAAAGAAAAGAGGTCGCCACCGGAAAAACGCGGGAAACGTCGGAAAATCCCGCGCACACCCCTCTAAAGCTCCGTGATTTGCCAAAGGCTTATCACGCGATGCAAGAATACGAATATATCGGGGGACTGCGACGAAGCAGAAGTCGGGCGCAATTTAGGGCCGTAACCAAAAAGGGCACTTGTGCTGCACCGACTATTTATTTAAAAATTATCAATACTCAACACTTAGGACTAAATAAATAAAATATCTCTTAACAACCAAATAAATTCGTCAGTGACGAAATGCTTCGTCACAATTAATTAATGCATATTCTCAATAATCCGTTTTTTACTTCTTACAATATTTCTAAGACATATACTTTTTTGAAGCTTTTCAATTTTTATCTTATAATTTCTTATTTTTACACAATTCGAAGATTAGTTCTCCTTTTACTTTTGATGTTTTTTTTTTTGTATTTGTCTTTTTATTTTAGGATTTTCTTTAATTTTCTTCTATTTAGGCAAATTATTAATTAGTATTTTAAACTATTTTTTGCCAGATTTTTTGCAAACTTACTTATTCTTTCATAAAATTTTTAGATTTTATTTAATTTTTTAAAATTTATTGTTGAACTTGTTGTAAGTGGAGTTTTTTAAAAAAAAATTTGGTTTATTTTGGCTAAACTTTTATATTTTAAAAGGATTTTTAAATTTCTTTTGTGTACTTTTTATTTATTTTGATACATACATTTTTTAATTTTATTTTTATTAATTCTAATTTTTTAGTAGATTCTAACCACAATTTTATTTTATTTTATTTTTTTGTACTTTTTACATTTTTTTACAGTTTGTTAGATTAAGGAACAAACATTTCTCCATTTTCTCCCTATTTATTTAATTTTCTTAATGTTTCACTATTTTTTTTAGTTTCTCCTTGCGTTTTAATTAATTCTTTAATTTTTGTCATCATTTTTCCAATTCTTAGAAACATTTTTTCTTCTTTTAAATTGTTTAGTTTTTATTTTATAATTATGAATTTTTGAAAAAATTTATTTGATGCTTTTATCGACATTTTTAAACTTCTCAATTTTCTACTTTTTTTAAAGCTTTTATTCTTTTATTTTATATTGTGTAAATTCAATCTTGCACTAAATATTCTCATTTTAACATTGTTCTTCTATTTCATAGAATTTTTTTCTTTTTAAATTTTTTTTAAAATTTCCAAAATTGTATTCATTCTTTTTTTATTCAATTTGTAAAATAACTCTGTAATTTTTTTAATTTTAATATTTTGTTCTCTTTAGTAATATATTTTAACGTTTTTTTTTAATGTCTTCTTATTTATTATTTAAATTTTAAAAAAATGTCCGTAAATAGTTTAATTTTTGAAAATTTTTTTTTATGGGTCGTTCTCTGAGAAAGTACAAATCACCCGTTCACGATGTTTTTATTAAAAAATAGTAAAATTAATTTAAATCATTAAAAACTTTGTCAGCCATATTATTATTAAATTAAATTAATTTTACTATTTTTCAATAAAAACATCGTGAACGGGTGATTTGTACTTTCTCAGAGAATGACCCTTTTATATTTTTATGTCATTGTTTTATTCTTGTGTTGTTTTTTAATTTTTTCGTCATTTCTCTAATAAACTACTTACAAATAATCATTTGGAGAGTTTTTATAGTGATTATATTTAAATATTTTTGATTTAAATACAAAAATCTGACTTAAATAAAAAAGAAATCGGATTTTTTTGATTTTTAGGGTTCCGGACACAAAGTGTCAAATCCAGAACCCATATGTTTTCATCTTTTCACTCGTTTGTCCATCGCCCAAACCATTACCCCCCCCCCCCCCTCCCTAGCGTCCAAACTATTTGAGATAGAGTGTTGAAATTTGGTACACATGTATTTTCACGTGTAGATTACAGAAAAAATATAGCGAAAGTGATTGGAGGTGATGTTCATAGCGTTGTCAAAGAAATAACAAGATTTTTTTCAAAAAATGCATTAAAATGCCTATTTACCCCTCCTCTCTCTTCTCCCAACCCGGCTGTAAAAATCCACACGACGTTTTGAAAAAATCCAGTAGGAAATCCAGAGGGAATTTTTTTCAACTTTTTAGTTTTAAGAGATATTGAAAAATGAATATCAAATTTCAATTCTGAGACCCCGTAGGGTCTCACCCACTGTTTTCCATGTTTTTATAGAGGTTTTAGCATATTTAAACCTTATTTAAAATAAATACGAAAATCCACACGGAAATCCGCAGGGAAATCCACATGGAATCCGGAGGAATCATTTCAAATCACCACAGAAATTTCCGAATGGAAATCCAGAAGGAAATCTGGACGAACTTTTTCAGCCGGGAAACTATTTGACCTAGAGTATTGAAAATTGGTATAAGGTAATGGAACCAATAGTCGATCAACATCTTGAGATAAAAAAGTAAGATTTTCAATAAAACTCAATAAATTCAAAACGAACTATGCATTTTGAATTTTCTTTTTTAAATTATGTAGTGGAAGCTCTGCAAATGCGTAACCGTTGACATCAAATTCTTTAGTATAAAAGTTATTTATTGTAAAATTAAAATTTAAAAAGGACCTTCTTTTGGGGGTTAGGGACCCAATAGTCGATCAGCGGCAAAAATGGCTGAAAACCTTTTGCACCAGTAGTCGATCAATCTTGGACCAATAGTCGATCACACAACTTGAAATACAATTATTTAGTTAATTAACTAGAAAAATGAGTCGTAGTACTTAAAAAATAATGTATTTATAAGTTTTACAAATAAAATTAACAACAAACAAATAAAAATTACATGTAAAGCGCAAATTAATCGACTTATATCAAACTGTATCAAACTGATCGACTATTGGTACCCGATCGACTATTGGTGCCGTTACCTTACATATGTATTTTCGCAAGTAGAGTACAGGAAGAATATAGAGAACATAATTGGAGTTGATAGTCATAGCGTTGTTAAAGAAAAACTTTTTTTTTTAAAAAAACGTACCCCCCCCCCCCCCCCCCCTTATCTTCCAAACTATTTGACCTAGAGGTTTAACATTTGGTATACCTAGGTATTTTTACGTGTAAATTACAGAAAAATTTAGCGAACATTGTTGGACTTAGTTTTCAAAAGTTATTCATGAAAAGTTGAAAAATGACAAAATAGCCCTATGCTAGAGCTCAGCATATTTATCCTGAAAGGTTAGGAATTGGCAAAAATGTGTAATTTTATGCAGATTTTTTTATAAAACTATAAAATTTGTGGTTTAAATTTATTATCATAGTATTTTCTTCGAAAAATTGAAATTTTACCGAAAAAAATGTTCCTTTCATAACAGCTACAATATTCCACAGTTTCAGATTATTTTTTTGTACAAAAAGTTTATTTTTATGCTTAAATTACTTTAAAAGTTTAAAAATAAAAAAAAAAATTTTAAAAATTTGTTTTTCTTTAAAATTTAAAATTATATAAAAAAGCTCAGTCTATTTGATTGGAAATTTTTAATCTTATAAAAATGGTTAAGTTTATACCTAATAATAAAACCTTATACTCGCACTTGCCCGTTAATTTTGTAAAAAAGATCATGATTTTTATCAGCCCTGCTTTTAAGAATAAAGCAAAATTTTATTTTATTTTAGCTGTTTTCGTTTATTACTTAAAATCAAGGGGCTACGCACTCTTGAGTCGACTTGTCGTTAAAAATTTTAAATGGTCTAACTCGTGTTAGACTCGCGTTGACTCGCACCAGACTCGTCGTTATTCATCGCTATTCGTCGTTATTCATCGCTATTCGTCGGACTCGCGTTATTCAGAAGTACTCGCTTAGACTCTCCTAAGGCCACTCTTAAGGCCTTCTAATGCGTAAAGGATCTTTACTCATTCGGGCCCATTAGACTGAACTTTTGCAGTGTACAATTTGAATGTTAGTTAATATTAATATTTATTTGAACATTAATTTAAATAACTATTATTATATATTATAAGTGTATTTTAGTTTTAAAAAATATGTGATATTTTATATTAAAAATATTTATGTTAGTATGAAAATAAAAGTATATTTAGTAGTCTCTAATTCGGAAAATTAGTAAAAAATTAGTCAATTAGGAGAGACCACTCAACAAAAGATAATGGCAAACAGTAGATAATTTGAATTTTCTAAAAAATGATTTTAAAATTGTAATTCAGCATATTATAATAAGATTTTAGGAATAAAAAAAGGTAACCTAACAAAGTTTTTTTGAAAGAATATAAATAATTATACCGTGTAAAAATGAAAAGAACCGTTTTTGAACGCTGAAAAAAAATTAACCTGAAATAAATAGGTTTCGTGAAAAATAAAATTTTTTTAGGTATCGTAAATGCATTATTATCAAAATTCATAGCTTAAAAAGTAAAACATGCCATCACGAAGTGTTAGTTTTCTTCATTCATAATTATTTAAACACTTTTTATGAACTAGTATGGATTCTAACAGTAAATAAT
The DNA here is from genome assembly GCA_037103525.1 of Ganaspis brasiliensis. Classification (NCBI taxonomy): domain Eukaryota; kingdom Metazoa; phylum Arthropoda; class Insecta; order Hymenoptera; family Figitidae; genus Ganaspis; species Ganaspis brasiliensis. Next base: position 435,592 of record JAZKLR010000629.1, on the reverse strand, counting down.
CAACACTGTTAGAAAAAACCTAAAAATTAATGCACTTTTAATTCATTCACGTCACTGAATTTTCATTTAATGTTGAAGGAAAGTTATAATAATTCACAAATAAATTAAATTTCATTCAAGTATGCATTAATTTTAATATCGGTAATAAGATAAGTTGCAGAATTATTGTCGTGCAGTTTGTGGTACAGTTTTATAATAACTATAGTGTAAATCGTGTTCAAAATGAATATTGTAATGAATATTGTAACCAACAATTTGTAGATTATGTTTTCAGTGCGTCTATTTCAATTCGCGTGTGTATTTTGCAAACAAATCAATAATTATTAAGTGAATACTCTTATTCGTATGTTTTTTTAAGATAATAATTATAGTGTTCATAAATTGCTGTGCTTCTATTCAAAAAGTTTTCTACACGTTTTGTTTCTTTGGACTTTCTTGCATACGCGTATTTAAACAAATAGTTCATTAAAATCTAAGACAATATGAATGAATTTTCATTCACCTATGTTGAAAGTTTTTTCCAACCACCTACATTAAAATTAATGCACATGTGCATGAATTTTCAGTCACACGTAATTGAATTTTTAGTCACGTGTTTTTAATTTTCATTTACGTAAATGGAAAAAACTTCCAGCATATGTGAGTGAAAATTCAGTCAGATTTTTCTAACAGTGAACAGTAGATAATCCATTATATAGATTATAGAAATTTCAGAAGTTGAGGTTATGTTCTGATAGGTTAAATTCTGATAGTTTAACGCAAAAAATACTTCTTATTAATTTTATTCAGATTAAAATTATCTATCGTTTTTGTTTGTAACATATTTTTCTAACATTAATATTTCTTAATTTTTAATGCAAAACACTAAAAACCATAGGAGTAGAAAATCGTTATTACCCCTCTTTTCATAATGGCAGACAAAGTTACCACCGCACGAGGTTGCAAACTTGAAGATATGTTCACGGAACATTCTTCTTTTGATTACAAGAAATATTGGTGACCTCGGAATAATGCTTTATTCAATAATCTTTAATTAACAACTCTTATAGTGATTGCTTGAAACTGAGAAAGTGGGGATTGAGCATTTCCATGCGCTCTCTAGCGTTTCCTAATTATCGCAGAACAAAACGGTTAAATCAAAATTTTTGTATTATTTCACTTTCTTCAACATCTATATATATTATTTTTGTTTAAATCGCATAATAATCGCAAAAAAGTAAAAAAAAAAACATTTTCTACGCCAATGATTTATGGAATTTTACGTTATAAAATAAGAAATATGAATGTTAGAAAATAATGTTTCAAACAAAAACGATAGATAATTTTAATCTGCATAAAATTAATACGATGTATTTTTTGCGTTAATGCTCTAGATTACGAGATAATTGCAATACAAAATTTAACCACTATTTTCAAGATAGCGGACAAAGTTACCACCTCTCGAGGTCACAAACTTGAAGTTAAACTCAGGGAATGTTCCTCTTTCGACTACAAAAAACATTGACGACCTCGGATTAATGCATTTTACAAAAATCTTTAATTAATTGCTCTTATGGTGTCAACTTGAGAATGCACAAGTAGTAATTACTTACTTCAAGGCGTTCTGCAGCGCTTCTTAATTATCGTAGAATCAAAATGTTAAATGTAAATTTGTTTTTTTTTATTATCTACAACTTTTATAGAACCTATTTTTGTAGAAAATTGCATAATAATCGCGAAATTAGCAAAAAAAGATTTTCTACCCCTATGGTTTATGGAATTTTACATTATAAATAAATAATATTAATATTAGAAAAAAAAGTTTTAAATAAAAACGATATATAATTTTAATCTTTATAAAATTAGTAAGAAGCATTTTTTGCGTTAATGCTCTAGATTACGAGATATTTGCGATGCAAAATTTCACCCCTTTTTTCAAGATGGCGGACAAAGTTACCACCCTTCGAGGTCGCAAACTTCAATAACCCATTAAGGACCAAATGTACAAAATTTGTCCATGAAGTTTGACACGTTATCTAGAAAGTAAAACGTAGAGAGAAAAATTTGGCAATAGTTATTTTTTATAGTTTAAGAACCGCTCTTTCAAAATCCGTATTAAAAATTAACATATAATTATAAATAAACAAATGACAGGCAGTTTTTCAATAAAAAACACGATTTTTTGTGTTTTTTTCTTCAATTATGAATTTTTTTTATCCTTTATCGTAGAGAAAGATCTTTAAGTGCTACATATATCGTGACAAAAATGTCCAAGCTATATGATAGGGGTATTGACGAATTTAAATTTCAAGATGGCTGACCCAAAATGGCGACTGCATTAGATTTTTCTTTACGAATTCATGGTAGGTTGTACGAAATCCTGGAATCGTTAAGCCTTTTCATAACATTGACTATATAAGGGTTTTCAAGGTTGATGATAACAAATGTGAAATCGAATTTCAAAATTTCAAAATGGCGGATCCAATATGGCGGATGATTTTTTTTAAAAATGATCTAATTGGCTTGAAAGTTGTTACTCAGGGGTTTTTGGGATCGCTGATTATAAATCTGATATCAATTTTTCAAAATTCAAAATGGCGGATCAAAGATGGCGGACTATTTTTTTTTAAATGATCATATTGGCTTGAAACTTGTTACTCAGGGGTTTTTGGGGTCGCTGATTACGAATCTGATATTAATTTTTCAAAATTCAAAATGTCAGATCCAATATGGCGGACGATTTTTTTTAAGAATGATCCAATTGGCTTGAAAGTTGTTACTCAGGGGTTTTTGGGGTCGTTGATTATGAATCTGATATTAATTTTCAAAATTCAAAATGGCGGATCCAATATGGCAAACGATTTTTTTGTAAATTATCATATTGGCTTGAAACTTGTTGCTTAAAGGTTTTTGGGGTCGCAAATTGCGAATCTATAGTCGAATTTCTGAAATTCAAAATAGTGGGTCCAATATGGCGGACGATTTTTAAAAAAATGATCCAACTTGCTTAAAACTTGTTTCTCAGAGGTTTTTTTTTGAGTAAGACATCTTTTAAAATTCGAAATAGCTTATTTATTATAATTCAAAAACACATTGGCCATTGCGATAACTTCTTCCCTTTGTTTCTCCTTCGGGTATCGTTTTAAATATACTCCAGCACATGTAAAAAGTAAGGTCTCCTTTCGAATTGAGAAGGATTATTATGGAATTTATGCCAATATTCTTTGTGTTTTACTTTAAATGTTGTCCTAGTAGCATTTACTTCTAAAATAATTTTTTCTTTTACGCGGTCTTTTCTCACGACGCTAATTACTTTCAGGCCAATTTTCATCAAGTGAACAAGCCAGTTGAACTTGTAAAATAGTTATCAAAATATACAAATGTCACTTTTTTGGTACAAATGGATTCAGCTTTATTTTAGTTGTAGGAAAGTAATTTTTCTGTCAAATTAAAAAGTACGCGGATTTTCAAAGGACATTTATTATTTATACCTTATTTATTATAAATTTTGTCTAACTGCTTTATTACGAATACATTTTTTAAAGCATAATCAGCTCTTTTGAGTTCTAAAAAACAAGCTGTTGACATTAATTATCTGACAACTGGAGTTCTAAAATTCATTCATTTTTTCACATGTACGGCTATTAAATGGGGTGTGAATTATTATAAACATATTAAGCAGAAGTAATGAGATTTGTAAGTTAATTTCAGAATATGCATTTACAATATACTGTTTCATTGAATAATGAAAACATTTCAAAAATTTCAAGATTGTCAGAGTGTACTAGTTTAGTTTTTGTATTCGTTATTTATATATTTAGCGACCCCAAAAACCTTTAAGTAACAAGTTTCAAGCCAATATGATAATTTTAAAAAAATCATCCGCCATATTGGGTCCGCCATTTTGAATTTTGAAAAATTGATAATAGATTCATTATCCAGCGACCCCAAAAATCCCAGAGTAACAAGTTTCAAGCCAATATGATCATTTTAAAAAAAATAGTCTGCTATATTGGATCCACCATTTTGAATTTTGAAAAATTGATATCAGATTCATAATCAACGACCCCAAAAAACCTTCAAGTAACAAGTTTCAAGCCAATATGATCATTTAAAAAAAATAGTCTGCCATATTGGATCCGCCATTTTGAATTTTGAAAAATTGATATTAGATTCATAATCAACGACCCAAAAAACCTCTAAGTAACAAGTTTCAAGCCAATATGATAATTTACAAAAAAAATCGTTTGCCATATTGGATCCGCCATTTTGAATTTTGAAAAATTAATATCAGATTCATAATCAGCGACCCCAAAAACCCCTGAGTAACAACTTTCAAGCCAATTGGATCATTTTAAAAAAAATCGTCCGCCATATTGGATCTGACATTTTGAATTTTGAAAAATTAATATCAGATTCGTAATCAGCGACCCCAAAAACCCCTGAGTAACAAGTTTCAAGCCAATTAGATCATTTTTAAAAAAAATCATCCGCCATATTGGACCCGCCATTTTGAATTTTTGAAATTCGACTTCAAATTTGTTATCAGCAACCTTGAAAACCCTTATATAGTCAATGTTATGAAAAGCCTTAACGATTCCAGGATTTCGTACAACCTACCATGAATTCGTAAAGAAAAATCTAATTCAGTCGCCATTTTGGGTCAGCCATCTTGAAATTTAAATTCGTCAATACCCCTATCATATAGCTTGGACATTTTTGTCACGATATATGTGGCACTTAAAGATCTTTCTCTACGATAAAGGATCAAAAAAAATTCATAATTGAAGAAAAAAACACAAAAAATCGTGTTTTTTATGGAAAAACTGCCTGTCATTTGTTTATTTATAATTATATGTTAATTTTTAATACGGATTTTGAAAGAACGGTTCTTCAACTATAAAAAATAACTATTGCCAAATTTTTCTCTCTACGTTTTACCTTCTAGACAACGTGTCAAACTTCATAGACAAATTTTATACATTTGGCCCTTAATGGGTTAAGCTCAGGGAATATTCCTCTTTCAATGGTAAAGAAATTTCCGACCTCGGAATTAATGTTTTGTTGAGGCTTTTTGAACGATAATTTGACTGGACTAAAATCATCCTAAATCTCTTTTAAACAGGTTTCAACAATCGATGAACGACAATTATTAATAAAAAAGAAATTATTTATTTTAACTAACAATTTTCAAATAATTGAAAAAAATTGTTTATAAATTTTTTATAAACAATTATAATTTATTTCATAGTGTAATGAATATTATTTTATAACAATATATAGAGAAGAATCACAGCGCTATAGCTTGCATCTTGGCTGCTGTCTAACGAACTCTGGTTTGAGTTATTCAGGACTCGACCTTATTCGTCGCTATTCATCCTTATTTTTCGTTATTTGTCCTTAGCCGCTCTGGTACTTAAGCGGCGAGGACGATATTCGTCGCTGTTTATCCTTATTTTTCGTTATTCCTGAAGTACCGGAGCGGCGAGTACGATATTTGGCACTATTTTACACTATTTCACGTTATTTGGCGTTATTTCACGCTATTTCATCTTATTCCACATTATATTTTGTTAACTCGTTTTAGCCCACGTTATTCGATGTACTCGAGAATTCTTAACAAGTCAACATCTTATTCACATAACTCTAAAGATATTCTCTCTAACAGAATAAGGTATTCGGGAGTGCGTATCCCCTCGCTTAAAATTAACATTTTTTGTCAGGAAAAAGTCCGGAAAATGTCAGGGAAATTTGTAAATTAAGTTTTGTGGCCACCCTGGTATCAGCCGATACGTCGATCGGCCTGTCTCCTCTCCGCTCCATCTTCCTTGCCATCTGTCGACGAGTCTGCTTCTCGCATCTCGGCGAATTTGGTCCTTGCTAGGTCTATTGTCATCCGTATAACGAATGGACATTCTATCTTTGAAAAGAAGGAAAACTTCCTCCCTTTCTTGCGCCAAAAGATCTGCTGGCAAGGACCTGAGCAGCACACGACGCACAGTGGGCCAAAAAAAGCGTTCGTGGACAAATTAAAATAGAGTCCAGAAATATTCACCGATTTAGATGTAATTTTATTTAATTTGAAGGTAACAAAGTTCTGCATAACACCTCTGATTTTGTTTTTTGAAAATTTGTTATTTTCATTTGTTTATTAAATGTTAAACATGAAAAAAAATATTTTTCTTATTGAAAACAGCTTAATTTTTTATAAAACGCATAATTTATACTAACAATAACGAAAACTTATAAAGTTATGATTTAAAAACAAATTCTGATCATAAGCTAATTGTTTAAAAAAGCCTTGTATGTGTTATGAACAAATTAGAGGACGAAAGATGTTTTGTTGTTTTGCTTGATATATAGCAATTTAAATCTAACTGTTATTCAATACTTGTAACCAACTAGTGAGTAAATTACGAAAGATTTATATAAATTAATTATTTTGTTAATTTATAAACAAATTTAATAAACAATTTGACGTGTCTAGATCCTTATCATGAAATTATTGAAACTTACTACACAATGTACAATATTATTGCTGCAAGTAGTCGAATAAAGCAAAATTGAGGGTCCGGATTCCAGAAGGTGTTACGCGTGACTAACGTAGGCGCGTAACACCTTATGGAATCCGGACCTTCAATTTTATTTATTTTCAACATTAGCATTATTTAAACAATATACTGGAATAGGCTGAATAGCCCAATAAAGATATTATTATTATAATATTCTTAATTTATCGCATAATAATATCCTAAAATGATTTTACTAATTTAGTGTTCGTATATATTTTTTTAATGGGGATTAAAAAATGGTGTCATGTACCCTAAGATAGACAGGCGCCAAATCTCAATGTATTTATTTTTATATTTTCTATTTTACACTTTTTTCAATAATTTTTTGAGCCAACCCTTATGGAAAAGTGTGACATGAAAATAATGACACTGATACGTGTCATTGCGTGTCATCATTTCGCGACCACACGAAAAAAATGACACGGGAGAAAATGACACGGCAAAGCATACAAAAATGCCCCAAAATGGTGCACAATGTATGTTTATACGAAATTATTATAAAACTAACAATAATACAAAGTTTTTTAAAGGTGCATTCTTTGCCATGTGATTTTTTTCGTGTCATTTTTTTCGTGTGGTCGCGAAATGATGACACGCAATGACATTATGAAGTAATGATACGCATCTGTGTCATTATTTTCATGTCACACTTTTTCATAAGGGAATTAATTAAAATTTTTTATTTTCCACCATAAAATGTGATGTTATCGTTAGAGAATTTTATATATCGATATTTTTTTATATTTTATTACTTTTACTGTTAAGCTATTAAATTGAAGTTTTTAGAAATGTTCTTTCTTGATAAATTCCGTAAAATGATTAAAAATTAGTTTAAGAATTGTTACACGATGTTCATTTTTTATTTACTACAATTTTCAGACTTTTAAGAAGGTGTCAATCTTGGGGCCATTTTTTTAGACCGAAAATTTTAACAAATAGAAAAAATGCTTTAAAAAATGTTTATGTTCAAAATAAAATTTTATCCCTGTGGCCATAAGTTACCTTATAAATTCTACTTTCATCCGGTATAAAACATTTTAATATATTTTATTTAGTTTGGATTCTACAGCAATAAATCGAAAGGGTGTCCAACTTGGGGCCCACTCCTCTATATGATTTCCATAATAAAAAAGAATAACATTGAATTGTAAGTGTTACATACGTAGTAGAATATGAAATAGTGACCGAAAAGAATCTCTGTGTCTAATAATAATTTCTAATAAATTGCCATAATGTTAAAGTATATACAATAGGTAATGACAATTATAATAATATTGAACAATAGTGAAAAAGAAATTCTTTTCAAAATGTAGCAATAAAAGAAAAAAGAAGGATTGCTACACCTGTCACTATAGAGAAAATTCGTCAGCGAATTCCAGCGCTTGAAAATCCGTCCGAATGTAAAAAGAAAAGAAATTAAAATTTAAACTTTAGAAAAAGAAAAGAAAGAATGCAATAAATTGCATCACAATGTTGCGATTGGTTAATTTTTATAATTTAACGATTTTAAATATTCATTTTAATGGGATTATTAAAGAGAATCCAATGACTTCCATATTCATGGATGAATTAAAAGTTATACATGTGATTATAATTTAGCCTAAAAATTCAAAATTGTGGGTGAAGGGCAACATTTCAATGGTTGAGACGGTTGACGGGACGTTTATTAATCAACTAGCGCAAGGTACCTGTAGTAAAATAAAAAAAAGCATGTATATATGAATAGTACATATAAGTGTTGCACTCACGGAGAGGTTCAGGTACTAGTACCAGTATACTCTGAATACTGTTCGTGCATTGTAAAATGAATTAATCTTGCCACTGGAAGATTGATCAATTTCAGAACCAATGACAATTACTATTCACATTCACGTTGTGATGGTGAATTATTATACGGGTTAGTATCATCACTAATAAGTTGTTAGTGATTGAATACTTAATCTATAAAAATTATTAACAGTTATTTTAATGATTGAAATTGCGAAATGCCAGCTTGCATTTCAACTCAATTCGAAGCCGTTTCGAAACAATTGCGTTAAAATAATTAAAATGAAAAGTTCGTTTACGTCAATTAAACGAACTGAGTTCTGCCTCAGCAAAGAAAATTCAACCACTCCTCGAAGTTCTAAAATCCAAATCATCAAAATTTCCCTCCAAGAGCCGTGTGGCGAACGTGTTGAGGAAAGACGAGTAGAGAAATAAGGTGCAGTACGACGATCAGTTTTAAACGATCAGTACACTCTTTTGGCAATAACCTAGAGGTATTGTATTGAGAATTTGAATCGCGACTTGCCCGTCTGTTCGATTTAACGCGGATTTTCAGTCCTCGATTTAGTGACATAGAATACATTCTGCGCAGACGAGAATAAAAAGTAGTCTATCGCGAGTTCAAACCAGCCATCCTGGGACTGACAGATAGCTGAGACACGTGTGTCTGTGTTTCTGTGGTAGTTTAGGTAGGGTAAGTGTAAGAAAATACATTAAAACATTAAAACACATTATAGGTAATATTTTGGAAATGACTCTCTCAAAGTTCGATTCACTTCATTCGGAAGTAAACTACAAAATAATGAAGTTCACTAAAAATTTGAATTAAAGTTAGCAAAAGTTGTTATATGATAAATTGTATTTGGTTTTAAAAACAATCTATCCGAATGTTAAAAATAATTGAATAAGTAATTTATTCAATTTACCTGATTATTTAAAAATTCAAATTTTAACAATTTCAATTTTATTCGAAGAGTTATTATATGATAAATTGTATTTCGTTTTAAAAACAATCTATCTGAATGTTAAAAATAATTGAATAAGTAATTTATTCAATTTACTTGATTATTCAAAAATTCAAATTTTAACAATTTCAATTTTATTCGAAGAATTGTTATATGATAAATTGTATTTCGTTTTAAAAACAATCTATCTGAATGTTAAAAATAATTGAATAAGTAATTTATTCAATTTACTTGATTATTCAAAAATTCAAATTTTAACAATTTCAATTTTATTCGAAGAGTTATTATATGATAAATTGTATTTCGTTTTAAAAACAATCTATCTGAATGTTAAAAATAATTGAATAAGTAATTTATTCAATTTACCTGATTATTTAAAAATTCAAATTTTAACAATTTCAATTTTATTCGAAGAGTTATATGATAAATTGTATTTCGTTTTAAAAACAATCTATCTGAATGTTAAAAATAATTGAATAAGTAATTTATTCAATTTACCTGATTAGTTAAAAATTCAAATTTTAACAATTTCAATTTTAGTCGAAGAGTTATTATATGATAAATTGTATTTCGTTTAAAGACAATTTATCTGGAGGCTAAATAATTGAATAAGTAATTTATTCAATTTAATTGATTTATTCAAAAATTCCAATTTTAACTTTTCAATTTTATTCGAAAAGTTACTGTGTGATAAATTATATTCCGTTTTAATAACAATTTATTTGGATGTTCAAGAGAACATTTTTATTATCTTTTTATTATGTTAACATTTTATTCAGTTCGAAGTCTAGCGTGTGAACAAATGCATATAATTGAATTGTCAATTAAGTACACGTTAGGAATGTTAGGGATATTAAGTTAGTTTGGCAACTCTAACTTCGTATAAATATATTCAACGCTTGTATTTTATATCCTATGTTTAATTAATAACCGACACAATTGTTGATTAAAATCTCTGGGTTTCAATAAATACATAAAAAGGTAGACAAGTTGTTTCTTTGACTTGAATTCCCTAGGTCTACTCCAAATAAAACAAAAGGAATATATTTCAGGAAATTAGTGTTTGGCAACTTCGAAAAAATTAGAGATTAAACGATCCCGCAAATTAAATGCAATTTAGACTTCCCCAAATTTCGGCAGCTTGGTGCCTCCCCAAACTTTAAAATTGATCATCTCAAAGGTCCCACTTTGATTATAATTTATTTGTTTCAAAGTATAATTTTCTGGTTTGTGACAGTAAGAAATATTTATAAATTTAATCTATAAAAAAAATTGGAAATTTTACATAAATTTCTTAAAATAAATTTTTTTTATATTAATACAAAAAAATAGTATATTAAGCAACAAGGGGTTAAAGGCAGCCATTTGTTTACAATGATGTTTGTGTAAACAAATTGGACTGCCTTTAAACCCGTGTTGCTTACGATACTTTTTATTCCAAAGGCACAAACTTGGTCCTTTTAAATGTTTGTGGGTTAGGGTCTAAATGCATTCACTTGTTTGACCGTATAAAAATGGCGGACATTTTTGCCCTGTGGTGGAAAAAATGCATGGATCAGCTGATCATTTTTTCTCTAGGGAAAAAATGGAAGCCATTTTTACCCGGTCGAACAAATGAATGCGTTTGATACTAATTTTTAAAGACAAAATATTTATATTTTACCTATATAAACCAACAATCCTATAGAAATGTTAAATAAAGAAATTTATGATTTTTTAAAATTATAGGTACACTCAAGTTGGAAAAATGTTGTATAGAATTGAATTAATAATTGAATATGATTTAAAAATTACAATTTTTTAATAAATATAAATACAACACGTAAAATTTATATCGAAATACACTTTAATGAAATACTTTAATAAAATGTTTTTGAAAATAATTTTTGGTTATGTCCGTCAAGAAAGTTTATTTTTATAAAAGTACATATGAAAATGTCTAAATTAATTAAAGGAACGAAAAATAAAGTAATCAATTACCTTTAAATTCTTAATTTTTCTCTCGTCATTAAATTATTCTCTTTCTTTCTTCTTCTTAAATGAATTTTGGCAAATCCGACTGTAATTAACCAACCCTGAACTCAATTTACGAAAGGGAACACATGAAAGTGCTCCCGCGTTCGTTGTGGTTCGTTGGTTCGTTTTTCAACAAAACAGAACAAACCTATGTGCCTTGACGTGGCACATAGGCGCTTCCGTACGTATGCGCCACCTACCCGAACCAAGGAAGAACACTAGTGTTCCGAGTCGATTTTCGGTTGAAAACAAGGGAACGTCTATGTTCCTTATTTATGTTTCTGGAAAATGAAAGCGAACGTACAGTTGGGGACATTGATGCCTTACCTCGTCTACGCTTGTCTTACTCATATGATCACGTGCATCAGACAAGCGTAGACGAGGTAATGCATTAATGTCCCCGACTGTACATGTTCCGCGTTTCAGATTCTTTCCTTTCTCTTGTCTCTCTGTTTGCATTTATTTGTTTGATTACCTAATCACGGTGATGTAATAAGTTTTTTAGGATTATTAGAAGTAGAATTATAAAACTGTCAAAGATTTTATTGAAAGGTAAGTTTATTTTTTGTTATACATATAAAAAATATATATTTTTATAAAGTAATAGATGTTTATTAATTGTGATTTTATTGAACGCCGGTAGGAAACTTAACCTCAATTTTGAAATAACTATATTTAAACCTTTCTTAATATTGAAATTTTAATAGTTTATTAACTACAAACAATTAAAATTATTATTTTTAAATTATTAACTACAAACAATTAAAATTTCAATATTAAGAAAGGTTCAAATATAGTTATTTCAAAATTGAGGTTAAGTTTCCTACCGGCGTTCAATAAAATTACAATTAATAAACATCTATTACTATATAAAAATATATTTTTTTTATATGTATAACAGAAAATAAACTTACCTTTCAATAAAATCTTCGACAGTTTTATAATTCTACTTCTAATAATCCTAAAAAACTTATCACATCACCGTGATTAGGTAGTCAAACAAATAAATGCAAACAGAGAGACAAGAGAAAGGAAAGAATCTGAAACGCGGAACATGTACGTTCGCTTTCATTTTCCAGAAACAGAAACAAGGAACATAGACGTTCCCTTGTTTTCAACCGAAAATCGACTCGGATACGGAAGCTCCTAAGTGCCACCTATTGGGAACATAGAACATCGGTTTGCGCGCGCGTCGTTTCCTCGTTTTGGTGGGAACGCACGTGTGGTTCGCACGTTCTCTGGTTCAAGGCCACGTTATTTTATATTTTTGCCTCTTGTTAACATTATGGTGAGGCCAGCTACTTTTTTTAATTTTTAATAGAATTTATATCTTAAATTGTGAATGGTGTTTTAAATGGCTTTATTTAATTGATAGAGACTTATTTTGTTTTTTAAGGTAAGTTGATATTTTTTATATATCCACTTGTAGTGCTTATATTTTAAGGTTATGAAATACTTTTGTTTTGATTGTTTGATTTATGTAAAAAATATTCAAGCATTATTTATTGCTTGTGTTCACTGTTAAATTTATTTTAATGCTTTAGAAAGGAATACAACGCACATAAAAGAAATAAATTTAGTTTCTTTAAATTGCGTTTATTTTGTCATTTTTAAAAAAAATTTGCAGTACCCATTTTGTTATAGAAATAATTAATCATTAATTATTATTAATTAAAATTAATAGTACAAAAGAATTAATTTGCCGTACCCATTTTGTTATAGAAATAATTAATTATTATTAATTAAAATTAATAGTACAAAAGAATTATTTCTATAACAAAATGGGTACGGCAAATTTTTTTTAAAAATGACAAAATAAACGCAATTTAAAGAAACTAAATTTATTTCTTTTCTGTGCGTTGTATTCCTTTCTAAAGCATTAAAATAAATTTAACAGTGAACACAAGCAATAAATAATGCTTGAATATTTTTTACATAAATCAAACAATCAAAACAAAAGTATTTCATAACCTTAAAATATAAGCACTACAAGTGGATATATAAAAAATATCAACTTACTTTAAAAAACAAAATAAGTCTCTATCAATTAAATAAAGCCATTTAAAACACCATTCACAATTTAAGATATAAATTCTATTAAAAATTAAAAAAAGTAGCTGGCCTCACCATAATGTTAACAAGAGGCAAAAATATAAAATAACGTGGCCTTGAACCAGAGAACGTGCGAACCACACGTGCGTTCCCACCAAAACGAGGAAACGACGCGCGCGCAAACCGATGTTCTATGTTCCCAATAGGTGGCACTTAGGAGCTTCCGTATATTAAAGCCTAAGGGCGGAGTCCCATGCGTCCGTTGTGCGTTGTAATGAGATGGAAAAGGACAAAGTATATGTGTGTCCTATTCTTTCTCATTACAACGCAACGCTCAACGGAGCCATGGGATAGATAAAAACAAGAGTAAGGGCGCAATTACATGTCTGCGTCGAACGCTGCGTTCTTGCGTTGTATGTTGAGAGAGAGAAAGACAGACATATAGTCACATCTTTGTCACTCTCACCATTAAACGCAAAAACGCAACGTTCGACGCAGGCATGTAATTGCGCCCTAAGTGAGAAACGCAAGGTGAGTTCACAGTTGTGGTTCTGAAAGCAAGAGAGAATAAGGTTACCTAGGAAAGATAAAGACAACAATAGCGTGCGCAACGCAAGGAGAGTTCACAGTTGTGGTTCTGGAAGCAAGAGAGAAAAAGGTCACCTGCGATAGACAAAGACAAAAATGGCGTGCAAAATGTGAAAGAGGAAAAGGTATAACAAGTGTCTAGGATAGATAAAGGCAGAGTAGAGGGAGAGAAAATGAGAAAAGAGATTTTAAACGGTGTGAAAATTCTAAGGCATTCTTCTATGAACTTGTAAAAACTAAAGTACCCAACCGCTGACCACATTATTTACTGTCAACTTCTTCAGGGAAGTTAACCTCAAAATATGAAAATCGACTTCTCTAAAGTACCGAAGTATTCAACCGATGTCCAGGTAATTTCCGGACATCTTCCTCAGGGAAGTTAACCTCAAAATGTAAAAACCGACATCTCGAAAGTACCCACCCTGCTAAAAAAATCCAAAAAGAAACAGATAGAATCCGGATAGACACCAGATAAAACCCAGTTCGGGTTCTAGTTGGTTGTATCCGGTTTTTATTCGGAAACTATTTAAAATCTACGGATCCAATAAGGTTGAAGTCGGGTTTTATCCGGGTTATGAAATTAAAATAAAAATAAGTGGGGACATTCTGTACGGTTCTATACAAGTTTAATCCGGAACATATATAAAAATATAACACAAATGTCGCTTTTGATATGGATTCTATCCGGGTTTTATATGACAGTCAAAACAAGTATAACTTCTACCCGTTTTTTTTTCAGGTTTTACCCGCCAGGAAAATAATATTTAAAAATTGCAATCAGTTTATTATACGGAAGCTACACGGTTTCAATCCGGAAGTGATAGTGTTAGCATCTATCCGGTTCAATCCGGGTTTTATATGACAAAAGTGGAACTGGTTAGAAAGTGGGTTTTATCCAAGATTTATGTAGTTGTCAATACAAGAACAGTTTTTACCACGTTTTATTCGGATTCTACCTGTTAAGAAAATAAAATTAAAAAATGTCAATCAGCTTACTATACGGAAGCTACACGGTTTCAATCCGAAAGTGATAGTGTTGGCACCTATTCAGTTCAATCCGGGTTTTATATGACCGGTTGAAAAGTGAAAGTCAAACCCGTTGGAAAGTGGGTTTTATCCGGGATTTATGTATTTGTCAACACAGAAATAGTTTCAACCCGGTTTTACTCGGGTTTTACTCGTCAAGAAAATAAAATTAAAAAATGTCAATCAGCTTACTATACGGAAGCTACACGGTTTAAATCCGGAAGTAATAGTGTTGGCATCTATCCGGTCCAATCTGGGTTTTATATGACAAAAGTCAAACCGGTTAGAAAGTGGGTTTTATCCGGGATTTATGTGGTTGTCAACACAAAAATAGTTTCAACATGGTTTTATTCGGGTTTTACTCGTCCAGAAAATAAAATTAAAAAATGTCAATTAGCTTCCTGACACCTCGACAGTTAGACCTGTCACACCTGACACACCTGACAGTTAGAAAATTGTAAAACAAAAGAGGAGAGTAGGGAGCAGCAGTTAAATGAAATATGGGAGGAGATAGGAAAAATTAGAGGGAAGTTGGACAAGTGGGATGAAGGGTGAAAGAAAGAAAAAGAGAAGGTGAAGGAAATATGTGATAGGGTAGAAAGGAGAAGAGAGGTGGAGGTAGGCGAGAGAAAGGAGTTGGAGAAAAGAATAGAAAAGTTGGAAGGGTGGAGCAGCACCAAGGGGGAGGAAAGGGATATGGCGAAGCTAAATGGAGGGGATATGGAGGAAAAGGTAAAAGTGTTGGAAAGGAAATTAGAGCGAATCGAGAAGGATAGAAGGAAGGCTAATGTGATAATAAGAGGATTAAAAGTAGAAAGAGGAAAGGAAAAGGAAGAGGTAGAAAAGATACTAGGGGAGATAGAGGCGAAGGTATCAGTGAGGAGAGTAGTGGGGGTAGGAGGGATGGATAGGCTGAGACCGACGATATGTGTAGTGGAGTTAGGGAGTGAAGAGAAGAAATGGCAGGTAATGGAGAAGAAAAAAGCGTTGAGAGGTAGGATAGAGGAAGATTTAACGCAGGAGGAGAGAAGAGTAAGCTGGCTGATTAATCAGAGAGCCTGGGAGGAGAGAGGAAAGGGTAAGAGGGTAAGAGTGGGAAGAGGGTGTCTATGGATAGATGGTGAGAGACTAAAATTGTAGGAGAGAGAGAGGGAGGAGTGATGGAGTTTGAAAGGGAGGGTAACGAGTTAGAGGAAAAGGAGAAGAGAGAGGAGGGGTTTCAGGAATAAGGAAGAAGAAAGTAGGAGGTATCAGGGAGGTCAAAGGGATCACAGTGGCTTTTTGGAATGTAGCGGGGTTAGGGAATAAGGATGATGGTTTTTGGACAACAATAGAAAAATGAGATGTGGTGTTTCTGAGTGAGACTTGGGTGGATAAGGGAGATTGGAGAAAGTTAAAATGGAAGGCTCCTAAGGGTTATGTGTGGGAGGTGCAAGCAGCAGTAAAAGAAAAGAAGGCTGGCAGAAAGTTGGGTGGAATGTTGGTAGGAGTGAGAAAGAGCATAAAGTGGTCGAGTAAAAAGAAGGGAGAGAGAGGCGCGGAGGGATGCATGGAGACGAGAATAAAGATTGGGAAAGAAAAAATGTGCCTGGTAGGGATGTACAGAAGGAGAGGAGAAGAGGAAGGGTGGGATAGGCTAGAGGAGTGGATGGAAGAAGGCAAAGATAAGATAGTGATAATAGGAGGTGATCTCAATGTGTGGACAGGGGAAAGGGGAGGGGGTTGTTGGGATGAAGAAAAGCAGGAGTTTTGTAGGAATTCAAACCATAAGGAAGTAGATAAGGAGGGGAGGAAATTGTTATGGATGTTAGGAGAGAGAAGGTGGTCGATATTAAATGGGAATACAAGTGGGGATGAGGAGGGAGAATTTACGTTTCAGGGCAAGGGTAATTCAGTGATTGACTATATATTGACGGAGGAGACTGGGAGGAAGATAGTGAAGAAGTTAGAAGTGGGAAGTGAGGTGGGGTCGGATCACTTTCCAGTGGTGATAGAGTTAAAAGGAAAGACTAAAAATAAGATAATAAAGAAAGGAGAAAGGAAGGTAAAGAGGATGGGGAAATGGAAGGAAGACAGTTTAAGGGAGTATCAAAATAGGATGGAGGATTGGGATAAGGAGGAGTTAAGTGAAGTTAAGGTGGAGGACAGATTGTCTATTTTAAAAGGGAGAATAGGTAAGGTGAAAGAGGAGGTAGGAAGGGAGTTAGAGGAAGAAGACGGGGGGTACGGAGGTTGGTGGGATGGGGAGTGCGAAAAGAGCAAAGAGGCTTTAAGAGAGGATATCAGGAATTGGAGAAAAGGGAGGCTAGATAAGGCAGAATATAATAGAAGACATAGGGTGCATGGAAGGCTTCTGGAGATGAAGGGAGAGTTAGACAGAAAGAGGTATGTAGAGAGTGTAGAAAAGCCGATAAGGGAAGGTAGAGAATGAGAAATAATAAACAGAGAAAGGAGGAAAGAACAGGAGATAAATGTAGAGATTAGCTTGGAAGAATGAACGGGATACTTTAAGGAGATGTGTGGACGTGTAGAGGTGAGAGTAAGGGGAGAGGGTAGAAGGGTAAGAGGAAAAGTGGAGGGGGAGAAAGAAGTTAGGAGAGAGGAGATTGACAGAGCGGTTGATAAGCTGAAGAGAGATAAGGCAGCGGGGATGGAAGGAATGGAAAATGAGGAATTGAAATATGGAGGAGCAGGTGTAAGGGAGGAGATATGGAGGTTAATTAGTGATGTATGGGAAGGAAAAGGATGGCCGGAGGAGTGGAAGACAGGAGTGATAGTACCTATAGTGAAAAAAGGGGAAGGGAGAAACTTAAAAGATTATAGAGGGATTACATTGATGCCGGTGGCGTACAAGGTGTATGCTGAGGTAATCAGAAGTAGGTTGGAAAGGAAGGTAGAAGAGTCAGGCTGCATTCCACATAATCAAACGGGATTTAGAAAAGGAATGGGGACGATGGACAATATATATGTTTTGAATCACTTAGTGAGTAGGGGACTGGAGAAGAAAGGGGGGAAGTTGGTGGCGGTGTTTGTTGATTTTAAATCGGCTTTCCCGTCAGTAAGCAGGGGGGTGCTGTGGAAGGTACTGAGAGAGAGAGAGAGGAATAGAAGACAGCATGATAGAGAGGATAAAGGAGATTTACGAGGACTCAAGAGTAAAGGTCAGAGAAGGAGGAAAGTATGGAAAGGAATTCTGGCTAGGTAGGGGATTGATGCAGGGGTGTCCGCTGAGTCCCTTGCTCTTTAACTTGTTGATTGCGGACTTGGAGGAAAGGTTATGGAGGAGAGGGAAAGGAGGTGTAGTGTTAGGGCGATCGAGGATATATACCCTGGCGTATGCGGATGATGTGGTTTTACTTGCGGAGGATATTGGTGGAATGAGGTTGTTGTTGAGTGAATTTGAGAAGTATGTGTGTGAGAGAGATTTGTGGGTTTGAGGAAAAGTTAAGGAAAGAAAAAGGTAGCAAAATAGCGCATATGTGTTGGAAGGAGGTAATGGAACGGGAGAAGAAAGGGGTTGAGAGTAGAATCGGAGGAGAGAAGGAAAGATGGCTGGTAAGAAAAGAAGAAAGAGGAAAAAGGTGGAGAAATTGGGAGGAATTGGAAAAGCATCTGAGAAGTAAGGATCAGGAGGAGAGATGGATGAGAATTAAAGAGTCGAATTATAATAGATGGTATTGGATGGTGAAAAATGAGGGTGTTCCGAGGTATTTGAATGTATGGAAGAAAGAGAGAAAGTGGAATAGAGTGTTAAGGTTTAGAATGGGGGAGGGGATGAAAGAGTGTAAATATTGGATGAATGAGGAGGAGAGGTTATGTAGGGTATGTGGTTTTGAGCAAGAGGATTGGGCGCATGTATTGGATAGGTGTACTGGAGTGAATGAGGAAGGAAAGGGTGTAGAAGAGAGTGTATGTTGGGTTCTGGATGAAAGTGGGCAGGGGTAAGTATGGATGAGGGAGTTAGAAGAACGGAGAGAGAGAATGAAGTTAGGGACAGGTTGAGACATAAAGAAATTATGGTTTAAGTAAACATAAAGTAAGAAAAGTCCTGAGGCTCGCATTTGAGAGCATAAAGGTTAGGAAACGGAAGCCCTGGCACACGAGTAGATTAAGTAGAATATAAGATAGCGTGCGGCGATGGCGACGTAGGATAAGATTTAATGTATATAGTTTGTAAGCAAGTGTAAAGGGAACGGGAGCCCTTCAAGCCCGTAAAAAGGAGAATAAACTATTTATAATGCTATTATTAATATTATTAAATTTAGATTCTAATTTAAAAATATAATTTATTTCAATTTAGCTTTCATAAAACGTTATTTTTTTTAAATAATATTTATTTTAAATAATAAAAATATGCCCAGAAAAAAACTAGTAATGCTTTAAAACTTTAAAATTTTTAAATAAAAAATAAATATAAGATGTAAAAAAATTTATAGATGAATTAAAAAATTAAAAATTGTAATTAAGTACCTATAAAAAATTTTAATTTTAAAAATAATAATAGATTTGGGTTTAGAATTTATATACATATCCTTTTTAGAAATACTATTGCTTTTAAAAAAATTTAGTAAAAAATAAACAGAAAAAATTAAAATGTTGAAAGCAAACTTAAACAGATTTTCTTATTTAAAAAAAAATTTAATTTTTCTTTACATATATTAATAATGTCCTGAAAAATTTATTCTTCGTAAAAATAATAGCTTTACAAAAGAGATAAATTAAGATAAATGATTATGTAATTAGTATCCAAGTTTAATGATATTTTTAATATAAGTAATTGCATTTATTCTGAAAAGTTCTATTGTTTGTTTTTTAAATTTAAATCAACCATTTTTCCATGCTTCATTTATTTATTTTTATTTTCAAAATAAACTTTCATATTTTTTATTACTTGTAATTATTCGTTTTACAGACAGTTGATGTATATAAAAGCCAAATCTAAGTAATTGATTATTTGCAATTCTGATTCAAGTTTATATTATTTTTAATATAACAAAATATGTTTAATTTATTTATAATAAAAAATATTTAATTTAACTTCAAACTAGCAAAAATGACATTCTCTGTTTTTCAAAACAAATTAAATTTTTTTACGTCATTACTTTTATTTATTCTGTACAATTACTTTGACAAAGAGTCATTTCAGTAATTGAATGATTTTAATATATCACTCAAATTTATAAATATTTTAAGAATTATATTTTTCAGTGTTCTATATTTATTTAATATTTCTTTAACTTTAAATTAACCTTGTAATTTAGAGATTTTGCTTTTTAATTTCAAAAAAACTTTTCTTTTCTGCGTATATTTTTATTGTTCTGACAAACTCATTCTAAAAAAAAGTGTTTTAGAAAAGCAAAGTTTTATTAATTTTTTTAATTTAATTTTTTCCTTAAATTAAAGTTAAAGTTTTTAAATAAAAACATGTGATTAATTAAATTTTTATTTTTTAATTTTAAAAGTAAACTTAGAAGTTTTGCTGTTCATGTTTTTACTTGTTTAAATGATTGTTTTTAAGAATAACCGCTGTTTTATAAAAGCTAAATTTAAGAACAAGATTTTTTTAGATATGATTCAAATTTAATATTATCTTGAACGTAATTAAATTTTTTTAAATTTCTGAAAACTAAAAAAGTTTTTAATTCGTCTTCAAATTTAAAAAAAAAATTTTTCACTAACAAAGTTTAATTTTTTTCTGAGTATATTTTTGTTTTTATGAATAATTATTTTAAACAATTTGCTTCTTTAAAGCGTTTAATTTAACTAACTGATAATTGAAAGGTAAGATCCGAATTTAATATTATTTTTAATACTAAAGTTTTATTTTTTATCATTTTAAATTCTGTTTGATTTTTTTAGAATAAATTAATTTTATAATAATTTCTAAGAAATGAATATCAGTTACAGTAAATTTAGAACATAAATTTATAGGTTTAAGATACTACTTCAAGAGTTTTTTAGAATCTTCAAAAATTTAATACTTATATTTATGGAAGGTATTTATTAGAATTATTTGTTCAAAATTAAGCATATTACTTTTTATTAATATTCAGAAAGCGATTCTAATTCAAGAATGTTTAGAAATTCGGTATTATTATATTTCTTTTCTTTTATTTGATTAAGAAGATTCTTGTTCCAGCTATGCCTCGTCTGCTCGCCAAGAATCCTAACGCGTTTATGGTTTCGACAAGTGGCAGCAGGGCGCGCATCGGACAGCCTTTCCCATGAATGGGTTGCTTTAGCTCTGTTATATAAGACCCTATTCTGTACCGTTGAAATAACAATTCAAATGTGGTTTTACATTTTGAAATCTTCTTAGCCAAGTATTGGCAAGAGATTTTTAAACAACTCTATGTTCATAGAGTTGTAAAAATAAATTTAAACAACTTATTTCTTGGTTATTTCAATGGTGGTCCAATAGTGGCTGCTAATAGTTTGACAAGATGAAATCTATGGGCAACCATTCTTTCACGTTATTTAACCAATGGTAACGGATGGCAATTTCCCATTGGGTATAAAGAATAAATAATGCAATCTCCAATAAACAAAGTATATAAAAATAAGTTAAACTATTACATTTTTTTTTTTTTTTTTTTTGAGAACCCACATAGGAAGCGGATAGAAAACCTTGAAGAACCCGGATAGAATACCGACAAAACCCAGGTATAAAACAAGAAAACCCGGATAAAAACCGGATTCAATTACGATATTATCCAGTTAAACCCTCTTCTATCCGGGTTCTATCTGGGCTTTATCTGGATTCTATTCGCATTCTATCTGCTTTGTATCAGGCTACAAAATAGATAGAAACCTTATAAAACCCATACAGGGACCGGATAGCAGAATTTGAAAGACCCTGCTAAAACCCGGATATAACTAGGATATAAAACAAGTACAATCGCTATAAGAACCAGATAAAAGACGATTAAAAGTAATGTAAGGGATCAGATACAAAACAGATTGAATCCATATAGAAACCGTATAAAACCCATGTAAAAACCATGTAGCAAAATTTTGGTAACCCGGATAGAACCCTGATGAAACCCGAATAAAACACTGATAAAAACCTGATATAAAACGAGGACAAAAACCGGATAGAATTACGATAGAAACCGATAGAACTCTACTTATATCCGGGTTTTATCCGTTTACTATCGGATTTTTTTAACAGGGCAAGTACGCAACCGATGTCCACGTCATTTACGGTCAACTTCTTCAGGGAAGTTAACCTCTAAATATAAAAATCGACATCTCTCAAGTACCTAAGTACCAACCCGATGCCCAGGTCATCTCCAGACAACTTCATCTGGGAAGTTAACTTCAAAATGAAAAATTTTACTTATTAGAAGTACCCAAGGTCCCAACCAATGTCCAGGTCACCCCCGGTCAACTTGTTTAGGAAAGTTAACCATAAAATATGTAAATCGGCTACTCTGAAGTACCAAAGTACTCAACTGATGTCTAGGTCATTTCCGGGCAACTTCTTCAGAAAAGTTAACCTCAAAATGGAAAAATTTTCTTATTAGAAGTATCCCAGGTCCTAACCAATGTCCAGGTCACCCCCCGGTCAACTTCTTTAGGAAAGTTAACCTCAAAATATGAAAATCGACTTCTCTGAAATACCGAAGTACTCAACCGATGTCTCGGTCATTTCCGGGCAACTTTCTCAGAGAAGTTAACCTCGAAATGTGAAAATCGACTTCCCTGAAGTACCTAAGTACCCAACTGATGTCTACGTCATTTTCGGTCTACTTCTTAAGGAAGGTTAGCCTTTTAAGTATGAAAATCGGTTTCTCTAAAGTACCCTAGTATTATTCTGATGTCTAGGTCATCTCCTGACAACTTCCTGAGGGAAGTTAACATAAAAATGAAAAAATTTACTTATTAGAAGTACCCCAGTTCCCAACCAATGTCCAGGTTACATTCAGTCAAATTCTTAATGAAAGTTAATCTTAAAATGTGAAAATCGACTTTTCTAAAGTACCCAAGTACCCAACCGATGTCCTCGTCATTTCCGGTCAACTTCTTTAGGGAAATTAACCGCAAAATGTGAAAATCGACTTTCTCAGGAAGATTAACCTTACAATGAAAAATTTTCATTTTCAGAAGTAGTCCAATACCCAACATATGTCCAGGTCATTTCCGGTCAACTTCTTCAGGGAAGTAAACCTCAAAATATGATAATCGACTTCTCTGAAGTACCTAAGTACCAACCCGATGTCCAGGTCATCTCCAGACAACTTCCTTAGAGAAGTAAACATTAAAATGAAAAATTTTCCCTTATTATAGAAGTACCCCATTTCCCAACTAATGTCCAGGTCACCTCCAGTCAACTTTTTCAGGGAAGTTAAGCTTAAAATGTGAAAATCGTCTTCTGTAAAGGTCGTTTCCATTTCAATTCAGACAGGCTATGTATTTTGAAGTCAGGGAATCATTTCCCATTGAAATATGTTACTTTTCAGACAATTTTAGACGACACGTATTCGTGTGAGGACACGTTGTAAGTGAGATTACAAGAAAATAACGTTAAAATTTTTTTAAATTATTATATCTTTTTTGCTATGGTATGTATTATAATGATCCTTTCTATGACTTATTAGGGCTTTCATGTTCTTTTAAATTCCATAAGGGAATTTACAATATCTTCAAATTTAACAGAACGGCAGCGTTTTTTCGAAAAAACTAAAAATCAAATTTTCTCAAAAACCCCACCGTTTTTTTTTCTCTAAATTTTTTTACTACTTTCTGAAGGTATAGCGATTGTTTTCTATAAGAATTTATTGGAGTCCCGCTTCTTGGAGAAGAATAAAAAATATTTTTCTTTTTTAGAAAAGAAAATTCAAAGTTTTTTAAAACCCTGTATTAGATACAACAAAAGTCCAAATAGAAAAAATGTTCCTCTTAAAAAGTGGAGTAAAAAAGTCTAATGGCTTTTATCTCTAACTTGCGAATCTTCCGAATTATTAATTATAACACGAAATAAATACATAAATTTTGCATTTTTGCAAGTGTAATAAAGTTTCAATATATCACTGAAATGCAAGAAATGTTACATGTGTAAAAACTGACGAATTCTATATAAAATTAAGTTAATAAACAATCATTTCTTAAAAATGTTAAATTACGCAGTGTGTCTTTGAATTTTGTAATTTAAATTGCAATTAATTTGTATATTTATTAATCTTTGCTTTATTTTTCTACAAAACAAATTATAAAATAACTGTTACAAATTTTTTTTAGCGCTCAATTAATAATATACCATGAAGTTTTCCAGTTTACAATTGATGTAGTTAGATTGTTTTCATTTGTTATCACAAGCTCGATGCTAACCTAATTTTTCATAAGTGTTTTATTTCTTTTATCAAGTTATTGCCCAGAACATAATAATTGTAAACATTAGTTGAGATTTTCATTAGTTCGAATTTATAGTGTAAGGCATACGTTTTGTCATAAGTTGTTTGAAGTGCATTTAATACGAAATTTTTTTTGCTTTATTCGTTTACTTGTTCAACTGTTGCGTTTTCTAAAAGTAAAGAAAAAATGAACGTTGGAAAAAAAATGTATTCTACAGATCGAATAAAATGTCCTAATTTCATGGGTATTCATAAAAAGGTAATATACTCTACACGTGAAAATAAATTTAAGGAATTAAGGGAATTAGCTCCGCTACTTCAATCTTATTTCCCAAATGAAACTATAAAATCAGACAATCATGTGTGCAAACGATGTTATTATCAAATTGTTTCTTTGTTTGATGTTCCTTCAAATATTGCAATATCCAATGATCACAGATATTCTCTATTTATGGAGAATAATGAATATTATTTACAAATGGATATTAATGATTGTGATATTCCTGAATCAATTGCACCTTTGCAAGATGAAGCTGATTTTTTAGATCCACACCCTCAGTTAATTGAAGTAAATAATATTATTTCTAATTTGGGTTTGAATGTTGCACCTTTACGATTGGATATAAAAGAAGGTTCAATTCAGAGTTATGTTAATAAAAAAAGAAATCAAATTCTTGAATCATTTTTTGAGTTAATAACAAGAAAACTTTCAAGCACTTATAATGTGTTAGTGTCCTCTAATACAGATGATAAAAATGGCCAGGCATGGGACAAAAAATTATGTTTAGCTCTTGAAAATTGCACAACATATTCTGAAAAACTTCGATTACTAACAATTATTCCCGATGTTTATTCTAAAAATAAGATTTTAAACATTTTTCCACAAACAACAATGCATATGGTCAACGAAGCAAGAAAGTTAGAAAAAGAAAAGGGAGTTTATGAGTCTCCAGACTTACACTGTGGTCATTCTGTTAGCGAAGTAGATGTGAAATTCGCAATGGAGTATTATTTAAATAATGATTTAGATTGTTCGCGTCAAAGTCCAAATAAGAAAGACGTTATTAATGTTTATGAAAACGGTAAGAAAATACAGAAAGCAAAACCTTTTTTAACACGTAGTGTTAGCGAAATTTTTCATCTTTTTACGGAGCAACATCCAGAAGCGAAATTAGGTAAATCTACATTTTATTCTTTGAGACCAAAATGGATTATGATTGATCCGCCAAAAGAATTTTGCTTATGCGTTTACTGTTCTAATTTCGAACTTTACTTAACTGCGCTAAATAATATTAGACATGAACGACACGCTAATATGGCGAATGTCGAAAAAGAGGTATTTTCTTTAATTCTTTGTTCTCCTAAAACTGACGATTGTAATTTCCAAGATTGTGCGGAATGTCCTGGAATTAATGGCATAACACTTCAATCTCTAGGTATTTCAGATGAAATTAGTGAGGAAAATGTGACTTTTGCTATTTGGAATAACGCAGTACTAGAAACTAGATCAACTTCAATTTCTGTATTTTTAAATGAATTGAGAACTTGGGCAATTAAAGTAAGCCTTCATAAACGAATAAAAGAGGCACAACAATTGGAAATAAAAAAAGAAAAAGAAAACGCGAAAAGCAATTCGAAAAAAATTATTTTGCACTTTGATTTTGCTGAAAATTGGAAGAAAGTTAATAAACAAGAAATCCAAAGTGCTTATTGGAAATCTGAGCAAGTGTCTATCTTTACGGCTGTTTTTTATCATGATAAAGAAATTAAAAGTTTCGCAATTGTGTGTGATGATACAAAACATGATACAGCCCATGCTTTATTAGCAACGAATGAAATTTTAAAATATTTAAAAGCAGAGCTTCCTAATTTCGACATTGTTGAAGAAATCACTTATATTTCTGATGGAGCTCCAGCTCATTTCAAGAATCGTTTTCAATTTTCTGAATTCAGCAAATCAAAGCAAAACCAAAAATGGATTTTCTCAGCAACTGGTCACGGAAAAGGTGCGTGTGATGGCATTGGAGGAATTGTAAAACATCTTGCAACTACACACAATTTGAGAATGACGCATACAGAAAGTATTAAGAATGCTGAAACATTTGTTAGTGAAGTCCAGAAATACTCCAACTCAATAAAACTATTGTACCTATCATCCGAAAACTTAAAAAAAATATAGGAATGAACTAACTCGGAGAACCAGGAATGTAAGACCTATTAGTGGAATTCAAAAGTGTCATTTGTGGAAAGTAGAAAAATCAGAAGATAGCAAACGAGAAGTCCTCATGGCACAAACAGCCCATCATGATTGGCAGCGCATAGATCTAGAAAACTGAAGTATTCTCGAAAAATAAAGGTAATCCATTCCATATATTCATCAAATATAAAATTTAATGATTTTTGGTTCATGTAAAAAAAGTTTAATTGCAATTTAAATTACAAAATTCAAAGACACACTGCGTAATTTAACATTTTTAAGAAATGATTGTTTATTAACTTAATTTTATATAGAATTCGTCAGTTTTTACACATGTAACATTTCTTGCATTTCAGTGATATATTGAAACATTATTACACTTGCAAAAATGCAAAATTTATGTATTTATTTCGTGTTATAATTAATAATTCGGAAGATTCGCAAGTTAGAGATAAAAGCCATTAGACTTTTTTACTCCACTTTTTAAGAGGAACATTTTTTCTATTTGGACTTTTGTTGTATCTAATACAGGGTTTAAAAAAACTTTGAATTTTCTTTTCTAAAAAAGAAAAATATTTTTTATTCTTCTCCAAGAAGCGGGACTCTAATAAATTCTTATAGAAAACAATCGCTATACCTTCAGAAAGTAGTAAAAAAATTTAGAGAAAAAAAAACGGTGGGGTTTTTGAGAAAATTTAATTTTTAGTTTTTTCGAAAAAACGCTGCCGTTCTGTTAAATTTGAAGATATTGTAAATTCCCTTATGGAATTTAAAAGAACATGAAAGCCCTAATAAGTCATAGAAAGGATCATTATAATACATACCATAGCAAAAAAGATATAATAATTTTAAAAAATTTTAACGTTATTTTCTTGTAATCTCACTTTTTAACTTAAAAAATTCAAATCCGCATAACTTCGTGGAAAAAATTTTTTCACCAAAACGGGAAAATACGTGTCTTCTAAAATTGTCTGAAAAGTAACATATTTCAATGGGAAATGATTCCCTGACTTCAACATACATAGCCTGTCTGAATTGAAATGGAAACGACCTAAAGTACATTATTACCCAACCGTTGTTCACGTCATTTCTTTTCGAATTCAACAGGGAAGTTCACCTCAAAATGTAAGAATCCACTTCTCTGAAGTACCCAAGTATCCAACTGATGTCCAAGTCATTTCCGGTCAACTTCTTCAGGAAAGTTAACTTTAAAATGAAGAAATTTATGTTTCAGATGTACCCAACTACCTAACCGATTGTTTGGTCATTTCCGGACAACTTTCTCAGGGAAGTATTGAATATTGAATTATTGAAGTAGCTATCCGATATCTAGGTTTTTTCGGTCAACTTCTTCAGGAAAGTCAACCACAAAATGTTAAATCGACATCTCTGAAAGACCCAAGTTCTCGATCAAAGCCCATGTTATTTCCTGACAACTTCCGCACAGAAGTTAACCTCCCAATGTGAAATCTACTTCTCTGAAATACTCAAGTACCAGTCTAATATCTAGATCATTTCCAGTTCACTATTACTAGGAAGATAACCTCAAAATGTATAAATTGGCTTCTCAGAATTACCCCAGTATTCAACCGTTGTTCATTTATTTCCGGTTATCTTTCTCAAGAAAGTTTATCTTACAGTGTAAAAAAAACAACTTTGAATAAACTAACATACTGACACGGCAAAACCAAGTGTCTTGTTTTGAGACTTTTAGTCCCTATATTTAAAACATTTAAACTTATGTTAGTTTATTCAGAAAGATTCAATTTCACATTTTGAGGTTTACTTAACTGAGAAATTTGATCAGAAATAAACTAGACATCGGCTGGGTATTTAGGGATCTCAGAGAAGTCGATTTTTTTATTTTGTGTTTAAATTTCCTGGAGAAGTTTACCAGAAATGACCTAGAGATCGGTTGGGTTTTTATATACTTCTGAGAAATCAATTTTTACATTTTGAGGTTAACTTTCCTAAAAAAGTTTACCGGAAATGACCTAGACATCGGTTTGGTGTTTGGGTATTTCTGAGAAGTCGATTCTCACATTTTAAGGTTAACTTCCTAAAGAAGTTGACCGGAAGTGACCTGGACATTGGTTGGGCACTTAGCTACTTTTGAGAAGTCGATTGTCCCAATTTGAAGTTAACTTCCCTAAAGAAGTTGACCGGAAGTAACGTGGGCATCGGTTGGGTACTTAGCTACTTTAGAGAAGTCGATTGTCCCAATTTGAAATTAACTTCCCTAAAAAAGTTGATCGGAAGAGACCTGGACATTGGTAGGGTACTGGGTACTTTTGAGAAGGAAATTTTTTTATTTTGAGGTTAACTTCTATGATGAAGTTGTCCAGAAATGACCTGGACATCGGGTGGGTACATGGGTACTTTAGAGTAGTCGATCTTAACTTCCCTGAAGATATTGACCGAAAAAATTCAGTTATGTCTAGATACACTAAGCCCAGCCAGTTTCCTACTTTTTTTGATGTTCTCATTTTGAAAAAATTAGCCCTTCCAGCCTTTGACCAGAAAGCAATTTCTATTTGGGCTAACTAGGGCTATTTCTACATGGAAAATTGTCAAAGTAAAAAAATTTGTAAATTGAGATATTGGAGATTTGGTTATTGAAAAATTGAAAAATTAAAAAATTGGAAAAGTAGTTATTGGAAAGTTTAAAAATTTTAAATTGGTAAATTGAAAAATTAACAAAATAGAAAAATTCGTAAACTGGTAAATAGAAAATTTAAAGATTTTTTTATTAGGAAATTGACAAATTAAAGAAATTGATAAGTATAAAATTGGACAATTAGAAAATAAAAAAACGAGAAGAGCACAATTTTGCGCGTGTAGCGCGCTTTGGAAGTTGTACTTAGCTTAATGACTTCCGAGTAATATATACGCATGCGTATTTTTTAATTATTTGAATCATTTTTTCTTTTATTGTTGATGTTTTTTAAAAGTATAAAGGTAAAAGAAATACTCGTTATCTAGTAGTATGAAAATGGATACGCGATGGAAACATCCATTTACTTCAATGATATGTGGTCCTACAGGCTGTGGAAAAACATTTTTTGTGACAAATTTTTTAAAATATATTAAAACAATGTGTGATGTTCATTTCCAGCTTATTCTTTTCTACACGGAAGAACTTTTGGTTTTAATAGTTAATATTATAATATGTATTTTTACAAAATTTCGATTGTAAATCAGGATATAACTGTAAAATGGTATTTTATACTACAGAACTAGAAGAATATACTTTTTTAACAGTTAATATTTATATATTTTGAAATTAAAATTTACTATTTAAAACTGGAAAGATTGCTTTTTTTAAAAGGAAAATGAAACTAGGAAAAAGTATAATCTAAAAAAAATAATTAAAATTATTTAATTTTTATTAAATAATAATTTTTATAAAAATATTTACAAAAATAGGTTAAAAATATTACTATATTCAATAGGAAGCAACAATAAAATAAGTTCATCTTGAACATCTTACTATTAAAAAGATTATATTTCAAAATAATGCTTTGTTGAAATTCCATTAACTATTGGAAAATTGGCGGCCATGACAGTTTAACCGTTGTGCGCGTCTTGTCACTGTTGATTTGCTTATTCGGATTATATAATTTCTCTCTTAAAAGAAACGATTAAATCATTATAACGTTATCGTAAAGTGGGTGAAAAATAACACAATAAATACTTTCTACGTGATAGTTTTATTCAATATAAACCGGTTATATCATGTAAAAACTTTTAAGTGGATTTTGAATTTGGCGAATGTCAAACTTCAACTATTATTCACAGATGGAAACTTGTGATTTTTGTGGATTTTTCTCAAAAGTGGTAATGTATATTATGTCGATTAGTATATAAGAAAACTTTTTCCTTCAAACATTATATGTATTGTGCGATTCGTTAAGCATATATATGTGCGTGCGTATTATCGTTAATGTTTAGGTTATGTTAGGATTTCGTTTGTGACGGTGATTGTGTTTATATGTATATAAAAGTGTTAAAAATATATGGAATGTCAATTACCACAGGTAACCTATAATAATATAATAATCATGAAGATTTGTTTATTTGTCTTTTTATAGGAATTACTTATTAATCTCGATTTTACTAATTCCAAAACTCAATAGCAATTTTCCCAACAAAATGGCGATTCAAGTTTCTTTTAACATTTCCTATCGAAAATAGTAAATATTAAATAGAAATAGTAAATTCTGAAAATATAACGATATATCCTGGTTTCCTATCGAAATTTTGTAAAAATAAATACTATAATATTAAGTATTAAAATCAAAAGTCTTTCCGTGTACTATTCTGAATGGCAAAATGATTATTCAGAATATGGTAAAAGCATTGAGTTTCGTGAAGGATTACGTGACCCTAGTGATTATTCAAGGAAACCTATGCTCATTATTATTGACGATCTTATGCGGGAGTCTTTAAACAATACAATTGTAGATCTCTTTACAGAAGGCAGTCATCACTAAAATCGTAGTGTCATGTTTATAACACTTTATTTCATCAGGGGCATAGTCAACGCGATATTTCATTAAATGCAAATTATATCGTTGTATTTAAAAATCCACGAGATCGTGCACAATTTTAACATCTGGCTCGACAAATCTTTCCGAAAAATCCTCGTTTTCTGCAGGAATCATATTACGATTCCTTCTGCCGATTATTTCTACGTTTATTTACCGACAAAATCCATAAAATTCTCATGTGCAAGGACAACTAGTTCTGGGTAAGGCATTTATGCAAATGGCGTCTTCCGCATGTAAACGTATTGGCGTAAGAAATACCGCCATATTGAATGCTTTATATCATATTAGCAATAATAAACAACAACGAACTATTTTATCGAGCGCTGATTCAAAGTTGGTAAAGTACATTTGCGAATGCGCACTTAATATTTTAGCTGGTAACATACCGTTAAAACGTAACGAAAAACGTAAATTAAAAAAGCATAGAGACAAATTGAGAAAATTAGCAAAACCCGTAAGTAGTTGGGAACAAAAAAAGCATTTCATTTTACAAAAAGGAGGAGGATTTTTACCTCTTTTATTGGCACCAATTGTCTGCAATAATAATAAAATGGTTTTAGTTCCTAAAGAACAAATTGATAAATTACAAGCTTCTCTAAATAATTCTATTGGCAATAATAATATGGTTGGATTTGGTACAATTACGAAAAAAGAAGCAAACATCAGGCCTGGTCACAATGAACTTATCACGCCAACCCAGACACCTGGAAATACTATTTTTTGACTTGATTCAGAAATGTATAAAATATTATATTCGCCCTTTTTAAAAGAGGAACATGAAAAATGGAAATTGTATCAACAAATATTGCAAAAATATCTTTTCTTTATTGACGCACAAAGAAAACCAAAATTTTCAAATACAAAACCCGATAAAGTAGATTTAAATGATAATGAATCAATGAGCATAGAGGATATTCTTGCAACAGTTCCGAAAAATTTTAAAGTTAAAGGAGCAGTCCTGGTTCAACGACTTGCTAAACCAGATTTACGTAATCGCATTAAATGGGATTTACGTGGATCTGTTTTCATCAATGGTAAACACTTGCAAAAGTCAAATATTGCTGATTTAGTAAATGACGCGCTGAGATATAGAAAAACTGTCAACCCTTCGGAAAGACTTCAGTTTGCATTGTTCCTTCAAGAAATAGGTATATCCCGTGAAATTGTTACAAATCCTGAATATTGGAAGAAACATATTTTGAACAATGCTAATTCATCCACAGCTCTGAAAAAAACACAAAAACCAAGCATAGTGAATACAATAGATAATTTAATGACCGATGATGAGGATTTATCAGATGACTCACAGCAGAGTAGAGATTATGTCCCTTACAGTAAGCAGGCATAGAAGTCGTAGTAGAAATAGAATAAGACAGACAGCGAAAACAGAGAGAAAGACAGGTGGTGGGAATAAGAATAAGAAATGTGAATGGCTGTCTCTGTTTCTGAAATAGTTATAGCATGGAAATACTGGAAAAAATATACTACGACCCTTCGCACGAAGCTTCATATTCAGGTATAGAAAAACTAGTCAAAGCTGAAAAAGGCAAAGTTTCAAATGCAAAAGTTGTTGAATGGCTAAGAAGTCAAGATGCATACAATCTTCACATTCCAACACGTCGCAAATTTCAACGCAGTTTTTATAACATCACAAATATTGACGATCTCTGGGAAATTGATCTTGTTGATTTAAAAAATTTAAAAGATTATAATGATGGTTATGTATATATTCTTGTAGTAATTGATGTGTTGAGTAAACACGCATGGGTAGAATTACTTAAAAATAAATGTGGTCACGAATTAAACTCAGCATTTGAACGTATCCTCAATAAAAATGTTGAAAAAAGAATTCCCGTATGCGTACAAAATGATAGGGGAAAAGAATTTCTAGCCAAAGAATTTCAACAATGTCTACTAAAATATGAAATAAGATTTCGTGTGGTACGCGATCCAAACACTAAAGCATCAATAGTTGAAAGATTTAACAGAACTCTTAAGAAATGTATGTGGCGGTATTTTACGCATCTTAATACACATCGTTACGTAGATGTCATGAGCCCAAAGTACAACGAATACGGTTACGGGAGCAGGGCATGAGATAATAAAGGGCAGAGACCGTTTCTGTCCTTTTCTGTCTCATGCTCTGGTCCCGTAACTGTATTTCTATCTGCTTAGGCCTTTACAAAAAATTGTTCATGCTTATAATAATAGCCGACACTCAGCTACAAAAATGCCACCTCTAGCAGTAAATTTGAAAAATGCAAGAACAGCGTATTTTAATATTTTACAAAAATATGATAAAAAGCATTATACGGTGAGAAAAAAGCTAAATATAAGGTCGGTGATTATATGCGAATCAGTGGACAGTAGACAATTCACCAATTGTCTACGAATTAAAAGATTTGGGTGGTGAGGTTATGAAAGGTTATTTTTATAAGCGATAACTATCGGTAGTTAAGAGAACTAATATTCTTAGCGAAAATGAATTTATAATTGAACGAATAGTAGAAAGTAAAGGAAATGGTAATAAATCCTACTTAGAATGACGGATGGAAACCGGATAGAAATCGGTTTATATCGGTTCTTACTGTAAATCTTACCCGGTTTTTGTGTCCGCTTTTAATCCGGAACTTATTCGAAATCACTTTGGTTTAATCCGTTTTTTATCTGTCATAGTAATTAGAATTTCTTGACATATTAAAAACAGATATAACCGGATCAATTTCGTGTGTCAGTATGCAATCCGTTTTCTATTCGGTTTTGTCCGAAATTGCATAAGAAATAGAAAAAAATTATTTACTATATTGTTTATCGATTTTTTCATGTCTATTGATGCCTAGCTGTTTTATTTATTGTTAATACACATAGTCGCACGCATATAACGCAATAAAAATAATGAATACTTTTTAGGATTCGAACCCTAAACCTAAAACCTAACGCAACGCTTAACGAACACGGCTAATAACCAGAATGTGTTTTCTTAACCAAATGTTTTAATGTATCATTTAAAATTTCAGTTAGAAAACGGTAAAAAACCGGATTGAAACGTATGAAAACCGCCCTAATAGCACCAAACGTTTCATTAACGTTGCTGCACCGTTTCCGTGTAACGTTGCAAACGTTGCATTGCAACGTTACCAGCCAAGAAAAATAACGTTGCATATGTCATGGGGATAGAAACGTTGCAGGGAAACGTTGCGGAACGTTAATTTGGAACTTTGAATGACCATTTAAAAATTAATAATGTTGATATTGTGCGCAGTAGTTTTCTATCGCAATTAGAGCTGCGCAGTTGATTTTAGTGACCATTGTTCTACAGAAGCAATCATATTATCAACATCGAATAATATTAATAAAAAAAAATTTAGCCTTTTCCGCAACATTTTTCCGCAACCCGCACTGCGATTTTCCGAATGCCTATTCAAAGTTTCAAATTAACGTTCCGCAACGTTTCCCTGCAACGTTTCTAGCCCCATGACATATGCAACGTTATTTTTCTTGGCTGGTAACGTTGCAATGCAACGTTTGCAACGTTACACGGAAACGTTGCAGCAACGTTAATGAAACGTTTGGTGCTATTAGGGCGTACACTTCTCGTATCCGTTCATATCCGAGTTATGACCGGTTTCAATTCTTATAGTTAATAATTTATACCCAGCAATTTTTATAAAATTAAAAATAGATATCGAAGCCTAAATCGATTTCATTCGGTTGCTGTATGAAATTAATAAAATAAATTTTATAATAAAAATATTACTGTTTTTTGAAAATATTATTATGTTTATAAAAATATTATGCGCTGGGTGAAAACAGACACTTTCCTCTTTTTCCAATTTACGAAATTAAGCTTCAAAAATTAACGGATGAAAACCGTATATAAACGTATTTATGTCGCACACTTGTTTAACAAAAAAATTCTAAGTTTCTACTGTCCGACAATTTGCGGGTGAAAACGGATACTTTCCTCTTTTTCAACTTTAAAAAATTAACCTTTCGAAAATTAACAAATGACAAGCCGTATATAGGCGTATTTATGCCGCACTGTTGTTTAACTAAAAAAATTTTAAGTTTCTACTGTCCGACAGTTGCTGGGTGAAAACGAATACTTTCCTCTTTTTCAACTTTAAAAAATTAACGGATAAAAACCGTATAAAAGCGTATTTATGGCGTAATCTTGTTTAACTCAAAAAATTCTAAGTTTCTACTGTCCGACAGCTGCCTGGTGAAAACGGATACTTTCCGCTGTTTCAACTTTAAAAAATTAACCTTCAAAAATTAACGGATGAAAGCCCTACAGTAAAGAACCAGTAGATCCAGGTAGAAGTAGAACTCTACTGGTTTCAAGTTGGTTATTGTCACGTAAGTTCCAATTTTAAACAAGTAGGATAAAGTTTTCAGCTTGACTGAAGTTGGAAAGACAAGTAGAAGATGAACTGGTTTCAGTTGGAATCTTACAGTCTAATGGACATTCCAAGTAGAGTACATTTAGTGGACTGTGACATTCTTGGATCTGTTTGGAATTGCGAGTATGAAATGAACTGGTTTCTAAGAGTTTTCAGATTCTTACTTGGCGCAGTTTGTATTTCCGATTGGAGAATGAACTAGTGTCAACTTGGATACAGATATAGAATTGAAAATCCAAGGTGGTTACAATGTATGCTTAAAACTTACTTAGATCTACTTGGAATTTCAATTTGCAAGTCAACTTGTTTCATCTTGAACTCTGTTCAAATTTGACATTCCAAGTAGGATACATTTTGTGGATTGTGATATTTTTGGATCTGTTTGGAATTGCAAACAGGACATCAACTGGTTTCAACGAGTTTTCAGATTCCTGCTTGGCTCAGTTTGTACTTCCGATTAGAAGATGAACTAGTGTCAACTTGGATTGGATATACTATGAGGATCTGGGATATTCCTAGGACGTATTATGGATATCTTAATTTCTGCACTAAAGGATATTCTCTTACAAGAAAAGGATATCCCTAGGACATCCCAGGGACATCCTTGAGATATCCCTAGGATGTCCTTAGAATGTCCTCAGGATATCCCTAGGATGTCCTTAGGATACCATAGGATGTCCTCAGGATATAACAAGGATGTTTATAGGATATCCAAAGGATGTCCCCAGGATTTGTCACGGATATCCCAAGGATGTCTCTAGGATGTCCCAGGAATATTCTTGAAACAAATTTATTTAATAGAGTTTAATTTATTCGGAAAAATCTTATAAGTATACGGGGATCGATCCTCTAACCATTGAACGTGAATCTAACCCGCTCAACGAAGCTTCTCGGCTATCATAATACTTGATATTGAAACGGTTATGAATCATTCTTACTTTTCCGTAATGTTTAGTGGCATTACTCACAAACAAAGGATGTCCTCAGGATATCCTGATATCCTCAGGATATCCTGATATCCTCAGGATATCCTGATATCCTCAGGATATTCTGATATCCTCAGGATATTCTAGAAATATCCGTAGGATATCCTAGGGATATTCGGGGGACATCCCGAGAATATCCCTAGGATGTCCGATGAAATAAAATTACATTATTTTTTGTTTGTTTATTTATAGTTAATTTATTGCAAAATTAATATTAAATATTAATAAAATTACTAAATCGGCAGTAGTTTAAATATTTATATTTATTATTTAATTAATATTTATTTACATATGTATGTATACTTTAATATATACAAAAAATATATACTATAGGATAAGTTGAAAGATTGTGTCACAGTTGATTCAAGCTGGAATTTAGATTGGACGTTCAAGCTTGGCGCATGAGGATTCAAACAGTCTTAAATCAAGCGTAGAACAAACATTGGTGTCTAATTTTGAACTAATATTGAACGACAGTGATTTAAGGACTGCTGTCAGTCTCGGTTACCCACTTTGGGCGTTAAAGCTAGAATCAAGACTCAACTCAGCGTCAGCATTAGTTTTTCTCGTCCGGGTTATTAAATAAATAAAGAAAAAATTGAAAAAAAAAAAACACAAGAATGAAGCACTGACATAAAAATATACAAAAAAGTAAACACTTTTTTCAAAAAATTAAACTATTCACGGACATTTTTTTAAAATTAAAATAAGAAATAAGATGATAAATAACAAAAAATTAAAAAATATTACTAAAGAGAACAAAATTTTAAAATTAGAAAAACTAGAAAATTATCTTACAAATTGAATAAAAAAAAAATGAATAAAATTTTGGAAAATTTAAAAAAATTAAAAAAAAAAGAAATTTTATGACACACCTAAATAATATAAATCACAATATACTTATGTTTAAAAGTGTTATATTTCTTTAAAAATCAATGTTGTATGTCAAGCAAATTTTTTCCCCGCTACGTCAAAAACAGTTTTTTTCTATTTTCTTTATAATTAATGAATCAATCAATATGGCTCAAACTTTTGGACGTCATGTGTTTTCGCATACCTCGATTATATCTACAATTCGGAACATTTTTTTTCAGTAGTTTGTCAGAAAATGTCAATGTACCACCACCCGAACTGTCCCACAACACCTGACTCTACCCTATTTAATTTTAACAATATAAAAATAATTATAAATATCAACGAAATAAAAAGTTTTGTGAAAGTTATAGCAACAAAATTGTGTAAAATAATATTAAATAATTTGCATAAAAGTAAGAAAATTAAAGAAAATCCTAAAATAAAAAGAAAAATACACAAAAAATATTAAAAGTAAAAAATCCTAATATTTTGTAAAAACAAGAAATTATAAGATCAAAATTAATCAGTTTCGAAGAAGTGAAATCTTTTAGAAATATTGCAAGAATTAAGAAAATATTATTGTGAATGTGGAAAAGAATTAATAATATTAATTAATTATTTTGCATTAATTAATATGCATTAAAATTTGATTTAATTGAAATTTAAAAGTTAGAAGAAATTAGAATATGAGTTAATTGACGTTTGGATTTTATTTAATTTATGAGTTAAAGGTATTAAAATTGAATACCTTTTTCTGATTTCTTAAAATGCCACAAATTTGTAAATCGTAGGTATTTTGATCATCTGTATTAGCACAATTTTTTTAAATTTTATAAAGATTAAAATATTAAAATTCAAATTTTTAAGATTTATCCAAAAATTTGTGGGTTTTGTTTATGATTTGCGATGTTTTACATGCAGTATTAGACATTCGGATAATTGTAAAGATTTTTGAATTAAATGTTAAATCAATGTGATTTAAATCGATGACAGCTCTGTAGAAGAAAACACAAATTACACAGCCACACAAAAAAAAAGTACCCGAGTTGGGGAATGAGACTACCCATTCCTTATGTATTTTGATGCGCTGAATCCGAATCCGTCCTCAGAATTGGTCCATCAGATCAAGTTTTGACCCTAACCTCAAAATTAATAAAATGACACTTTTTGAACATTAGAATTTGAACTCGACTTAACTTTAATACATGCCTAGGACCAATAGAAAGCTTGAATTATTACCTTTAAAACGCTTTTTTAGAAATTGTTCTACGATGATTTTTAACGAAGTTATGATGTTTTACTTAGAATTATTTTTTTCCTTTGCACAATAACACATCAATAATTGATGTGTTTTTAACATATAGAAAAAAGTCATATTTTAAGTAAAACATCATAACTTCGTTAAAAATCATCGTAGAACAATTTCTAAAAAAGCGTTTTAAAGGTAATAATTCAAGCTTTCTATTGGTCCTAGGCATGTATTAAAGTTAAGTCGAGTTCAAATTCTAATGTTCAAAAAGTGTCATTTTATTAATTTTGAGGTTAGGGTCAAAACTTGATCTTATGGACCAATTCTGAGGACGGATTCGGATTCAGCGCATCAAAATACATAAGGAATGGGTAGTCTCATTCCCCAACTCGGGTACTTTTTTTTTTGTGTGGCTGTGTTATTTCTGATTATTCCTCGGATTATTCAGAACATGGGGAAAATGAAATTGTAGTGCGCTTCTCGGAGAATCGCCCTTTTATTCTAAAAACAAATAATAATAATAATAATAATAATAATAACACACTAATAATAAACAAAATTTTATTTTCTGTTTGGATTAGGGCTACCACCTTTTTTAGATGTTTCAGCCGGCCTTCTATGCATTATTGAAGGGTGGGGGGTGTAAATACAATGGAAGCAATCTTGTCTCAGCCGGCTAGGCCGGCGCAAACCGGCCAAGGTGGCAGCCCTAGTTTGGATATATACTTAATTACTTATACATAAATGAACTGTCTTAATCTGAATTAGTCATTTTACACTAATGAATTAGCGAGAAATTGGTCACTATTAAATAGTGAATGCTTTACTAATGTTTAGTAGAAAACTACTAATTTGAAAGTGAAAAATCTACTAATAATTGAAATATAGTAAAATTCAATTTTTCAATTAGTAGATATTTTACTTTTTAAATAGTAGTTTTCTACTAAACATTATCGAAATATTCACTATTTAATAGTCACTGATTTCTTAATCACTAATTCAGATAACTTAATTTAAAACACATGTGCACTTTGAACTAAAAGAACTCACAAGATTGCACGATTTTGCAAGAAAATGATTTCATATAAAATTCAAGCAAAATAGATAAAAATGTAAAACATATACGATCTCAACTATTCGAAAATCAAAAAGAAACTGACAATATGCCCTTAGCGAAAGAGCGTAAAGGAAAAGGTCCGTGTGAAAATTCAGAGCCGCACATGTTTTCTTCCGCAGTTACAGTTAGAAAACCGGCTTCAAGTTTGAGTTAACGAGTCTAACTCGTAGACAGGAGCCACGCGCTTTTTCCGCTTTTCGTCAATCTGCGAATTTTAACTAGTGTTTATCGTCAAATGTTTTTATACTTTCGGTATAATCAACAACTTTATTTCACAGAATTAATTAAGTAAACAAAGTTACTGATTATCAGTTAAAATCTACTGGTCAATCAGTGATAAGGACTAATTGTCAGTTAAATTCAACTGATTGAAATAAAAAAAATCCAGCCACTGAGAATTGGTTATATTCATTGATTGTCAGTCGTCTATCACTGATTCAAATCAGTATGAATCAGTATCAGTCAGTATCAGTATTTTGCAAATACATCTAATTATTTTATTTTAATTGTATTTTATTCTTTTCTACATAAAATGATTTAAAGCTTTATGTGAAATCACTCTATATTATTCAAATGAATATATAAAAATGGACAAAATAAACTATTATTATATATTACAACCAAACATAAGGGATATCCTAAGGATATCCCTGGGATGTCCTTCGGATATCCTCAGGATATTTTTAGGATATCCGAAAGAAGGGATATGCCATGAATATCCTGAAGATTCGAAAAACGTCCTCTGGATATCCTGAGGATATCCTGAGGACATCCTTTGTTTGTGAGTAATGCCACTAAACTTTACGGATGAGTAAGAATGATTTATAACATTTTCAATATCAAGTATTAAGATAGCCGAGAGGCTTAATTGAGCGGGTTAGATTCACATTCAAAAGTTAGAGATTCGATCTCCGTATCCGCATAAGATTTTTCCAAATAAATAAAACTTTATTATAAAATTTTTTTTTAAGAAAGTTCCTGGGACATCCTTGGGACATCCTAAAGGCATTCTTAGGAAAACCTAGGGATATCCTGAGGACATCCTAAGGATAACCAAGGGAAATCCTGAGGACATCCTTAGGATAACCCAGGGAAATTCTGAGGACATCCTTAGGATAACCAAGGGATATCCTAAGGACATATTAGGGATATCCTGAGAACATCCTATGAATATCCTAATGACATATTAGGGATATCCTGAGGAAATCCCAGGAATATCCTGAGGGCATCCAGGGATATCCTAAGGACATATTAGGGATATCCTGAGGAAATCCTAGGGATATCCTGAGGGCATCCAGGGATATCCTAAGGACATATTAGGGATATCCTGAAGGCATCCAGGGATATCCTGAGAACATCCTAGGGATATCCTAAGGACATATTAGGGATATCCTGAGAACATCCTATGGATATCCTAAGGACATTCTAGGGATCTCCTGAGGACATCCTAGGGATATCCTGGGGGCATCCAGGGATATCCTGAGAACATCCTAGGGATATCCTAAGGACATATTAGGGATATCCTGGTGACATCCTGGAGATATCCTGAGGGCATCCAGGGATATCCTGAGAACATCCTATGGATATCCTAAGGACATTATAGGGATATCCTGCGGAAATCCTAGGGATATGCTGAGGACATCCTAGAAATATCCTGAAGATGTAACTAGGATATCTCAAGGATATCCCTGGGATGACCTAGGGATATCCTTTGCTTGTGAGAGAATATCCTTCAGTGCGGAAATTAGGACATCCATATGACGTCCCGGGGCTATCTCAGGATGTAATGAGGACGTTTTCTGGATGTCCCAGACCCTCATAGAATATCCATAGGATGTCCTAAGGATAACCTTTTGCTGTGGGGGTACTTAATAAATAATTGTTTACTAATAATTTATACCATCTATTATTATTTTATGACTATTAATAAATATAACTAAATTATGTAAATATATTCAATTTGAGCCAAGATGAAATTCTGACATAGTGTTATTCTTAAAGTTTTAAGTTGGAAAAGACAAACTCAAACTTGTTAAATGTTGAATTGGAATACCAAGTAGAATACATAGACTTATAATCCAAGTTGAGTCAAGATGAAATTCTGAAATAGTGTTATTCTCAAAATTTTAAGTTGGAAAAGACAAACTCAAACTTGTTAAATCTTGGGTTGGAATACCAAGTGGAAGACATAGACTTATAATCCAAGTTGAGCCAAGATGAAATTCTGACATAGCGTTATTCTCCAAATTTTAAGTTGGAAAAGACAAACTCAAACTTGTTAAATGTTGGATTGGAATATGAAGTAGAATACATAGACTTGTAATCCAAGTTGAGCCAAGATGAAATTATGTCTTAATCTTATTCTCTGAATCTTGACTGGAAAATACAAACTCAAACTTGTTAAATAATGAATTGGAATACCAAGTAGAATACAGAGTCTTAGAATCCATGTTGAGCCAAGATGAAATTCTGATATAGTGTTATTCTTAAAATTTTAAGTTGGAAAAGACAAACTCAAACTTGTTAAATAATGAATTGGAATACCAAGTAGAATACATAGACTTATAATTCAAGTTGAGCCAAGATGACATTTAAACTGTGTCATA
This sequence comes from Ganaspis brasiliensis, assembly GCA_037103525.1. Taxonomy (NCBI): domain Eukaryota; kingdom Metazoa; phylum Arthropoda; class Insecta; order Hymenoptera; family Figitidae; genus Ganaspis; species Ganaspis brasiliensis. The sequence goes on along the minus strand of JAZKLR010000629.1, from coordinate 393,311 downwards.
AATTATGATTTTCTTATTTGGATTTACAAACTGATACTTGTTAAAAATGAACTTGTAAATCCAAGTAGATTTTGTCAGATTGAAAGTCCATGTTGAAACTAGTTAAAAATGAAATATTTATTCCACAAAGTAGAAAAATCCTGTTAAAACCATTTCAATTTTAACTTTGATATCCGTGACATTTACAGAAATTTCATCTCCAAGTTGGAACCAGTAGAGTTTCTACATGGAAATTTTTTTCAACTTGGCATGCTAGTTGAAACCAGTGGGAACCAGTAGATCCACGTTCAATTTCTATTGGTTTCTACTGGTTCTTTAATGTAGGGAGCCGTATATAAGCGTATTTATGCCGCACTGTTGTTTAAGTAAAAAAAATTCTTAGTTTCTAATGTCCGTCAATTGTCGGGTGAAAAAGGATACTTTCCTTTGTTTTAACTTTAACAAATTAACCTTTCGAAAATTAACAAATGACAAGCCGTATATAGGCGTATTTATGCCGCACTGTTGTTTAACTAAAAAAATTTTAAGTTTCTACTGTCCGACAATTGCCGGGTGAAAACGGATATTTTCCTCTTTTTCAACTTTAAAAAATTAACGGATAAAAACCGTATATAAGCGTATTTATGCCGCACTGTTGTTTAACTAAAAAACATTTTAAGTTTCTACTGTTCGACAATTGCCGAGTGAAAAAGAATACTTTTCTCTTTTTCAACTTTAAAAAATTAACCTTCGAAAATTAACAAATGGAAACCGTATATAAGCGTATTTATGTCGTACTCTTGTTTAACTAATAAAATTCTAAGTTTCTATTGTCCGACAAATGCCGGGTGAAAACGGATACTTTCCTCTTTTTCAACTTTAAAAAATTAACGGATAAAAACCGTATATAAGCGTATTTATGCCGCACTGTTGTTCAAGTAAAAAAAATTCTTAGTTTCTATTGTCCGACAATTGCCGGGTAAAAACGGATACTTTCCGCTTTTTAAACTTTATAAAATTAACCTTCGAAAATTAACAAATGGAAACCGTATATAAGCGTATTTATGTCGTACTCTTGTTTAACTAATAAAATTCTAAGTTTCTATTGTCCGACAAATGCCGGGTGAAAACGGATACTTTCCTCTGTTTCAACTTTAAAAAATTAACGGATGAAAACCGTATAAAAGCGTATTTATGGCGTACTCTTGTTTAAGTAAAAAAATTAACCGATCAAACGAACTTACCTGTTGTGAAGTTCGATCGGGATTATTTGAGTCGTCTCGTCCGAATAGATCATAATGTAGTAGTGTAGATTCTACACGGTTTATCCACAATTTTTAAATTAAAAGAATTTTGAATTCTTCGCGCGCTAGTCAGCGCCCTCAAACTTCACCTTTGAGAATCCTCCATTATTTTAAAGCTATAAAATTGCAATCCTTGGGTCTTTATTTCTAAGAAAATTTCTTGGGTTAGGGCGGGAGTGATCTATTCGGACGAGACGACTCAAATAATCCCGATCGAACTTCACAACAGGTAAGTTCGTTTGATCGGTTAATTATTTTGTCGTCGTCTCGTCCTCTAGATCATAATGTAGATGTTCAAAGAATATTGCAATTTTCAGAAATTATGAGAAATTTTAATACATAATTTTATTGAGCGAAGTAAAAAATAGATAATATTTATAATAAAAGAATTAATTTAATAAAGCCGTGGCAAACGTATGCCTCATATCTAAAGGTCTGTTGTAAAAGCGGGCAAATGTACTTGATCTTTGGGACCAACCTGCCGCATTCTTGATAACGTCGATATTAATGCCGGCTCGATCTACCGTTGAAGTCGAGGCATGTCGGGTACTATGTGCCTTGAAAATTGACGTATCAACACCGCTTTTTGACAATATTTTCTTAACCCAGTTCGCTAATGTCTGACTTGTAACGGCACCATGTGGTTTACGAAAAGATATAAATAATAAGCGTTCAGAAGAACTCCTAAGTTTAGCTGTTTCTTCTATATAAGTTTGAAGCGTCGATGCTACACAAATCTTTGGATTTTCCAAAAAGAAAGGAAATACTAAACACGGTTGAGGTTTATTTACCTTTGAGATCCATCACATTTATCTGGATCATCTCTTTTGAAATAACAATGTTATCTATCGAAATTTTCGATAATGTTTGCATTCGTTGACCTGTTGAATGCGCAATCAAGGTCACTACTTTGTACGACAATTCTTCTTAGGTAATTTTGTTATTTGAATATAAAGATCTTAAAAAATCTAAAACTAAGGCTGGATCCCAGGTGCAACTTTATTTCGGTCTTTGAGGCTTTAATACAGACACACCCTTGAAAAATCTCCTTAGTGTCGCATTGTTCCCTATGTCATGTGATAAAACTAAAGATATCGCTGATCTGTTAGTATTAACTGTGCCATAGGCACTAGCATCCTTAAATACATCCGTTAAGAAGTTAATAATATGTTCAATATTCGCATCAAAAGGAGAAATCTTATTAATCGAACAGTATTTCCACCATCGCCGCAGAGGTTTTTCATACTGCTTTAAGGTGGACACACTTAAAGAAGCACACATTATTGGAACTGCTTCGTCCGATGCACCCTTTCGTTTGAACGCTTTTCCGATAAACGGCCTGCTACCAGGGTAAGTGTCTTCCATAACGGGTGTTCGTTCCTAAAAGGAGATTTTAATAAATCATTTCGAGGACTTATTATACAAGGTTTCGAAGTTAGTGAACTTAAACATTTTTTTTGTTAATATTGGATGGAAAAAGGTCGATGTCAAATCTTCCGAATTTGTCTGAAATCATACTAAAAACTTCTGAATTAAGTTCCCATTCCGTTTCGAGCGACTGAATTCGAGAATCACTATCAGCTATAACTTTTTCCTTAGACTTAATATACGAAGCGAAGACCCAAATATCTCTTTCCGCATACCACTCCCAGATTAATCTAGCAAGTCTGTTAAGCTCTGGGTATTGCACACCACCCATGCGATTGGCATATGCGATCGCTGTCGTATTATCAATTCGCAATAGGATTTCGAAAGACCTATGATCGGAGGCAAAACAGCGCAATGCATAATAAACTGCCTTTAATTCAAGATGATTTATATGCTGGGACTTCTCGTCAGAATTCCACCAACCATGAGTTCTAATATCGCCGCAGCATGCTCTCCACCCCGTTAAGGAAGCATCAGAAAAAATTTCTAATTTTTATTTATAATCATGGATTGGATTGGTAACACCCATAATATTTTTACTCCACCAAAGAAGATCATTTTTAACCCCGGAAGATATTTCCATTGACCCCTCATAACAATCGATCTTAAGGAGAGCTAAATACTTAGCACATTCTAATAATTTAGTATACAAAAAACCATATTTGACTGCAGGGCATGCTGATACTAGAGTCCCTAAACACTTAGCAAAATCACGAATTTCGCATGTCGACTTTGAAGAGAACTCATTAACTAATCTTAATATTTTCTCTTTCTTTCCCAGTGGAAGTTCAACTATATAGTCTTTACTGTTAAATAAAAAACCTAACGACTCTAAAAGCTCCATTGTCTTAGAAACATTAATCCTGCATGCTTCTCTGGAATTGCCAAAAAGTAAAAAATCATCTAAATAAAAGACTGACACAAAACCCCTTGAACGCAAAACTTGAGCAACTAGCTTAAGTAATTTGGTGAATACATACGGTGATGTGCAAAGACCAAAAGGTAAACAATTAAATTGATAAAGCACACCATCGAATTCGAATCTTAAATATTTTTTAGACTCACTCGCTACATTCTGAGATTGCACCTTTTTTCAAGAGCTTATATAAGGCCTGAGAAATATCTCTATGTTCGGATTCCGAAAACTCTCTCTGTCTGGGAGAATTATTTTGGAAAGGTGTCTTAGCGAATGGAACTTGATACCCCTGTGTCCATTGCAAAATCATGGTATCACTAGTATATTGCTTCCAAATACTAAAAAACGATTTTAACCTAGCTGCCGTGATACTCACATTTAATATCGACGACGGTTCGTTTGCGGGTAACGTGGCCGATTCTGCCCGTCCTGACGAGAGTTCTGGAAGCTCTTCTTCGGCGGGCGCTTCGAATTTAAATTCTGCTGTGAGGGAGCAGCAGAGTTAAATGTTGCATGGCTTTGGGGTTGATAATCCTGTTTATTCTTCCTAGGAGGTACGTTTTGATTAGGAGTTTTCGAAATGTCCTTAGCTTGCTTTTAAATTAATTGAGCTGTCTTTCAACGCTCAGAAAAGTTTTCACCAAACAGGAAATTATCCACCGGTAAATCATCAGAGAAATTTTTAACCAATCTATTTAAATTAGGTGTAATAAAGGCTCGTTTTGTGGAGGAAATATTATGAAAGATGTCAGTTAATAAGCGTCCTGCATCGCTAAGGTTTGCAACGAGAACCTTGCTTTCGTTATTATTGGATCCTAAATAAACTGTCAAGGCTGTGCCGACAGAAGATAAAAACGCAGAAAGTTGTTGCTGAGACTTTACCTGAAAATTATCTTTTTTTGATGCTACATCTGACATCGTACGTTTTATTTCGGGATTGAGAACCGGGACTTTTATTGCAGGAAAATTTGCCGGTTGTTGATATTTTTTCAGCAGGTCCTTTCTAGTATCATCTGACAAACCTTTTTGAACAATGCCAGTCCACCTGTCAACCAAAGCCTGATGAATGTTTTCTCCAACTATTTTATTCTTAGCTGGATCCTCTCCTAGAATTTCTAAAATTTCTTCATTTAACTTGGGTTCGTCAGAAATTGCGTCTTTTGATTTGACAGTCTCCTCGTTTGTTGTTTTCTCTCCGGCAGACGACAAATTATCAGCTGTTTCAGTACCAAGCTTCCTATTTCCCTCGATAGGTGGCGGTGCCTCACCTCCTTGTAAGTGCGCCGCCTCGCCTTCGTGATGACTACCTGGTGATGAAAATGTCGTCTCTCGTAAAACTCTACGATGATGAGAGGTGCTTCGTCTGAAAGATCGAGATCTCGATCGCCTGGAAGAGGAGCGTGAATAAGATCTAAAATAATCAAAAGGAAAATTTCATTTGATTACAATAAGATTCGTTGTGCCTCGCAGGCAGCAATCAAACCAATTAGATCAAAAAGAATTTTATAAACACCCACCGATCATAATGCGACGTGTCTTTCAGACGACGTTCACTATTATCTAACCAATAATACTCTGAATCGTTAAAATAACGAGAATAACGGCTCTCAGAGCGATCCCGATGGGAACGCTCGCGTGACGCTGGTCTGCGTCTGCTGATTTTTCTCTGTAATCGTGCTAATTTTCTTCGGATTTCTGAACTAGAAAATCGGTACCTGATTTATATGCGGTTTCAATTTTAAAATACGCCAAGCATACGAATTCATCCGGTTTTTATCCGACAATTTATTTAAAATTTAAAATACATATCGCAGTTGTCTTACCCGGCAAGAAGGCTGGAATAGAATGTAATTGAAAATTTTAATCCGACTGAATTCCTGATTTGAATCCAAAGCTTAATTTCCAAATCAGCAAAGAAAAACAAGAGTATCCTATTCGTTTTAATTCCAGCTACTCAACATTTAAAAATTATTCCTTTTTACAATGTATAAATAATTTATATGTAGTATTTTAATATTATACTTGTTTTTCATGATTTATAAATTCGGTTTATATACTTATTACCCAAACTCAAAATTGATGTCAGATTTGTAATATCTGTGACTGTTTACGAGATAAGCTGCTATTTCTTTAATTCTAAGTCCTTTTCAAAAATGTTTGGATATCCATAATTGTTAGAACTTTTAGATTTAGAATTTTAAAAAATCAAAATTTTAGCTTGAAAAACAAACAATATTTAATTTTCTTAATTTTAATTAGCACCGTACTGCATTTTTCTCTTAAAAGAATTGGATGTAATTGGAGAAGATTTTTACCTATTGCTGTCAGTGGAATAGAACCAACGCATTCCAAGAAGTTTTAGCCAGAATTGAACGTAATTAAAAATGATAATTTGTCATTTCTCTCTACAGAATTCAACTTCAATTTAAATGCGCTATGCGAATAGAGTATAATTCATATTTTCAACAAATTTATTTTCCTGGATGAATTGAGCTTCGGATTCAAATCAGGAATTAAATAAAATACAAAAACGATCAAATTTCCATTATAACTCTGAAATATTTAATTATATCTAATTCACGCCTTCTTACTGGGTAAGTTCACCCGGTTTCTATACGACATTTAGAATGGAAATTCAATAATATAAATACTATTCACGAAAATCATGCGTTTTCACTCGGCAATAGTCGAACAGTAGAAACTTAGAATTATTTTTCGTCGTCTCGTTCTCTAGATCATAATGTACACTCGTAGATTCTACACGGTATATCCACAATTTTTAAAGTAAAAGAATTTTGAATTCTTCGCGCGCTAGTCAGCGCCCTCCAACTTCACCTTTGAAAATCCTTCATTGTGTAATTTTGTGCGGTTTCATCCACAACGTATTCAAGTTGATTGTTCAAAAAACTTGAATACACTGTGGATGAAACCGCACAAAATTACACAATGAAGGATTCTCAAAGGTGAAGTTGGAGGGCGCTGACTAGCGCGCGAAGAATTCAAAATTCTTTTACTTTAAAAATTGTGGATATACCGTGTAGAATCTACGAGTGTACATTATGATCTAGAGGACGAGACGACGAAAAATAATTCTAAGTTTCTACTGTTCGACTATTGCCGAGTGAAAACGCATGATTTTCGTGAATAGTATTTATATTATTGAATTTCCATTCTAAATGTCGTATAGAAACCGGGTGAACTTAAGACAACTGCGATATGTATTTTAAATTTTAAATAAATTGTCGGATAAAAACCGGATGAATTCGTATGCTTGGCGTATTTTAAAATTGAAACCGCATATAAATCAGGTATAAACGGATAGGAAACGTACCGTTTTCTATCCGGTTTTTATTCGTTTCCTGTCCGACATTCTAAGCAGGGAAAAACAATTATTAGTTAAATGGAAAGGTTATCCTAATAAATTTAAATCATGGGTTCCAGCCTATAATTTAAAAAAATTATAATGGAGACTGATCAAACTTATTTAATTTTACCTAGTAATAGTAGCATGAAATATTTTCCGCACAATACAACATCACTTTTGACTACACAATTACCGCATGAGATTCGTTTAAGTGGTCGTTGGGCTGTTGCTTTAACTGAAATTCAGTTTCCACGTACATTCTTTCATGTAAGAGCTGGAAATGCAGACAAAATTGAAAATCGTATTTTATTAATGAATCAGAATATTATTAATGAGAAAAATAAAAATAGTAAAGATATTGATATAGAAAAAATCGGGCAAGTACGAGTTACACCCGTACTAAAACCAAGTGTTCCGTGCAATTATTGTTAAATATTGTTAAATATTGTTGAAACAAAAAGTGTATAACATTTTTTAAAATACTAATTGTAATTTTCAATTATTTCAAAAAAAATGTTTATAATTTTTACCATTTTGTGAAATAAAATATGTATTTGTGTACGCTGCCGAATATAATATTACATAAATTAATTTGTACTAGTTCGTAGTTCATCAAAATACAATTGTTTAATTATTAAATATCAATTTAACGACCTTATTCGACAAAATTAGAAAAACTCTGTTTCAAAATTGGAAAGTGGGATAAAAGGTAAATAAGAATATATAATTATTATATTTAAACTATTATTTATATTGATAACACATTTTTGTGCAGCGTACACAAATACATATTTTATTTCACAAAATGGTAAAAATTATAAATTTTTTTTTTTGAAATAATTGAAAATTACAATTAGTGTGTTAAAAATTGTTATACACTTTTTGTTTCAACAATATTTAACAATAATTGTACGGAACCCTTGGTTTTAGTACGGGTGTAACTCGTACTTGCCCGATTTTATTTATGCATTTTTGCAAACAAAAATCTTGTTATTTCTTTGACTACGGTATGAGCATCAACTCCAATCATGTTCTCTATAATTTTTGTGTAATCTAAACGTGAAAATATATTTGTGTACTAAATTTAAATTCTCTAATTCTAATATTTTACAGATAAGGGGGAGGGAGATATGATCATTTTTAACCATTTTCTAAGTCGTGGTTATTTGTTCGAAAACAATATGATAACAGCCTGCAACAAAGTTATCAACCTTTGTTCTGTAATCTACAAATAAAACTACATGTTCATACCAAATTATAACACTCTATGTCAAATTATTTTGTTGATTAGCGCCAAGGAATGGCATTTTAAATGCATTTTAACTAAAAAATGACCTATCTTCCCCCTTATCTGACAAACTATTTGACTTAGAGAGGTAAAATTTAGTATGCACATGTATTTTCAGGTCCAGATTATATAAAAATTATAGAGAAGGTGCTGGTCACAGTGCTGTCAAAGTAATAACGATTGATTTAGGCTAATATGCATAAGAAATTACCAAAAATCTTTTTACTTCCTTGTCAACGCTATGACCAAGCCCTATAATCATGTTTTCTATAATTTTTCTGTAATCTACACGTGAAAATACATTTGTATACCAAATTTGAACTTTCTAAGACAAATAGGTTGGAAGTTAAGTGGGTGGGGCTATGGACATTTTCATCATTTTTAAAAAAAAGTCCTGATTTTTTGCTAAAACCACTATGATAACAGCCTGTAACAAAGCTCTCTTTAGTCTTTCTGTAATCTACACGTCAAACTACATATGTGTACCAAATTTCAGCACGCTAAATGCAATAGTTTGGCAGATAGAGTGGAAGAATCATCAGTTTTTATTGCATTTTTTATAAAAAATGGACCATCCCCCCCCCCCTGATCTTCCAAACTATTTGACTTAGAGGGCTCAATTTTGGTACACAAATGTCTTATTATGTGTAGATTACAGGAAAACTATAGAGAAGGTTGTGGCCATAGCGGTATCAAGGATATTGCAAGAGCTCTCAGCACAAGTACTTCAAAAACGCTCAAAAATCTTGTTATTTCCATGACAACACTATGACTAATCCTTCCAATCATGTTCTCCATAATTTTCCTGTAATCTACACGTGAAAATATATATGTGTACCAAATTTGAGCTTTCTAAGTAAAATAGTTTGGCGTCCAGGGGGGGATACGATTTTTGTCTAATGACGCACGAATCTCGTCATAAGGGTTCCGTTTGTACACTTTGTGTACGGAACCCTAAAAATATTTCAAAGTTATAAACAAACTTTTGTGGTTGCGGCTAATAGTACAGTAAAAAAGATTATCGATAATAAGCATGACATTGAGGACAGCTTTTCACTCTGCCAATAGGATACACCTAAAATGTATCCAAAATATGACTGGTACGACATTTTTTAGTCATTTTTACTCTAACAATGTCAGTAGGTACCACTTTTTGCTCCGAGTAGGTAGTCCCTTTAAATTTAGGGAGTACTTATTTAAGTTTTAATAGGATCATAAATACGTTGGACTGAAATATATGGATGCCTACCAGGATATTTTTTTCATTTATGGCTTCGGTAAACCAAAAGTTTTAAGACTCAAAAATTTTGCAATTTGCAAATTTCAAATTGAAAAATTATAAATCTTTCTTTTTTCACGATTATAAATATCTAAAAATTTTCTCAAAATGAATAAAATTAAATAACAATCAATTATTATAAATACTGTTATTTTTTATAAAAAATAACATTATCGGGAAAAAAATTAGATGCACATAATCGTAAAAAGGCGTAGAATGCAAATTTTCAATTTATAAATTTGTAATTATAAAATTGGGGAAATTTTTATTTCTGATTTTTAATCCATTCCAGATGTTTGAAAGTTTTACGACATAGTTCGTCCCTTTTTCGACATCTCAAATGCGAAAAATGTACTGGTAAAAGATATTTATTTCTTAATAAATAAAATTTTTCTAATTTTTAAGATAGAATTTCGGTTTTTTTAAATTTAGAATCTGTAATTTCTGACAATTACGGATATGTAAAATTTTCGGTAAAAGCCTTACAATTATAAGAATACCGTAACTCGTAAACAGTAGAAGATATTAAAATTCTGATATCATTTTTGAATTTTGTTTCAAAAGAATATGTCTTATTCAGATAAACATGTAAATAATTAAATTATTGAAAAACGAGTATACTTTTGCAATAAATAATATAAATAATTTAGAATTGAAAAAAGGACTGTAAAAGAACCTTTCATTTTATGACAGGGTAAAAGCATAATAAAATTCTTTAGGGTTTAGAATTTACCGTCATAAATAGCCATAAAGTAACCTATCTGATCCCTTTTTCATTGGACTTTTTCTAAGCACGGAATCATTCAAATCGTACCTCAAAAATGACTAAATTCATTTAGTCATTTTAGGTATTTCCTATCGGCAAGGCAGATATACAGCCGGCACGCGTCAAGCAAGAACCCATTGTCTCGCATTTTCGACCAGGTGTATACAAACAAGTTGCGGATCTTGTACATGCTATTAACAAAACAGAAATCGCTCGAGATCATTTTAAACTAACATTTAAAGGAGGGGAAGATGGTTACGTTAAAATAGAAAAAACCTGTAACCAAAATTGTAAAATGTATGGCGAACATTTTCTAGGTGTAAGTTAAAAGATATCACGTATGCTAGGTTTTGAACCAAAACAAATACTGCCTGTAAATTCAGGCTTTTCCGAACATCCTGTGAGTCTTGCACGTGGTCTACCTCAAACTCAAACGCCTCTTTTAAGAATTTTACCTATCGACACTCATAATTACGTTATTGTTTCTACGCAAGTTACGCAATTTTCGTCACCAAATTATATTCCACTTATCCGTAAGAAGTTTCGAACAATAAAAATTGATTTTTTCTGTATAAGAGACCACACTGGTCTTACTATATACCATTTCGATGGCTCCGAACGACACTATCTCAACCCGAGCGAGCTTCTGTATTTTGTAGTAACTCATTTGAGCGCTGCATGGAGTTCCCGTGTAGCGCTCAAATGAGTTACTACAAAATACAGAAGCTCGCTCGAGTTGAGATAGTGTCGTTCGGAGCCATCGATTTGAATTTGGTAGTTTGCCGTGACACTACATTTTAAAAAAATTTATTAAAATGAGTCACTATATCGAATATTACAACTCTCAGGTTGGTGGTGGGGGAATATCAAAAATATATATCGGATAGCCATACCAGAGAGGGCATGGAATAGGTAGTTTTCTTGGTGGTTTATTTCGACGTATTTTACCAGTACTGGCGCGGGGCGCGCGCGCTGTTGGTAAAGAGACTTTACGAGCAGGCTTAAACACCCTGGACCATGTTGGAAATGATGTACCTTTTAAATAGGCAATTCGTACACGATTTAACGAGAGTCGCGATAATTTAAAGAGAAAACCTGTTGATAAAATTGATAGTCTAATGAACGGCTCTGGTTATAAAATTGGTGCAAAAAATTTGAGAGCTCAGTTGAGTAATGTACTCGGAGCAACAAGTATCAAGCGTAGAAAAATTTCGAAAAAAAGAAAAACAGTAAAAAAGCGAAAGAAAGCGGTTTCTTAATCTGGTAGTGGTGGGGGTAAAAAGAAAAGGAAAAGTAAAAAAACAGACAAAAAAGAAAAAAAATTCTAAATCTAAAAAAAGTAAAAAATGGATAAAACGAAAAAAAGAGAAAAGGTAAAATAAGTTGAAAAAATAAACATAAAAAACCTTTAGATATTTTTGGAAATAAATAAATAAATTCAATAATGTCTTTTTTACATTCACACTCTTGCGAGTGTTTAAAATCCGAAATTGATCTATTTTCTTTACCACCAACTCAAACTTCTATTAAAAATTCACAATGGATTCACTACAAACCTGTTTCGTCATTATCAGACGATTCACCAATAGAATTTGTTATTCCTGGGCATGGCGAAGAGTACATAGATCTCGTCCATACTATGCTTAGTATTCGCGTTGATTTACGTGGGCCCACCGTCCATTAAAATTTAAAAAAAGTTACTGTTGTAAATAATTTATTACACTTACTTTTTAATCAAACGAGATCGACCTGCGCGCCACGGCGCGCTTGTTATTTTTTTTTTAATGAAAGTTAGTAACGATTAACACATGAAATAGAATAGAAACAAACATTCTAATCTTAAATTACTCATATAATAATAATTTAAAAGAATTATTAAAATATTATTTTCAATACAATAATAAATAATTCAACATATTAATTAAAAGTAATGAATTGTTATTATTATTGTTTATTTACTCTCCCTTACGGGTTCGAGGGCCTCCGCTCCCTTTACATTTTTGATACAAATCTGTTACTTAAATCTAAAGTTACATTCTTGCCTCCTTACAACTCTGTACATTTTATCCAATCGCAGTACTTAACCTAACCTAACTACTGTTCGCCAGGGCCTGGACTTCCGTTTCCCGTTCCTTTTGCTTTCATTAACATCTTCCCTATTAACGCCCGCCCTTTTACTATCCTCACCCTTAATTCACACTCATTCTCCCTTCACACGCTAACAACTTCACACCTTGATAACTTCTCCAGTGTCCAGACTCACCTGCCATTTCATTGCATCCACCAAACACATTCTCTACACATTCTTACCTCTCTTCCTTTCCTTCTTTCAGACCACGCTTTTTCATCAATTAACCACCTTATTTTTCTCTCATTCCACGTTTTATCCTCGCCTATCCTTATTAAACTTCCTTTCAGACAGCCCTTCATCCTCATAACTTCCTTCCTCCCCTCCTCATCTTTCAGCTCTACAATCCACAATTTCGGTTTCAACTTATTCTCTCCTCTCACCCCTTTAACCATTATGACATTAACTTTTATCCCAATCCCAGCCAACAGCCTTTCCACTTCTACCTTTCCTTCTCTCCACCCTACCTGCATGCCTCTAATCACAATACTTCTTCTCTTTTTTTCTTTCTCTATGACTTCCACCCGCCTTGCTACCTCTTCCATTTTCTGCTCCTAATCTTTCTTACCCTTACTTCTACTCCCTTCTCTGTTCATATTCTCTTCATTTATTATTACCACTTTCTCACTCTTATACACTCTTTCATTCCACTTTTTATTTAATTTTTCAAAACTATCCATTCTTTTTTTGATATTTTTCTTTTCCTTTTTCCAACTTATTTCCCACTTTTCTAATCTCTTTTTAATTACTTCTAATCCCTCCTTTATTCCATCCAACTCATTAATTTGTTTCTCCTCTAAATCTCTGAAGTAATCCAGCTCATCACCTACTATTAAAAAACGGTCCTCCGTGCTTTTCTCCAATTCCTAATTAAATTAAATAAATAAGTACAGCCCCTGCACTTCATTGTTCTACCGCCTTTACCCATACGCTTGTCGAAATCAAATTCAAATCTCCGCGCTGCATCCCTGCTCCCTCTACTACTGCCACTACAACTGGAGTCAAAGTTCTCACTTTTCCTCGACATTCCCGCACTCTGCCTTACCTACACTTGTGTCTATCTTTTTCGCCTCTCTCGCCTCTCTCTCCGACTCACTCTCTCCTTCCACTCTCTCACCCTAACCTAACAATTTCCACGTGCTCCTTTTTTACCACTCACACACCCACTTCTGCCAACATACACTCTACCACTTTTTACCACACCATTCAAACCTCACTATTCCCACAATCCACTATCCACCCTTCACTTAATTTTCAAGTTATTTCCAAAAAAGACTATACCCCTTCACAAACGCGTACACTAATCAACGGTACCGGAAACGGAAGCCAATGAATTGTTATTAGTTTTAGTTTAATAAATAAAAAATGTAAATAATAAACAACACAATTGTTTGAAATGTAAATAAATTAGAAATTTAGAAACAAAAGAAATTTAAACTAGGTGAGAATTATGTCCATTTCATGGACATTTCGCTTCCGAGTAAGCAAAATAATTTGCTTTCTCATAGAGCAAGCAAAAATTAATAATATATAAGTTAATTGGGGAAGTTGTTAAAAAAAAATGTTTAATGCAAAAAATGTAAAAATATGAATTATTTTACGAATTCTTGATCTATTATAAAAGTTATATAGGTTAATCGATTCGTTTTGAGATAAGGAATATGATTTTTGTATTCTTTAAGTTGTATTTTTAGCATGAAAAAATTTTTTGGCAAAAAACGATTTTTTTGCGATAAAAAAAGGTGCTAAAAAAAATTTGGTTGGGTATTTTCAAAAATCCCTGTGTCCAAATTTAGATATTCATGAGCTTAATAAGTCATCCAAATTTTATTGAAATCCGTTAAAGCGTTCTCGAGATATCTTGTACACAAAAAACGCTATACACACACACACACGTACATCTGGACATTTGCTTAGGAATAAAAATGTACGCTTTTTTGATAAAAATAAGTCGATTTAGACTATTTTTGGAAAATCGAAAATCTTAACGATCACAAAGCTTCTTCTATGAGGAAGCAAAAAGTTATTATTCACTATACTTACAATTATTTTATGATTATCTTTATTATAACTATACTCATTTTATAAATTTAAAATAATTATTTAATAAACTAATGTTTTAAATAAACTTAATAAAATAAATTACTTGTCAAAAAACTTTAATGATAATTATTACATAATGTAATTATTGAATTACAATAGAAACAAACATCCTAACCGCAAATGACATTTATCATTTGTGTTCTCAGGTGGAATTCATGAATGATATGTTACAGTTTGTTAAGAGTATAAGTAAATCTTAGACATACGCATGAAAAATTATTATTATACTTATTGTATTTTTTATGGTTCCGATAATGGTCTATTTTTGACCGCGGGATATATTATTGAATAAATAAATAAAAATATGATACTTTAATAAAGAAAATACAACTATTCCCACTTGAAAAATCTGACGTCAAATAATACGTCAATTTTGACGTCAGACTGACGTAATTTTTTACGTACAAAAAGACGTAAAAAAGTACGTCATTTTTAGTAAAATATGACGTCAAAAATTACGTCCGGAATTGGGATATAAAAGGACGTCATTTTTGACGTCTTTTTTAACGTCATTTTTGACGTCTTTTTTAACGTCATTTTTAACGTCTTTTTGTACGTCTTTTTAACGTAATTTTTATGCCATCCCAGATAGCACCAATATTTCCGGGAATTTTCCTGGAAGTTACCCGTGGAAACTTTCTGGAAACTTCTCGTGGTAATTTCCACGGGCCTGAAATTTCCAAAAATTATTTAATTTTTTTGCGAATAAAATTATAGTTTACAAAGGTTCAAAAAATAAAGGGAACTTTATATTTTGCTTTGTCGTGAAATAAAAAATTAAATATAAAAGAGAAAAAATATCGGTTCCTTGAAGGTCAGCGGACTCGAACCCCTGTCCACCCAGCGGTAGGGTAAACTCGAGGTCTCGAGCAGCTGCTGGGAAAGTGCGCCTTAACGCGTTCGACCAAATCGCCACTGACAACGTTTTACATGATATCAATTGACATCCAGAATCAAGAAAACCAATTTTCTGAGCGGCATATTACAAAAGATAAATATACGAGGTTTAATGATTCGTATAATATGTAATTCCTTATACGGAATAAATACACAATCACATGAGTCGTTGCAGATGAACGGGATAATAATCTCTCGTATACGTATGAGTTTTGTAGGGATTTTAACAAACGAATACTACTCTAATTAACAAAGAAACGAATAATAATTCATTTCTCAAGTAAAACAAATGGTTTTTCATAAAAAAAAATTCATATTTACAGGAAAAAAACAATGATTTTTACCTAAAGTTTGGAAGTAGTGAAAAGTATTTTGCCCTACTTTACCTACATTGCATATTGATTGAATCCGGTAAATTTGAATATCGTTTTTCAATATATATTAATATTTCCTAATTAATGAGTAATGTTAATTATTATTAATGCAAATAATAATTTTACTCCTAATTTTCTAATACAAAATTATAAAAATTAACTCTTTACAATTCTTGATATCGAAATAAATGCGAATAGCTTAAAAACAGCAGAAAAATTGTATATTTAATTTAAAAAAAAGTTTTACATTAAATTAAATGGAATTGAATTTATTTCAAATTTTAATTATTAAATTAAAATAAATAAATTTAAAATTCAAAAATTTATAGTTAAATTTAACTAAATTTAGAGTTAAAAAATAAAAGGATAAACAAAATTAATTAAACACTATATAATATTTAAACACAAACAAAACTAAATATAGAATTGCAGAATGTTAAAATGTTAAAATGAAATAAATCAAATTTCAAAGTAAAATAATTAAATACAAAAAAAAGAAATAAATAAGAAATCTTTAGTTTAAGGTGAATTTACAAATATTTTAATTTAGGAATTAAAACAAAAGTAAAATTCAAAATCTATAATAATAATCTGCAAGATTCATTCATTCTTTCATTAATTCCTGTCTGTCCGCACCTGAAGTTTGTCACTTAGATATTTTTTTGTTTTAAATCAGTTACGTTCGAAAAAATGTATCTTTAAATTAAAATTGGAGTATACTTTCATAAGAGTTAATTTAATTGACAGAAACTAAATTAATTAAAATATAGTTTACCCCAAAATATTGGACTGGAATTTTCATACACTAAAATTTTTAGTAAAATTTAATTTAATTCTATCAATATAAATTAACTTGTAATGTTCTTGTGATTAAATTAATTGGTATTTAGATCATTGGAAATTGAGATCATTAAAACTAAATATTTAAACTTTTGACAATTAAAATTTTTTGTGTAAATATAAATTTCACTTAATTTCAAATTCTGTTAGGCCCAATTTTTATTGATTTAAATTGTAGTCTAAATTATTATTTTCAAAATTTGGACTGATTAAAACTTTAATATACAATGCAATTTTTTTGTATAATTAGAAGTTTTTATACAATCGGTAATGTTTAAAATAATTTAAATATGTATTATTGGATATTGAAAATATGTAAAGCTTATAATAGTTCAAATTTGTAATAATTATTAAAATTTTTATTAATTACAATTTTAAGCATTAAAAGCTTAAAATAACTTTGTAATTCCTATACTAATTAAAGTTTAAATCAATTTAAAACCGTATAAATAATATTAAGTTTATATATGTTAGTTTGTAAATGTAGGAGATTAAAATAATTAGGTATTTAAAAAAAATGAAATATAAATCTTAAGACTTTAATAAATAAAAATTTGAATTAATCGAAGTTAAAATAAATTTGATTCAACATTTCGTTGCAACTGTTTTAAGTTTGGAACTATTTTAAATTTGAAAAAAATTAAAACTTGAGTTGTTAGAACTTTTGAAAAATAGAAATAATCTTCCATAGAAGTTTGGAACTATTGAAGTTCGTATAAATTACTCTCTAAATTTGAAACAGCGCAAGCTGTTTCAAAACAGCGTATATAAGCTGGTGAATTAGTGAATTTCGCTGTTAATCAGTGAAAAAATCGCTTTTTGATCGGCGTATATACGCTGTTTTGAAACAGCTGTATACTTGGGGCTGGTTAAACAGCAAATTTTCGCTGTTTCAAATTTAGCGAGTATAGAAGTTTGAATACATTTTGTTCAGAAACTATTCTCTCAACAAAAATATTTCAACTTTTTTTAATGTATCTACCTACGCTATTTTCTCCTTTTATTTATTTTGTTTTTATTATTTATTCTTTTTTAAATGCAAAAATTTAAAAATTTCGTGCTCTTTTAAAACATTTTTTTTATGTACTTTTACTTATTTGTCTATTACTTGAAGTCAGCAGCAATTTTAATTTGTATAGAATGAAAGTCATATTTATCTAAAATGTTAAGTCTATTTGAAGAACCAATTTTATTAAATTATTAAGAAAATTTTTGAAAAAAAATAATAAATAAATTTTTTGAAAAAAAAAAAAAAAATAAATGAATAAATTTTTTTGAAAAATTAATAATGCCTATTGATATTTGTAAGTAAATTTTAACAAAACTATTTCAAATTTAATTTCTAAATTAAATTAAATTTGATCAATTAAATTTGATCCTTAACAATTTAAACATCATTTTCAATTTTCTTATTTTTTTTTTATTTTTTCTGTGCTTAGAAATTATTTTATGAGAATTTTTCTTAATAAATTTATAAAAAAATTAAACTAATTTAATTTTTTACAATTTTTTTTATTTGACTTATTGTATTTGGGTTTAAGGATTATAATTTTTACTAGCAACACTAACGCGCACCCAAGCGCGTGACAAACCTTCAATTGTTGATGGTTATTTGAAACCATAATTTTTTGCAAATTCAAATAATTTAAATTACGAAATTGAAGAATATATCTGAAAAAATGACGAAAATAATTGACAGTTGCAAACAAAATTCGAAAAATGACTACTTAATTACACAATTAAAAGGAATAGTTTAAAAAATTAAACAATGAACATTAAATTTAAACAAAATAGTTGAAAAATTATAGGAATAGCTGTTGGGAATAATTGCAAATTAAACAACTGGATTGGATATCGAAAAAAATAATTGAAATAGAAAAAAAATAATAAAAAGCTAAGGAAATACATTGAAAATTTAAGAATTAAATTAAAATTTGAGAAACTAATTGATAACTGAAACAAAAATTATATAATGACGAAAATATTTAACAATTGAAAACAAAGTTAAAAAATGTCTAGGTTAATATACACAACCGAACAAATTAATTTAAAAAATCAAAGAATAATTAAAAAATGTTAAGGTAATAATTGAAAATTGAAAAATTTGTATAGGAAATAATTAAAAAATCGGGCAAGTTCGAGTTACACTCGCACTAAAATCGAGGGTTCCGTACACAAAACAAAATAATTGTCAATATATTTTATACTATTAAATATATAAATATATTATACATATTATATATAATATAATATATAAAATATAATATACAATTAATTTTTTATACAAAATGGACCACCCCCCCCCCCCCCCCTATCTTCCAAAATATTTTACTCAGAGAGTTCAAATTTTGTGCAGGAATGTATTTTCAGGTGTAAATTACATAAAAATTATAGAGAACGTTATGGTGATTGCGCTGTCAACAAAAAATCCAGAGATTTTAGCAAATATCCATAAAAAATACTCAAAAATCATTTTATTTCCTTAACAACGCTATGATCAACTTCTACAATCATGTTCTCTACCATTTTTCTGTAATCTACACGTGAAAATACATTTGTGTAACCAATTTGAACTCTCTAAGTCAAATTGTTTAGAAGTTATGGGGGGGGGGGGATACGGTTATTTTTTAGCATTTTTTTTAAATCGTTGGTTTTTGCTTAAAAACACTATGATAACGATCTGCAACAAAGTTCTCTACAGTTTTTCTGTAATCTATATGTCAAACTACATATGTATACCAAATTTCAGGATGATTATAGGGCTGTCAAAGTTATAACACTAAACTATAGCCCATATGTTAAAAAAATGGTCAAAAATATTGTTATTTCCTTGACAACGCTATGTTCAACACATACAATCATGTTCTCTATAATTTTCCTGTAATCTATACGTGAAAATACATTTGTGTACTAAATTTGAATTCTTTAAGTCTAATAGTTTGTGAGTTCAGGGGGGGGGGGGGGGATACGACCATTTTTTAGCATTTTTTAAAAAAAATCGTTTTTTTTTTGCTGAAAAACGCTATGATAACAGCCTGCAACAAGGTTTTCTATAGTTTTTCTGTAATCTACACGTCAAACTACATATGTGTACCAAATTTCAGCACTCTAAGTACAATAATTTGGCAGATTATCTGCCAAAATATTTGACTTAGAGAGTTCAAATTTGGTACAAAAATGTAGTATCATATGTAGATTACAGAAAAATTATAGAGATTGTTGTGGTGATAGCGCTGTCAAAGAAATGGCAAAAGTTATCAGTCAAAAAATATCAAAATTTCTCAAAAATCTTTTTATTTTCTTGACAACGCTATGATCAACCCTTAGAATCATGTTCTCTATAATTTTCCTTTCATCTACACGTAAAAATACATATGTGGGCCAAATTTGAACTTTCTAAGTCAAATAGTTTGACGGCTAGGGGGGGGGGGGGGGGGTATACGATTTTCGACAAAGTCTTTCCAATAGGGTTCCGTGCGTACACTTTTGGTGTACGGAACCCTAAAAATTGCAGAAAATAATTAATAATTGAAGGAAATAGTTGAAAAATGATAAGAATAATTGAAAAATTGAAGAAAGTATGTCAAAAATGACAAGAATTATTGTCAATTGAAAACAAAATTCAAAACTTGACTAGATTAATAGACAACTGAAGAAAATAATTTAAAAAATTAAAAAAGAAATGTGACGCGTCGCGAAAAAAAGCACCTAAGAATATCAAAAAAAAGTAAAAGAATAATTATAAAATTTAAAGAGAATAATTGCATATTGAAAACTGTTGAAAATTAAAGGAACATAAAAATTGAAAAACATTGAATTGTTTCTGGTCATTTAAAACTATAAATTTTTGCAAGTACAAATAAGATTAATAATTTAATAAAATTGGTTCTTCAAATAAACTTAATATTTTAGATAAATATGACTTTCATTCTTTACAAATTAAAATCGCTGCTGACTTCAAGTAATAGACAAATAAGTAAAAGTACATAAAAAAATGTTTTAAAAGAGCACGAAATTTTTAAATTTTTGAATTTAAAAAAGAATAAATAATAAAAACAAAATAAATAAAAGGAGAAAATAGCGTAGGTAGATACATTAAAAAAAGTTGAAATATTTTTGTTGAGAGAATAGTTTCTGAACAAAATGTATTCAAACTTCTATACTCGCTAAATTTGAAACAGCGAAAATTCGCTGTTTAACCAGCCCCAAGTATACAGCTGTTTCAAAACAGGGTTATTTTAAGCTTTTAATGCTTAAAATTGTAATTAATAAAAATTTTAATAATTATTACAAATTTGAACTATTATAAGCTTTACATATTTTCAATATCCAATAATACATATTTAAATTATTTTAAACATTACCGATTGTATAAAAACTTCTAATTATACAAAAAAATTGCATTGTATATTAAAGTTTTAATCAGTCCAAATTTTGAAAATAATAATTTAGACTACAATTTAAATCAATAAAAATTGGGCCTAACAGAATTTGAAATTAAGTGAAATTTATATTTACACAAAAAATTTTAATTGTCAAAAGTTTAAATATTTAGTTTTAATGATCTCAATTTCCAATGATCTAAATACCAATTAATTTAATCACAAGAACATTACAAGTTAATTTATATTGATAGAATTAAATTAAATTTTACTAAAAATTTTAGTGTATGAAAATTCCAGTCCAATATTTTGGGGTAAACTATATTTTAATTAATTTAGTTTCTGTCAATTAAATTAACTCTTATGAAAGTATACTCCAATTTTAATTTAAAGATACATTTTTTCGAACGTAACTGATTTAAAACAAAAAAATATCTAAGTGACAAACTTCAGGTGCGGACAGACAGGAATTAATGAAAGAATGAATGAATCTTGCAGATTATTATTATAGATTTTGAATTTTACTTTTGTTTTAATTCCTAAATTAAAATATTTGTAAATTCACCTTAAACTAAAGATTTCTTATTTATTTCTTTTTTTTGTATTTAATTATTTTACTTTGAAATTTGATTTATTTCATTTTAACATTTTAACATTCTGCAATTCTATATTTAGTTTTGTTTGTGTTTAAATATTATATAGTGTTTAATTAATTTTGTTTATCCTTTTATTTTTTAACTCTAAATTTAGTTAAATTTAACTATAAATTTTTGAATTTTAAATTTATTTATTTTAATTTAATAATTAAAATTTGAAATAAATTCAATTCCATTTAATTTAATGTAAAACTTTTTTTTAAATTAAATATACAATTTTTCTGCTGTTTTTAAGCTATTCGCATTTATTTCGATATCAAGAATTGTAAAGAGTTAATTTTTATAATTTTGTATTAGAAAATTAGGAGTAAAATTATTATTTGCATTAATAATAATTAACATTACTCATTAATTAGGAAATATTAATATATATTGAAAAACGATATTCAAATTTACCGGATTCAATCAATATGCAATGTAGGTAAAGTAGGGCAAAATACTTTTCACTACTTCCAAACTTTAGGTAAAAATCATTGTTTTTTTCCTGTAAATATGAATTTTTTTTTATGAAAAACCATTTGTTTTACTTGAGAAATGAATTATTATTCGTTTCTTTGTTAATTAGAGTAGTATTCGTTTGTTAAAATCCCTACAAAACTCATACGTATACGAGAGATTATTATCCCGTTCATCTGCAACGACTCATGTGATTGTGTATTTATTCCGTATAAGGAATTACATATTATACGAATCATTAAACCTCGTATATTTATCTTTTGTAATATGCCGCTCAGAAAATTGGTTTTCTTGATTCTGGATGTCAATTGATATCATGTAAAACGTTGTCAGTGGCGATTTGGTCGAACGCGTTAAGGCGCACTTTCCCAGCAGCTGCTCGAGACCTCGAGTTTACCCTACCGCTGGGTGGACAGGGGTTCGAGTCCGCTGACCTTCAAGGAACCAATATTTTTTCTCTTTTATATTTAATTTTTTATTTCACGACAAAGCAAAATATAAAGTTCCCTTTATTTTTTGAACCTTTGTAAACTATAATTTTATTCGCAAAAAAATTAAATAATTTTTGGAAATTTCAGGCCCGTGGAAATTACCAGGAGAAGTTTCCAGAAAGTTTCCACGGGTAACTTCCAGGAAAATTCCCGGAAATATTGGTGCTATCTGGGATGGCATAAAAATTACGTTAAAAAGACGTACAAAAAGACGTACAAAAAGACGTTAAAAATGACGTTAAAAAAGACGTCAAAAATGACGTTAAAAAAGACGTCAAAAATGACGTCCTTTTATATCCCAATTCCGGACGTAATTTTTGACGTCATATTTTACTAAAAATGACGTACTTTTTTACGTCTTTTTGTACGTAAAAATTTACGTCAGTCTGACGTCAAAATTGACGTATTATTTGACGTCAGATTTTTCAAGTGGGTTGAATTAATGTAATAAGAAAAAAGGTGAACAAATTAGAAGCTTACAATAAAATAAAATAAAATTATTGAAAATTATTATTATTACTTACCTGTCACTAACCATTACTACGTAACTGGAGAAAGATAACAAAAAACATAACCTTAAACATGGAAGTATAATGTTTTTATTTTACAAAAACTTAAAAAGTTAATGAATTATAACATACAATAAAACAAAATAAAGAACTAAAAATTATTATAACTTACCAGTTTCGCAATTTGCACGTGACCAAAAAGAAATCCGATGACAATCACCACGTGCATAAGAATAAAAAGAAATATCAAAACCTTAAATGACATAAATAATTATGATACTTTTAGGAAAAAAAACATTTAATAATAAAACTAAAAAACAGATAAATAAGTTACAAATAGAATAAAAAGAAATAAAAGATTATTATTATTATTATCATTACTCACCTGTCAGAAACGAATGCCAATGTAAACAAAACATTGTTTCCCTCAAAACACTATAACCGTAACAACTTCACTAAAATCACTGTCACTTCTTAAACTATCACTCCTTAATTATTAGAATTTAATTTATTTTTAATTCATTATTATTTAATAAAATGCAATTATTTATTAAACGAAGGTTTTAAATAAATTGAAAAATACTCCAAATAAACGTCTAAACTGTGATATTATTGTTGACAAAAAATATCGAAAATCTGCTAGTCAATCAGAAGCCCGATAAAACGTGTTACACCTCTGAAGTTGGTCGAAAAGGTTCTCGTTTAGAGAAGTCAAGGTAAAAGCTAATTTCTATGTATTGTTACGTCTAAATAAATTAACCAACATACCTCATTTATTTATTATTAACTAACTAACAGTCGGTGGCTTTCAGTGTGGGAAACGTGTGCGGGTGATAATAATCAATGGGTTTTTAATTATGAAACTCTTTTATTATTAACATACAAAGAATCCGAAATGTTATTCTAATAAATTCCCTTCAAAGCTGGGTTGATAAGGTTAATGAACTTGAAGTTATGTTTCCTTTTAAATCAATCCCAGATTGAACATCTTAAAAAATCTCAATTTCATCATCCTCCTTAAAAGAAAATACAAACAGTCAATACAAAACTCTTTGGGAAACGTTAATAGAGTTCAAATATAAAATTATTTACCTTGGTTAACTTTTTGAACCTCTTCAGCAGACTCAGCAGGTGAAGATTGAATTTGCCATGGATTTGAGGTATAACCAGTTTCAATTCCAATATATTTTCACTAGTTGTAATCTCCTACTGGTCGCTGAATTAATATTTGGATATGATGTTGATTTTTTATTTAGATGAAGGAAAGTTGCCAGATGTTGAAAAACATTCGGTTAGTTAATATGAGTTTTATAATTAAAAGAAAAAAAAAAAAAGAAAATATCGACAGAGAAATTCTTTAGTTACTTTAGGTTAATTTTAACACGAAGAAAAAGACGCGTACAATTTGATACGATCCCGGATTGCTGTTTCGCGAATAAAAGATCGAGAGGTTACAGGTGGTTCCGGATACTCTTAACGAAGACAAAAATTTATTAGAGGATTACGGGAGGTTCCGAATTACTCTTTGACAATAAAATCGACTGTTGAATCACAAATAGTTACTTAATACTCAATGTTTGTCGCGTTACAAAAGAATATGTTTAAACAAACGATGGGTACATTTCAGGGGGACGGTTAAGACTAAGTATGAAAGACAAAGGGACAACTAGACTTCTTCGCGAGGGACGATGCGTACTTTTCAGAGGACCGGTTTAGACTTAATACTTTTCCGCGAGGGACGATGCGTACCTTTCAGAGGGCCGGTTTAGACTTAATACTTTTCCGCGAGGGACGATGCGTACCTTTCAGAGGGCCGGTTTAGACTAATTTTTGTACAATGCATTTTTTCTTAAATAGACGAATTTGGGCCCTGAGGCGTGTTTCTTCCCTACTCCTTAGGGGAGTGACAAACATTTCAAGGTGCGTCCGCGAAATATCATTTTAGTGTGCGTAACTTGGTTTCTTATAAAATATTTGAATGTATTGGTACACGTGGGATCGATATTGAACCATCTGTTATTATTTTAACCTTTTGGCCACGAAAAGTCGTAAAGTCGATACACACACATTCTTACTTTCATCCAATTACAAATTGCTTAGAAAAGTGATATGTTAATGAAGGAACCTAGTCCATCCACCATCGCATCGGTGCGTAGTCACATCGCAGGGTCTTAAAAAGTGAAAGGGCCAGCGCGTGTCAATGACCACTTCTATTATCGAGCGATTCTACCTTAAATGTCAAATTTAAATTCGACGAAAGGCAGATGTTTTTTCCATCGAGTTCACAAGAATAATGTAAACTCTAATAAGGTTACGGATGTAACAGTATTAACTATTTTAATAAAATTTTTTGTTATTTTAGATTGCTAACATTATAAAAAATTTTATAAAATAAACTTGAAGATACAATATTTAATTGAAAGATTTTAATTCGTCTGCAAAACAAAATGGGAGACTCGGAAATAGAGTTACACGTCTGAAGTTAACCACAACGTCTGTTCTTTTTAGAATAGGATTGGCGTCTATTTCAATCAAAAACTTGTATCCCAATAAACAACGCGTACGCATATAGAGCATACTTGTAAACTCTTCTTAATTATGGGCCTTCAGCAAAAAATAGCCATAATACGTCATCACTTTGAATTACTGACACTGCAGGAAAAATGGAGGATTTAAACGCCATTAACACAGGCATTGTAACTCGGCGTAAACATTTATTGCTAAGTAAAACGATAGATTTAATTGGACATCTACATTGCGATGTATTCATTCCAAAAAAATTTCTTTTAAACTGTGTTGAAATGCGGTTACGTCTTGTACGCACAAAAAATTCTTTTGCTCTCTTGGATCCGACAAATGAGTGTGGCTTACATATAACCGAAGCAACTCTTCTTGTGAGGCGTGCGAAAATTAGTTCTGGCATACTTCTGGCACTTTCAAAAACCCTTTTTCACGGCACTGCAAAATATCCAATAACCAGGGTTTAAGTTAAATCTTTTACTTTACACAGCGGGGTGCACGGCGATACACTTGACAATGTTATTCTAGGACAACTGCCTAAAAGAATAATAATAGGTTTTGTCAACAATAAAGCTTTCAACGGAAACACAGAACTCAATCCGTTTAATTTTCATCATTATAAAATTAAATTTTTATCACTCTATGTTATTGGTATGCAAGTACCCTCAAAAACTTTACAACCTGATTTCACTAAAAAAAAATCTGTACGTCGAGTCTTATGAAACACTTTTCACTGGTACAGGTATACATTTTCTTAATCAAGGTAATGATATAGATCGACACGAATACAGTGAAGGATTTTGTCTTTTTGCTTTTGATCTTACACCAGATCTTTCAGCAAATTGTTATTCGCACTGGAATCTTGTAAAAAGCGGAAGTCTTAGAATTGAAGTACGTTTTGAGGAACCGTTAACAAATACGATAAACTGTATTGTTTACGCTGAATATGATAATGTTCTTGAAATAGACTCGAGTAGACAAGTTATTGTTGATTTTGGTGGATAAGATAATAAATTTCCATACGAATCTAAAACATTTTACATTTTTTAAAAGTCTTCCCTGCCGATAGGATATACCTAAAATGTATCCAAAATATGACTGGTACGACATTTTTTAGAAATTTTTTCTCTAACAATGCCAGGTACCACTTTTTTGCTCCGAGTAGGTAGTCCCTTCAAATTTCGTGAGTACTTATTTAAGTTTTAATAGGATCTTAAATCCGTTAAACTGAAATATATGAATCCCTACCAGGATATTTTTTTCATTTATGACTTCGGTAACCCAAAAGTGTTATGACTCAAAAATTTCGCAATTTGAAATTGTAAATTAAAAAATTATAAATCCTTCGTTTTTCTCGATTATAAATATCCAAAAATTTTCTCAAAATGAATAAAATTAAATGACAATCAACTATTATAAATATTGTTATTTCTTATAAAAAATAACATTACCGTGGAAAAAATTAGATACACATAATCGTTAAAAGGCGTAGAATGCAAATTCTCAATTTATAAATTTATAATTACAAAATTGGAGAAATTTTTATTTCTGATTTTTAATCCATTCCAGATGTTTGAAAGTTTTACGACATAGCTGGTCCCTTTTTCGACATCTTAAATGCGAAAAATGTTTTGGGAAAAAATATTTATTTGTTAATAAATAAAATTTTTCTAATTTTTAGGTTAGCATTTCGGTTTTTTTAAATTTAGAATCTGTAATTTCTGTCAATTACGGAGATGTAAATTTTTGGTAAAAGCCTTACAATTAGAAGAATAGTAGCGTAAATCGTAAACAGTAGATGATATTAAAATTCTGATATCATTTTTGAATTTTGTTTCAAAAGAATATGTCTTATTCATATAAACATATAAATAATTAAATTATTGAAAAACGAGTATACTTTTGCAATAAATAATATAAATAATTTAGAATTGAAAAAAGGACTGTAAAAGAACCTTTCATTTTATGAGAGGGTAAAAGCATAATAAAATTTTCAGGGTTTAGAATTTACGGTCATAAATAGACATAAAGTAACCTTTTTCTTTGGACTTTTTCTAAGCACGGAATCATTCAAATCGTACCTCAAAAATGACTGAATTCATTGAGTCATTTTAGCCAGTCATTTTTTAGGTATTTCCTATCGGCAGGGTTGTGTTTACTTAAGAATCAAGTTTTATCTTATATGCTGTCCTGTGGCGTTACTGTAGATATTCGGACGGTATGGATGTGTATTATGGTGATAGTTGATTGCGACCATCAGTTTGTAAAGTGATGAATTTTGTAATCGATATTCAAGGATTTCGAGATCCTGGAGATCAATTTATTGAAAAGGAGGTGGCTGTTTTATCACTAGAAGATACTTTTATTGGACACTGGATAGCAGCACCAATAGTTCACTTTACAGTATTACCAATAAACGTCAAACAAAAACAATTGGTTAACATGCTTTTTCCACGTGATTGAGTGGTTTGAAGGAGATGTCCCAGTTAAACATGTACACGAAAATCTTCGCAATGTTGCGAAGGCTGCTGAAAAAATTTATACACCTGGTCGTGAAAAATTTCAACTGCTTCAGGATATAATGAATCGTGAAATTATTAATTTGGAACAATTTACCTGTCCTGGATTTTTTTACTTGTGCTGTGAACAACGCTTTTAAATTAAAAAACTGGCTTCTAAAACAAAAAAAGTGTCCACTCGAAAAATCAATTAATTTCACAAACAATATTACTCCATGTAATGTTACTCTTTCTTAAAAATCTGCTTCTTCTTCTTCTATTTCCTCTCACAAGAAAAGTTATACAAATAAAAAGAAAAAAACAAATTTTGAGCCAATCTCTGAGTATCTTTACTATGAAGAAGTAATAGATGAACAACCAACGCCTGCAGAGCTCACTTTAATTCTTAGAGATAAACCACCTCTTGATGGTCTAAGCTCACCAACATTTCCTAACAACAACAACAACAACAACAACACAAACAACATACAAAATGAACAGTCTTCAAATTTTACAAACACTGCAGCTAATCCCAAGGAGTACGATTGGCGTATTTCCAGCGGATTGGATTCCGAAGGTCTTAATGAAACCGGTATATATTGTTGTTAATACTGATGGCTACAAGAAACCGGGATCTCATTGGATCGTAATCTACATCGATCAACATGGAAGAGAGACCTATTTCGACAGCTATGGTTTACCGCCTTTTTTCCTCAACATATTGATTGTTTGCGTAGAAACTGCATCTTATACAAATGGAACTCAATACAACTACAAAGCTTTTCGTCAGATGTGTGCTGACAGTTTTGTGTTATGTTTCTGTTATGTGGCTCGGTAATACTTTGCTTAATTTTACTAGGCTTTTTTCAAAAGATTTAGTGAAAAATGATTGTATTGCTAATAATTTTTACAAAAAAAAACTGTAAATAAATGTAAACATAAAAAATATTATTCTAACTTGTTGAAAAAATCCACACAGTTTTCAAGGTGGTTATTATTTTTATGCTTCTAGTAATAACCATCTTCATCCCTGTGTTCAAACTTGTGTGTCGCGAAAATGTAAATGATTATCGTTAATTATTTTAAATTGCTACGTACTATTGCTCACTCGACTTCGACTTCTTGTCATCATTGCGTTGCTACCCTCTCTTTTTAATTTTATAATCTTGGTTACTTTTATAATATCTACTATTCGAATTATATTATATGTGTTATTAATATTAATATTATTCTACTACGTTTTATTTAGTTAATAAAGATTTAATTTTTTTTAAATTATTCAACACTTGGATTGTAAATTTAATTAGATGTGAATTTTTTGACAAAAAAATAATAATAAATGTATACTTAATTTTATCTCTTTTTATTTATCCTAACCTTACTAGATTTATTTAATTATTAATTTTAAAAATTGTACATTTATGTTTTTAATTTGCATTTCATTAAATTTTATTTCACATAACATGTAAACATTTTAATTTTTATAGTAATCGAAACCTTTTAAAATTTTATTCTTTCAAAACATGAATTTAAAAATACATAGTATTTCTAGTTTGTAAGCATTTCTTTCTATATCCTTCCTACTCATTATCTCTCAGAATCCCTCTTTCCAAAATATCTAAGTATCCTCTCTCTCTCTCTCTCTCTCTCCAACTAAGCTCTCCAATAAGCTATAACTGTCTACACACAGCATCCACCTTCACATCTACGCTCTCCTATATTCCTCAGTCTCTCTAAACAGATAACCACCCACACTCAGGCCCAAACATTCCAGACGCCTATACTTGGCTCAAATAGCCTACACCCCCTCTCCAATTTCCCTATACTTGACACCATCCACTAATCTATCCTCTGGAACCAGACTTTTATCTTCTCCTCTCCCCTCAACAGTCATTTGAATGCTGACAGATGCCTACTAATTCCGTTTTTGTCTTCAATGATATTTAACGCGTTTTATTGATTGATATTTTTTTCATTTTAATCATTTTGAATGATTATGTAAATAAATGAAGGTCATTTTAGTGGTTTTTTGTTGTTTTATTTAATTGTTTATCTTATCGACAACATGTTTCGACACAAGCTTGGGTCCTTCTCAAGTCTATAAATATATAATTTAGTTACATTAATTTCAATTCTATCTAACTTGATTGCATGAGATTAAACTTGAGTATATTATATTTAAATATTGCGTATCTTAAATAGTCTCAAATATGTAAACACATGTCTACCACATGTGTTACTTAAGATACGCAATATTTAAGTATAATATACTCAAGTTTAATCTCATGCAATCAAGTTAGATAGGCAATACTAATGATGTAATAATATTAAATTTTGCATATTACTGCTGTTAATGTATTTGCATTAGGGTGGCCGTTAAACTATTTTTTACAGGACCCAAAAGTTGACAAAAAAAAACCAAAGTTGGTTATTATTGGCAAAAAATATTAATTCAGAAAAAAACGAGAAATTTAAACTGCTAATCATAGTTTTTAATGTTTTTAAGGTCGCTAATTACAAATCTAAAGTCATATTTAAAAAATTTGAAATGGCGGATCCAATATGGCGGTCATGAAAAATTTTAAATTAATCAATTTCTATGAAATTTCGTATCAGGGGGTTTTGGGGGTACCTGATTACAAATTTGAAGTCAGATTTCAAAAATTCAAAATGACGGATCCAATATGGCGACCATGAAAAATTTAAAATTAATCAATTTTTATGCAACTTAGCATCAAGGGGTTTTTGGGGTCCCTAGTTACAAATCTAAAGACAGATTTCAAAAATTCAAATTGCTGGATCCAATATGGCGGCATAATTTTATATTATGAGAATTATGTCAATTTCATGGACATTTTGATTCCAAGTAAGCAAAATAATTTGCTACCTCATAGGGGAAGTAAGAAATTAATAATATATAAGTGAATTGGGGAAGTTATTAAAAAAAGAAGAATTTTAAATGCAAAAAAATGTAAAAACATGAATTATTTTACGAATTCTTGATTAATTATAAACTTTATATAGGTCAATCAATTCGTATTGAGATAAGGAATATGATTTTTGTATTCATTAAGTTGTATTTTTATCATAAAAACATTTTTGGCAAAAAACGGGTTTTTTCGATGAAAAAAGGTGCTCAAAAAATTTGGTTGGCTATTTAAAAAAATTCCTGTGTCCAAATTTGGATATTCATGAGCTTAATAAGTCATCCAAATTTTATTGGATTCCGTTGAAGTGTTCTTGAGATATCTTGTACACAAAAAACACTTTACACACACACACATACATACATACATACATACACACATACATCTGGACATTTTCTTAGGAATTAAAATTTACGCTTTTTTGATGAAAATAAGTCAATTTAGACTATTTTTGGGAAATCAAAAATCTTAACTATCACAAAGCTTTTTCTATGAGGAAGCAAAATATTAATAATTTTTTATGAAACTTGGTATCAAGGGGTTTTGGAGACCTTAGTTACAAATCTGAAAATGAAAATTCAAACGGGACCTCGCTGCTAATTAGAAATGGGAAAATTAGTATTTATTAGCTAGATAAGTTTTGATCACAAATTAGATGACACAATGTGTCTCTGAAGCACAAATTTTGTTGGCTACTGGGATATGATATTACATAATTAGGTTTCATGAAAAATAATTAATTTTTTTAACATTATGCCCGCCATATTGGATCCGGCACTTTTAATTTTTGAAATCTGACTTCAGATTTGTAACTAGGGACCCCAAAACCCCCTTGATGCTAGTTGCATAAAAATTGAATAATTTTAAAATTTTCATGGCCGCCATATTGGATCCGCCATTTTGAATTTTTGAAATCTGACTTCAAATTTGTAATCAGGTACCCCCAAAACCCCCTGATACGAAATTTCATAGAAATTGATTAATTTTAAATTTTTCATGGCCGCCATATTGGATCCGCCATTTCAAATTTTTTAAATATGTCTTCAGATTTGTAATCAGCGACCTCAAAAACATTAAAAACTATGATTAGCAGTTTAAATTTCTCGTTTTTTTCAGAATTAATATTTTTTGCCAATAATAACCAACTTTTTATTGAAATTAATGTAACTAAATTATATATTTATAGACTTGAGAAGGACCCAAGCTTGTGTCGAAACATGTTGTCGATAAGATAAAAAATTAAATAAAACAACAAAAAACCACTAAAATGGCCTTCATTTATTTACATAATTAAAAAAGTGGTAACAAAACTATACAAATATCATTTCGAATGCTCACAAATTTTATAGAAAAATTAAATGCGTTTTTTTACCCTCAAGCGAAACACCACGAATTAGATCCAAATGCCATTAAATGCTTTCTGATAATGTATCAAATTAAATGCCATTCAATGCCCTCAAGAAAACAATTTTGAACGCGTAGTCAATGCCTCAAGAAGTTTAATGCCGTTCAATGCCTATGTCAGCAGATTAAAAAGACGCTATGGAGCTATCTTTAACTCGTTCATTCTTTGCAGCGCGTCGTCGTGGCATCTTTCTATTTTGTGCCGTTCGATCTATTTTAACTAAATCGCGTTATTGAAGTGAAATACAAAGTGATTTCGTGTCTAATACTAATAGTTTACCTGAACAAAGTGAAGGAGTGAACTGCAAACATAAGTTTTAAAATCATTTTGCCATTTTTTGTTGCATGCAAGACAAAATACGAAAATGACATAAAGTGTATTATATTTAGTGATCATATTTTATTCTCTTTTGGACTACTATTCAGCTGAAGTTAACTTATTAACATATTTAAACTTCAAAAGTAAAATACTGATAAAGACAATAATCACAGTAAAACATAACAATCACATGTTCAATTTTCCCTTGCAATGGCTGCTGATTTCAGTGTTGCCAGAGACACCGCATTTCCGCATTTTGCACCGCATTTTGATCGCTCCATCCGCAATCCGCTTTGATTAAAGCGGATTACCAAAAAATCCGCATTTTGAAGTTGACCCACTTTTTCCCCTACCCCCATAGCACCTGAACTTGCCTCAACTTGGCCAACCTTTCCTCAAGTTTCTAAACTTGCATCAAAGTTTCTGAAAGTTGACGACACTTGAGGAAAGGTTGGCAAACTTCAGGCAAGTTTAGGTGCTGTGGGGGTACTAAACAGTGATGAGGCGTTAAAATTGTTTAGAGAGGCAGAAACACCTTCCGTACCATAGCTTACGTCTAGTGAATGACACATAATTATAAATACATACAAGCATTGCTACGTGCTACCCATACCTGCCAAAATGTATAAGGCTTAAAGCACAATGAATACGGTTACGGGAGCTGGGTATGGGATAATAAAGGACAGAGACTGTGTCTGTCCTTTTCTGTCTCATGCTCTGGTCCCGTCTCCGTATTTCTATCTGCTTAGGCCTTAAAGCAAAAGCTATGAACCAATCAAAATATATAGATAGATAGAATTTAAAAAACTGAATATTCGGATTGGTTGTCAGTTTTCTGCGTAAGTCTTAATTATTTGTCAGTGTATGCGAGTGACTGTGAATTGTTATTTGATAACCGTTAAGGGCGCAATTACATGTCTGCGTCGAACGCTGCGTTTTTGCGTTGAATAGTAAGAGAGAGAAAGACAGAAATATAGTCACATCTTTCTCCCTCTCACCATTCAACGCAAAAACGCAACGTTCGACGCAGACATGTAATTGCGCCCTAAGAATTCTTGTTAGGAATATTATACATAAAAATTATTAACTTAACAGTATAATTAATTACTCAAATTATAAAAATATGAGTATTATTAGTATGAATTTTTTAAGTTATTTATGAAAAAATGCTTATATTTATATTTATACACTCTTAAATTATACAAATAAATCAAATATACAACAGTTTAAACAAATACTAGCTTAAAAAAAAAATTTTTAAAAAATCCGCGTTTTGAAACGAAAATCCGCATTTCTGCGCCTGCGCGTCCGCAAAACTAAAACATGGGTCTGGCAACACTGGCTGACAGAGATGCCAACGACCGTCACCAAACGCATCTGCGCATGTCTGTGGAAAATCGTTTGATTGGTCGAAGGAAGCGGGACGATTTAAAATAGCTTTATTAAATGTGTTTTAAATCTTCCCGCTTCCTTCGACCAATCAAACGATTTTCCACAGACATGCGCAGATGCGTTTGGTGACGGTCGTTGGCATCTCTGCTGGCTGATTTGTTTTTAGACATTTGAAGGCATTCATACAAAAACGGAATCAAAGCGCATTGAAACATTTCAATGCGTTTTAATCATGTTCTTTTTACCGGGCACTATCTATCCCCACCAATACCCCTTATCTCGGTCATTGAACTTTCACTGGCGCCATGTGCCTGTTTTGTTATGACGGCCCATATAGGGCCCTTACTACTGTTGTAATTATACAATAATAATTTTTTTAAAAATTAATAAAAACTTTAAATTAAACATTAATAATTTGCTTAAACAATTGTTAGAATTGTTATTTTTAGTTCTCATTGTTAGTAATTTATATCATTAAGCTTGAAAAGTTGCAAGTTGTTTAAAATGTAAGATACAGAGTTAAAGCTTAAAAATTAAAAAAAATTCAAATTTTTCAATTGTCGTTCAATATGTTGAACTCGTAGCTTGATCTACATAAATTATAAGGGCGATTCTTACGTAACTGGGCTACTTGGCAGCGTTAAAAAATACACCTAAATTAAAAAAATATTTTGAAGTGTACTATAGTGAATTTTAAAGGTATATATGAGAGTAACTGAAAACAAAGTATACATAAATATATATTATAACTTTTATTATATTGCACTATAACTGCTGAAATTTCAGCTCCGTGGCATGTCCCTTTTTTATAATGTTAACTTTAATTTAATAATTTTCGGTGAAAATATCATAATTATAACTCAGCCTTTTTCAAGCATAAAGTATCTATATTTATGAACAATTTAGGTTTATATTGCACTTCACAATACCTTTTTCATACTTAGAATCTGTAAAAATATTTTGTTCCCCAATTTTTGAACGCAATCTGTAGGCTTATAATTAAGGTGTTATGTGTTTAGTTACTACGCCTTCTAATAATTTTAATCTCAAGTTTGATCCATTAGCACTAAATCACATTTGGAAAAAGTTTAAACAAAAAAAATTTTTTACTTAAGAAGGTTCTATCGTAAAAAGAATTAACATTACCATTTTAATCAAATTTGGTCCCTTGGTAGATAATGTTTTTATAATGATGCAGTTAAATTTTTGAGACCTCAAGGTACTTGTGAAAAAAGTTATAAGAGTTTTCGTCTTTAACATTTTACATTGAGTTTTATGGGAATTGAGTCGTTTGTCATATATATCCATATTTTTACATGTATTTTCAAAAGTACCTTTAGGTCTCAAAAATTCAACTTCATCATTATTAGACCATTATCTACCAGTGGACCAAATTTGGTTAAAATGATAATGTTAATTCTTTTTACGATAGAACCTCCTTAAAAAAATTATTTTTGTGAAAATTGCATGTATACAAAAAAATCGTTCAGTTCCATGTCATTACTATTATATTACTGTAACAACTATTTGATAGTATTGTTACCATTTTCTTTAAGTTTTTATGTGAAACAAGCGATCTGCAGAAGGAATAGATTTATTTTGCTCTATTGTAGACGTGAGGTCAGAATAAATGTCAAATTTCAGCTCCATGGTAACACGTATAATTTCAGCTCCATGGCCTATATGAAGTGTTCAGTATGCTTCATGCAGAGAAACTTCTTTATCTGTAGCGGTTATTTTAAAATATTATTCTATAAGGTAGTTTAGCTATGCCAGATTACTCTGCTCGATCTCGATTTCAGATTATCCAAAAAATGAAAAGAAATATTCATTATTAAATATTGTATTTGTTGTTGTTTTATAAAATTTTATATATGTTAACTAATATCTAAAATACTGTTATAAAATTAAATAATTTATCAATTTATTATTTATTTTCGTTTTAGAAAAATATCAAGAAAACATTTTTATTTTGTACAATATATTTGGAATAAAAGGCTGCGGTTCAGCTCCACATGGCAGACAATTTTCAAAAATTTGCTATTATTTCGGTATAAATATAGTTGTAGTAAAATCGTTTAAAATATAATTATATTATACCCTAATAAGAAAAATAAGAGCAGACAACATTAAAAAACAATTTTTTTTTCTACCAAAACTTATCTTGAAATAAGACAGTTACACGAGAATCGACCATATGAAGAATGTTTAATTGAGGGCCGGGATGCAATAACTACGTTTTCGCTCGAAGGCCTAGACTGTCTTCTTTTTCACAAGATAATTTGACGGAAAAATTATCTGGAAAAAAAGTTGAAGGAAATTAAAATTTAAAAATTGATATCAATAGAGGAGATAAAGATGCACACTTTTTCTTAATAAAGTTTTTTTGTCAGACTATTATTTAGTTGAATAAAAATTAAAAACTAATTTTTTTTAGACATTGAAAATAATTATATTTTTACAATCAACTCGTGATATTGCACATTGCAGATCCTAATAAAATGGTTGTAATTATGAAAAAATTGTAATTTGTTATTGATTTTTAATAATAATGTTGTCGCTATCATTACTGTGCTTTACTAACTTTGAGCAAAAAATCTCTGTGACAAAGTTTCGAATTTTGAAGTTTTGAATTACACAAGTTGTTCAATAAGGTATTAAAAAGTTTTACCAAAAAGAATTTCTTCGATTCATTAAATATTTCAGCTTTTATAAACAATTTTGTTGGAAGCTACTGCGCGTCACGCGTTAACATTTGGTCAGCTGACTGGCTGAGCTCTAAGCCGTGAGCGGAACAAGGATGGATGTACTCCGGAGTGGCTATGGCGAGAGAGAGAAAGCGACAATAAAGTGTTTTTACTGTAGAAATCAACTTTTTTATTTTCCATTTACATAACTGTTAATAAATTAACACACTTTTAAAGAATAAATGACATAATAAAACCATAAATTATGTAAAATTAAATATTTTAAAAAATAACTTGTAAAAAACAGACCTATATTTCATGTTATTAAAATAACTTGACTTGTTTTAAACATTTACAATCTTGTACTCTTAATATTTTTAGTTCAGTTTATTTGTTTTCAAAAGTGTTTAAATAATGAAATTAGTACTGGAAAATTGGTTTTACAAAAATTGAAAACAAAATGTTTTGTTCTTAAAAGTCCTTGCCGCACTCGAAGAAAGATTTTAATTTAGTTGTTATGGTTTTATTGTGTTATTTATTCTTTAAAAGTGTGAACAGTTATGTAAATAGAAAATAAAAAAGTTGATTTCTAAAGTAAAAACAATTTATTGTCGCTTTCTCTCTCTCGCCATAGCCACTCCGGAGTACATCCATCCTTGTTCCGCTCACGGCTTAGAGCTCGGCCAGTCAGATGACCAAATGTTAACGCGTGACGCGCAGTAGCTTCCAACAAAATTGTTTATAAAAGCTGAAATATTTAATGAATCGAAGAAATTCTTTTTGGTAAAACTTTTTAATACCTTATTGAACAACTTGTGTAATTCAAAACTTCAAAATTCGAAACTTTGTCACAGAGATTTTTTGCTCAAAGTTAGTAAAGCACAGTAATGATAGTGACAACATTATTATTAAAAATCAATAACAAATTACAATTTTTTTATAATTACAACCATTTTATTAGGATCTGCAATGTTTTTTAATTATGCAGGTGAAGTTGCAACTTTTTTTATCCATATGACTCTGAGATATCACGAGTTGATTGTAAAAATATAATTATTTTCAATGTCTAAAAAAAATTAGATTTTAATTTTTATTTAACTAAATAATAGTCTGACAAAAAAACTTTATTAAGAAAAAATGTGCATCTTTATCTCCTCTATTGATATCAATTTTTAAATTTTAATTTCCTTTAACTTTTTTTCCAGATAATTTTCCCGTCAAATTATCTTGTGAAAAAAGAGACAGTCTAGGCCTTCGAGCGAAAACGTAGTTGTTGCATCTGGGCCTCAATTAACATTATTTTCTTTGCTACAGTATCAATTTTAATTTTAACCAAAGGAAATTAAAAAAAAAAGAAGGAAGTTTCCGAGATATGACTAATAATTTTAAAGCATGCTTTCCTCAAAAATAAGTTAGAATCGTTTTTTATCTGAAAATGATGATTTTTGAGAAAACGCATGCTTTAGTCGCATTTTTTCAACCCACACCGAATAGTTGGACCAACGATTTTCGACGGTAGTGTACGTTATATCTTACTTTTAAAAAACGTAACTAAGTTTGAAGTTACAAAAAACATAACTTTTTCAGTTACACAGCACTGATTTGGGCGTTAATTTTACGTTGAGGACAAATATCTACTGTTTTATTTATTCCTTGTCTTTATTTACTTTAAATGACTATTCTATTTTAAATATTTGTTATTTTTAACATTTTTTAGAAAAAAGCACTTCAAGATTTAAAATCTCCTAAACTGGAACCTGAACGTTTACCACAAACACCTAAAAGACCAACCGAAGCAAGAGATGCACGAGAAGTTGCAAAAAAGTTAATAAAATCAGGTGTTATCACAGCTCCAAAAACTCCAAAACGTTCAGAACAAGCTTTTAAAAGACCTAGAGGATTAGAAAGAAAATTAAATAGTACAGAAAAAACTGTCTCCTCTTATCAGCCGTTTTCAGCAAATCAAGGTGAAGAGGATGAAGTTGAAACTTCCAGAGCAAAAGTTAAAGATTTATATGATAGCTTTGTGAGTGCACAAGACACAGAAAGTAAAACTTCTACTGAAAAGCCTTTATCTGTAAAACCAGAACCGAAACACAAAGGAGGAAATACAATATTTGTTTGTGGTTTCAAAATTTCTGAAGAGTTTTTGAAAAAGCACTTTCAATCATTTGGAAATATTTTAAATATATCAATGGAAACTGAAAAAAAGTAAGTAACATATCGACTATATAAATTGTCAACCTGCTAACGCACAATTTTGAAATTTCACACGTCAAGCAAGAGACTTAACAAAATGAAATTTTCTTGAAATATACTTTTTTTCGACTTTTGGAAGTAGATTAAGGGGGGTGGGGGGTAAGGGTTTTAGCGTTAAAAAAACACCTTTTTTTACCATTTTTTTTTAAATATGGATAAAACAAATTTATTCAAATCTTTTATACGTTATTAAGTACAGGGAAAAAATTGAATTAGCTACGGCAGCTAAAAAATTTAGCTGATATTTATTTAGTCACCACAGCTAAATATTAGCTAACAGCTAAAACGTTTGCTACGACAGCTAAAAGTGAGCTGTGGTTCCTAATATATGTAGATATCATAGCTTAAAAGGTTTAGCTGCCCCTATGACAAATAACTATTTTTAGCTGTGGGATCCACTTCTGTTAGCGTCAACACCTAACTTTTAGCTGTCTTAGCTAATATTTAGCTGTGGTGACTAAATAATTGACTGCTAAAATTGGTTAGCAGCAAAGGCTAACCCATTTTTTTCCGTGTATCTTTTCAAGAGCATTCTGTAATTTTTTTATGTTGAAATATTGACAAACAAGCAGCTGAGAAAGCTTTTTCAAGAACGTCCTAGGAAAAAGCCGATTTGCGGTGTTCACTGTATCTCAGCTAAAAATGATCTAAAATCAAAAACCTTTAAAATTTAGTCAAAGTATCATCAAATCCTCCCCCTAACGGTCCTTGATTATAATTTTTTTCATTTTTAAATTTTTTGTGGTCATTTGAAGTGAAAATTGGTATTTTTCACGCAAATTCCGCCATTTTGTAAGTAGAAAAGCCCCTTAATGTAAAAAAAAATTTTAAACTCAACGTTGGGGGGAGGTATTTTATATGTAGATAGTTTGTACCAAGTTTGAAATAAATCGGTAATGTAGTTTTTAAATGGCAGTGAACACCGACTTTTAAAAAGTGTTTTTGAGAAAAACGTATTTAAAGACCAGATGTACAAAAATTGTACTTAAAGTTTGACATTGATTTTAAACATTAAAACGCAATTTAAAAAATTTTTCAATAGACATTTCTTGTGTCTCAGAAATCGCTCTTTCAAGTAGTGTTTTAGAAAATATTGCAAATTTAAAAATAAGCAAATTACAGCTGATTATTGAATAAAAAACAAATTTTAATATAAATTATGATTAAATTTGTATTTTTACGTGAAGATTAGAAGAAAATTATAGCGAACATTCTCCAGATTGATAGTCGTAACGTTGTAAAAGAAAAACTTCAAATTTTTAAATAAAAATACTTTTTTCTCATAACTAAATATTTATACAGTCGGGACTTTCATGAATGCGGACCCTATGGTTGCAGTGAGTCGGAAGAGAGGATAGACGAAGAGTTATGGGAAGATAGAGGAGAGGAAACTTGTGACTCAAAATCCTCGCCTGTCGCATTGTCTCTAGCCCAATGTTTACGGTTTTCACGGATGCATACCACTCCCGAAAATTGCAACCATAAGAGTCCCGACTGTATTTCATAATACAAATTTCGTGGCATAGAAAATAAAAGTAAGAATAAAATTTTTTTAATTTGCACGGTTGTTTGATATTTGTAGATATATTAAATAGTATAAATACCAAGTACACCACGGTGGGTTTCAACCAACTTTTAATCGAAGTTTTAACACAACAAATTTCTTTTTAAATTTATGTTCTTTAGGTTATAATTACCCAAATAGCACCCCGGCAAGAAGGCTAGAACAGTAAAGAATTGAAAAAATGAATTCCGCTTAGTGCCTGAATTTTCCTCTTTTTTGAGACTCGCGGAACGGAACAAATGTTAGTAAACTTTTATTCCTTTAAGTCCATTTTAGGAGTAACCTAAAACGGTATTTAGAGGAATTCACCAAACCTTCATTGACATTTTAATTCCTAACAAAGGAAAAGAAGTGGTTCAAGCTGAATTCCTTTAAAATTCCAGTAAAAACTTTTTTAAAGCAGATTTAAATGGTAATAAAAAATTCTCAGCGATAAATAAATTTTTTAGCAGACTACAAAGTATCTTTCTTTTCCATTTTTAATTAATATATATGTTATAAAATCTTTGTTTATACAATAAGAATTATAATAATAATAATAGTTTGACACAATATGATAATAGTATATCACTATAATAATTGGAAATAAAATAAGTTATTTGCAAAAATTTACTTTGACAATATTATTAATTTCATATAAGAATAATGACTAACACTCGGTCATTTAATGTCAAAATTTCTTGTTGTTAAAATATATTATCCATCATATTTTAATATTATCAATTTCAATGTGTAGTCTTTAAAATATGTGTAGTTATTTTGAGGTATAAAAAATAGGATTTAATAATAATAATAATAATAATGTAATAATATTCATAATAACAATAATAATCATAATGATATAATAATATTCATAATACAATAATAATACACAAAAACAATAATAATAATAATAATATTAATAATACTAATAACGGAGAAATAATAAACAACATATTATTGCTATTGTTAGGATATACATATCAATAAACTTATTATAACTTAAGACCTACATAAGCACTTTTTAAAGGAATTAAGGAAATGAATATTATTAACTAAATAGAAGAGTACCTTTAATAAAACTTAATTTTGATTAAAATGTAAGCTCTTTGTGAAAACACGTTCAAAACTTTCACGAACTTAACTGTTTGAAAGTCCAAAAGAAACTGCGACCGTTAGCGACATAACACAAAGAAAAAGTATAAGTCCTTTAATTCGTTGGAAATTTAGAGCCATATGCTTTTCTTCACATTTTCAGTTAGGAATGTGACACTCTCAAAACCGGTTTCAAGCGGAGTAAGGAGGGGAGTCAATAAGTATAGTTATATTTATCAACTGCCCTTAGTGAATAATTGGATTAAAAAGAATTGAAAATATTCGGTTCACAACATTGTTCTCAACGGATTTCAAAGAGAGTCAAAATATACTAAATGCATTTTACCTAGAGGAACTCGTTTTTGCTAGCTTACAGCTGATCTGACGAAACATTTCGGAGTTGAAAATGACTGAAATGAATTCCGCTTTACGGTATAGGATATACGCTTCGGAATAATGAAAAATTCACGTCGCTAAATTTCGAGTTCTATTTCGTGACCATGAAATTCGAGGAAAATTCAGGCATTAAGAAGAAAAGATATGTTTGATGTTTCGGGCGTAACTCTGTAAATTCGAATTCTTTACTATTCCAGCCTTCTTGCCGGGACGAGATCTTCCAAGAAGCTTCCAGGAAGCTTCCAGGAACCTTGGGATGTCCGACTCCCAGGAAGCTTCCACCGGAATCTCCAGGGAAGCGTCCACCCAACCTCCATGGAAGCTTCCATCCAACCTTCAAAGAATCTTCATGGAAGCTTCCATCGAACCTTCCGGGAATCATCAGGGAAGCTTCCACAGAACCTCCAGGGAAGCTTCAGGGAAGATTTAAAAGAACCTCTAGATTAAAAAAAATTATTTTAATGTAAGCGTTTGAATATTAATAAATACAGATTTAATATTATCCTAATTGATAGTGAAAACCTGGCATTATGGAGAAAATTTTGAAAACAAATTTGGGGGACGAGGATTCGAACCCGGGTGCGACGCCCGCAAACTAACTATCTAACCACTAAGCTACCCAAGCGAGTTTAAGACCCAAGCTATTTAAGAAGATTAATGTATTATTTTGAAAATAATTTGATTTATATTTTGTAATTTTCCTACTATGATTCAAAGTTTCGAACATTTAATACCTACTGTGACAGAAAAAATCGATTAAAGTTTCTTCAAATTTTGTTAGTTAACGATTTTAAATACTTTTTAATTGCAGTAGAGACAATTTGGTTTTGGAACTTTAAAGAAGAGTAGGAGAATTACGAAATAT
Source organism: Ganaspis brasiliensis (assembly GCA_037103525.1). Classification (NCBI taxonomy): domain Eukaryota; kingdom Metazoa; phylum Arthropoda; class Insecta; order Hymenoptera; family Figitidae; genus Ganaspis; species Ganaspis brasiliensis. The sequence goes on along the minus strand of JAZKLR010000629.1, from coordinate 350,246 downwards.
TAAAGAATTTATTTTTAAAATCAGTCCAATGTTTTAATCAGAAAGTTCACAAGTATTTTAAATCACATACAAACAAAACCTTTGATTTTAATAATATGTAATTGATTTTTTGGTTAGAAGGAGAGCATCAATTTTAAAACTTAAAAAAGTTCTAAGAAGTTTAAAAATTATTCAAAAGTGCAAAAAGACTTTTTGGGCTGATAAAAATCATGATTTTTTTAAATGCAATCAGTATATAAAATCTCTTCAAATTTTTATTTGTAGGTAGTTTAATTTTTAAATTGAGAACATTTAATAAGAAATAATGAATAATAAATCATTTAATCAAAAACAAATAAATTATGTCAAATAAATGAGAAAATTTAAAAAAAACATCTTCAAATTTATATGATCATAAAATTTAGAAAATTAGGTAAAAGAAACGAAAAAATAATAAATTAAAAAATAACACGAACGTAGAAAGATAAGAAAACAATCTATTAAAAAATGAGAAAATCTTTTAAATAAAAAATGTCATGATCTTTATTAAAAAATGAAGAAAAAATTAAATAAACAACACAATTATGAAATGTTTCATAATTCTTTAAAAAAAATTATTTTATTTATTTTATTTTACAAATGAACGGGGCGAGCCCTTTAACTACAACTAGAAGTTACAAACGGTAACTATATCAAAGAATGTATTATAGCATATTGTAATACTAGGTGGACGCCGTAATTTTCAGTTTAACAAAAGTTGACGCAATAGTGTGGTGAATCTTGTGACATTGGTATATCTAAATTCTTTATTTTGCTAAAAATATCATTTCTGGAAATCTGAATGTCTTGAAGATCCACCACATCTTTACAGGTACACACTTCAAAAAAATAGTTGTAAGTTGAGTTTGGCGGAATGTAATAACAGCCAACAATAGGGGAATAGGTTCGGTTGTGGGCACCCTTTTTGTTTTTGACCCATAACTTGTGCCCAATAAATATGACACGGTCATTAACGTATGTATGGAAAGCTAGAGACCTTAGCTAACTTCTGGCAAAGAAACTAAATTGATTCCGCTGAATAAAAAATTTATTTTTATAAATTTAATAAAGTAGTCATTTTTTGCAAAAATGAAATTTTGGTTCGGTTGTGGGCACCCTTAAAAAATTGGCTAAAAATGGGGGAAAATGAACTTAAACCACTTCAAATATAAAAAAATATCAATTTAATTAATAATTATATGAGTGTACATAAAATTATTTAAATTATTTAAATTATTTTAAGTTTAATTTTAAAACTAAAAAATATTTATTTTAAAGACTTTCAGCGGTAAAATTACCGCATAAGATACAACTTTTCACATCCACTTCAGTCCCCCTTCAATGTAATTCATTTTCACTTTACTTCCACTTCACTTCCATTTCACTTCCACTTCACATCCTCTTCAATTCCGCTGTCTATCCACTTTACTTCTACTTCCTTTTTAAGTTCACTTTAATGACACTTCACTTCCACTTCAATTACACTTCATTTCCATTTCACTTTCATTTTACTTTCAATTCACTTCCACTTCACATCGATATACCGACTATCTTTGTCTCTCTTTGTCTCCCTCTTTCACGCATCGAACCTAAAATGCACAACTATTGTCATTACACGAAGGACGCTTAAGTCTCGTTATAAAAATTTTGTCCCTAGATCACTCCCAGAAACCACTGGAAACACTTAAAATTTGTGAAACACTATTAATAGTTGTGAGAAATTACTTATGATTTCATCCAACACAATATTTCGCGATTTATTTAAAAAAATATTGGTGCCCACAACCGAACCAATTTGAGTGCCCACAACCGAACTTTGCAATCATGTTAAAACGTCATGAAAAAAATTTTGGTTGTAAACATTGTTGTGATACTCTGTATTGGATTAAAAAATATATTATATTTACTGTGTAAATATACATTAGACATACATTTTTAATTGATTCGCTTTGATTTGTGCGACTTTTAAAAATATTTATAAAAACTTTTATTTTAATTTCAACTTGAAAAAAATTAATTTCTTTCCAGCAAAAAGTACAGGTATCCGTTCAATTTTGTATTCTCTCAAAAACTACGTGCGGTCATACCACACACTTGACATTTGTCACATTTGACAAATATCTTTTCTGTCAAAAGTTTCGCAGGGGTGCCCACAACCGAACCATGCCAACAACCGAACCTTTTCCCCTTTATAATTTCTTATTAAATTTAAATGTAACAAGAATGTGTTCGACTGATGAGGATGTGGTAGCTACAATTAAACTTATTAAATTACGTCTAACTGCAATCAGAACACCTCCACCCCTCAAGCTGTCACTCGAGTCAATACATCTGTCAAATCTATATCCATTGTAATCATAAAAACCAAGTTCTTCAGAATTAATATTTTGGGTTAACCAGGTTTCACTAAGGGCAAATATATTATACAAGTTTGTAGAAATGCCTATTCGCAGATCATGGATTTTTGTTCTGACACCCCGTACATTCTGATAGTAGATTTGAATGGATGACGAGCACTGAGGGGAGGGGATACTACCTTGGATACGAATACGCGACACTAAGTTTGTGTCTGTGACACCACTATTCTCACACCACTCCCAGTCTCTGCAGGTGTGGGCTGGTTCCGGGGACTGCGCTCGATTACGATTGATGCTCCTTGTCGGTACACAAGAACAAGATTCGGTTTTCCAGCTTGATGACGTATTGCCAGTTGCTCCTTTAGTTTTTTTAGTTCCTCTTGTTGTAATTTCGTTTTGTCGTTCGCTATCCATAAATCTATCAATTCTCTCGGAGATGCTTTTTTGGCAGCTACAAATGTTTTTCGAATCACTTGTGCCTTCTCCTCCATCGGACAGATGATTTTGACAGGTCTTGGTCTGCGCTGGACCTGCGCAATAGAGCCAATTCGACTTGAATGAATACCTTCAAGGTCATTTAAAGAAATAAATTTCCTCAATTTATTAACAATGACAGAGGAGAGGTTGATATTATTAACATTACTGGTTTCGACATTTAAGGAATTTACACATTCAGGAAGGCCGAAGAGAACAAGATTACATTTTCGTGCAGAACGATTGTTAATTTCTTTAATACATGCTTCGGTGACTGTATTAATATTTGAAACGTCTGGACTTTTTTCGACCTTGTCAAGTCTGTCCTCCACCACAACAAGACGATCAGTTAGGTTATTCACTCTACCTTCCGTTGATTCGAGTCTAGCCATGGCATTATCAATCCTTGCAGTGACATTGTTGAAGCCGGTGGTCATGCTAGCCTTGATCTCAAGCATGATAGCGGAAATCGACTCCAAGCTAACTGGTGCAGGAGGTGAGGGTGGTAGAGGTCTGCTTCTGCAGCATTTAGTATATGATCCATCCTGCAGTGTGGCAATTAGGTCAGCGCAACCAGGATGATATGGCGATTTGCAACCAGTACATAGTCTTGGAATAACACTAATTATTTCTTTCCCGCACTTAGTGCAAAGTACCTTATCACCTTCTTGTGACATCACACTCAGATATTGATAAGAAAAGTCAGTTAAACAAACTATATAAGGAAATAGCGTTTTGTCACAATAATTCAACTCGAATTCTATAAGTGAGTGTTTTGAGGTTAGGTGTTTGAGGTTAGAATTTTTATATGTCGAATATTTCGTGAAAGACGGAGAGTTATAAACTGCACTAATATTGTTGAACGGTATAATGTCACTACACAAGGTGTAAAATATAAAAGTCCCTCAAATTGCAACTGTAAATTATAAATATAAGAGAAAATTCACAAAACTAATATTTATGGACATTTTGTTTAAATTAAAAATGTAATAAAATAAAATTTTCTATAGTTTTAAAAAATTGTAAAAGAAAAAAATTCTATGAAATAAAAGTACGATGTTAAAATGAGAATATGTACTCCAAGCTTAATAAATAGGAAGAAAATAGAGAAATGTTTATTTTCTTAATCCAACAAACTGTAAATAAATGTAAAAAGTAAAAAAAAAAATTTGGTTAAAATCTACTGAAAAATTAAAATTAATAAAAATAGAATAAGAAATGTAAAAATAAATAAAAAGGGCACAAAAGAAATTTAAACAACCTTTAAAAATAAAAAAGTTTAAATAAATTAAACCAAAAACATTTTCATAATATTACAGTTAAGACAAATCCAACAATAAATTTAAAAAAAATCTAAAAACTTTAAGAAAGAAAATGTAAGTTTTCAAAAAAGCTCGCAAAAAATAGGCAAATCACAAGATGTAAAAACAAATTAAATAAATTTAAAAAAAAATGAACGGATTTATTTTTAGAAATATGGAAATAATTATGAAAGTCAAGTGAATAAAAAGTGTAGGTAATGTTATAATAACAAAATTGTGTAAAATAATATTAAATAAATTGCATACAAAAAGAAGAAAATTAACGGAAATCCGAAAATAAAAAGACAAATAAAAAAAAGATCAAAAGTAAAAAGGAAAAAATCTTAAAATTTTGTAAAGATAAGAAATAGATAATAAGATAAGAATTAAACAGTTTTAAAAAAGATAATTTTTTTAGAAATATTGTAAAAATTAAAAAAAAGATTATTGTGAATATGAAAAATAATTAATATTATTTAGTTATTTTGCATTAATTAATATACATTTAACTTTGAATAAATAGAAATTCAAAAGTTGAAACAAATTGGAATATGGGTCGATTGACGATTATAATTTATTTAGGTAGTTTATAAGGACTTGAAGATATAGAAATTTAATACTATTTTTTGCTATCTTAAAACCAAACATTTTTAGATTTAAGGTGTTTTGATAATCGGTATTAGCACAATTTTTTAAATTTTATAAAGAATAAAACACTAAAATAGAAAGTATTAGATGTGTAAAAAACGTGTTTTTTATGGTTTGAGATATTTTACATGCAGTATTAGACATCCGAAGAATTGTAATATATTTATAATTTTATTTTATTATTTAGTAATATATATTTAAACGTGTTTTCATTGAACTTCTTATTTACATTTTTAATTTAAGAAAAAAATTTCCATAAATAGTTTAAATTTTTTTAAAGAATTATGAAACATTTCATAATTGTGTTGTTTATTTAATTTTTTCTTCATTTTTTAATAAAGATCATGATATTTTTTATTTAAAAGAATTTTCTCATTTTTAAATAGACTAGAGTTCAAAATTGCGCGCGCAGCGCGCGATTTTTAATTATTGAAGATCTTAAAAAACTTTATAATAATTTATATTAAACTATTATTTACACATTGTTCCTAAATCAGTACAACGCATACAAAATTTTGCGAAATTTCTGTGTCATTTATAAATTTGCATATATTTGTTCTTTTTAACAAACTCTAATTAGTCTCAAGAATTTTTTACTAATTTCCTGCATTATTATTAATATTTAAATTTTACAAATAATAAATTTAAGAAAAATATGTAATCCTAATTTGAGTTAAATGGGTTAAATTCTTTGGGGTAAAAAGGGGGTAGGTTTTTTTTATGTTTTAAGGCAAAATGGATTTTAGACAATAATAATAAAATAATAACCGGATTATTCTTCGACATACAGGGGTGTTCTTTTGAACTTGAAAGGCGAAATGAATTTTTAATAATAATAATAAAGTAACTTCATTTCGAATTTATTTACAATTCATGAATTTGTCAAATGCATGTGTTATTTAAAACTTTTATTTATTTATTTATTTATTTATTTAATACATATATACGGGTTCAAGGAACCCATTAATTAAATTATATACATCGATAATAAAATCTGAAGTGAAGTTAGGCCGTGTTTATGCTAATTATCATCCTTGTTATTACGAGCATTTTTATTACTTATAAAGAAATACTGTTCCTGGTGATCGAGATAAACGTATTGAGTCGTCCGTCAAAAGAAATCTAGAATATTACCAAAATAGCTAGCTTAAATACAGAGCCCTGTCATTCTGATAGGACGCGGCCTCTTCCGGATCTGCGAAGGTGAACCCAGTCTAATAATCTCAGTATTTAAAAGTAGAGAGGGGGAAACAACACCATCAAGCATGCAAGAAACCTGTGCATTTAGATCAACAGAGATACTTCCCTAAGGAGAGGAATGACTGTCAAGCTCAGGAACACCGAATAAAATCACATTGTTTTTCTTCATAATCCTATTTTCAAGTTCAAGCAAGCACTGATCGTCATTCATTCCAGGAGACTTAATATTATCAACTTGCACTTTGAGAGCAATTATAGTACCCTCGACTGATGACATTCTGGTGGAGAGCCCCTAACAATGGAAGTCATATGTTGAGAGAGTTTCTCTTTTATTATTTGACGAACATCAGTAGGCGACGTCGAGGATTCAGTTGCTGCAGATGTCGATGGTGATGTGATAGTTAATAAAGGTGCATTCAGGACTGTTGGTGTAAGAGGACGAGGAGTACAGCACTTTGCAAATCCACCGTTATCAAGTACACTAGTTTTACCCTTGCAACTACGGTGATAAGCAGACTTACATTTTGGGCAATAAACAGCAGTAGTAGTTGCAGGCTTGTTGCACATAGGGCAGATATTTTTCTTCGTTGACATTGTGAACGATGTGATAATTCAAGACCGCAAAGTACAGATTTTGAGGTTAGGGACCACGCACAGTACAGAATGTTTAATAAAAGGTAGATAAGAGGCAAAAGGTAAAAACTCTATGCAAAAGATTGATTCAAGACGAAATCGAACACAAGACATCACCACCGAACAGCATAAAAAATACAAAAAACACTGATATTTAGTGAAAAAAGCTGCAATATAACGACAACACGTGTTTATAATACAGCCACCTAGCGTATTTATTAAAAGCATTGCTTTGATTTGTACATTAATTTTTAACAGGGTAAAATTTATTATAATTAAGTAATTAATAATTATTTACTGAATCAGTTTAATTAATTATACATTATTAATATAAAATAATTATTATATAAGGGAAAAGGTCATTTTTTCCGAGTCAATTAAAAAGCACAGATTCTGTTTTTTTCTTAACGTTTCGACAATATCATTGTCCTCATCAGAAACTAAAATATTTATTAAATTATGATTATTAACATATTAAAATTACAATAAAAATTAAATAAACACAAATAATTACAATTTTCCGAAGGAAGTTAAACGTCAGAGGCACGTGAAAATATAAAGTCACATTCTCGACTAGATATAATTAATCAAAGAGAGTGAGAGAAGGCCTCACACATACAGTAAGAAATTTTACACGAATATAGGAACAAGGCAACACAACGAAGACTAAGTTAATCATCACGGATATTCGAATTTCGATCCTAATATCGGAAAACGGTCAATGAATAAAATTAAAAACAATGCAAATATATTTAAGTCATGAAATAAACAAGCTTTAAGATTTTAAGAATTGAGAATATTTTTCATTTATTTTATTTATATCTTCTTTTTAGGGTTCCGTACACAAAGTGTCCAAACGGAACCCTTATGTTTTCACTCGTTTGTCCGTCGCCCAAAACCATTACCCACCCCCCCCCTCCCCTAGCGGTTAAACTATTTGAGATAGAGAGTTGAAATTTGGTACACTTATGTATTTTCACGTGTAGATTACAGGAAAAATATAGCGAACATGATTGAACGTGATGTTCATAGCGTTGTCAAGGAAATTACAAGATTTTTTTCAAAAAATGCATTAAAATGCCTATTTACCCCCCCCCCCCCCCTTATCTCCTAAACTATTTGACCTAGAGTATTGAAATTTGGTACACATATGTATTTTCGCGAGTAGAGTTCAGGAAAAATATAGAGAACATGATTGGAGGTGATGGTCATAGCGTTGTCAAGGAAAAACTTTTTTTTTTTTAAAAAAAAACGTGTCCCCCTCCCTTATCTTCCAAACCATTTGACCTAGAGGTTTGAAATTTGGTATACCTAGGTATTTTTACGTGTAGTTTACAGGAAAAATATAGCGAACGTTGCTGGACTTAATTTTCAAAAGTTATTAATGAAAAGTTGAAAAATGACAAAAAACCCCTATGCTAGCGCTCAGCGTATTTATCCTGAAAGGTTGGGAATTGGTTAAAAATGTGTAATTTTATGCAGAATTTTTTATAAAACCATAAAAATTGTGGTTTAAATTTATTATCATAACATTTTTTCCAAAAAACTGAAATTTTACCAAAAAAAATTTTTTTTTTCTAAACAGCTACAATATTTTATAGTTTCAGATTATTTTTTTGTACAAAATGTTTATGTTTATGTTTAAATTACTTTAATAGTTAAAAAATTAAAAAAAATTTTAAAAAAAATTCTTTTGGCTTTAAAATTTAAAATTATATAAAAAAGTTTAGTCTATTTAATTGGAAATTTTTAATCTTATAAAAATCTTTAAGTTTATACTTAAATTTCTTTAAAAATAAAAAAAATTATTTTAATTTATCATTATTTAAATTATTATTCAAATAATCTCTGACTCATATAATTGAAAAAAATTAGAGCGGTACGGAACCCTTCGACTTGGTACGAGTGTAACTCGTACTTGCCCGATATTTTTTATTAATAGGGTTAACTTGTAAATTTATGTGTATCATTTCCAATATCACTCTCTTTCCTCGAATTTTTTCTCTGTCTAGAATACTAAAGTTTTGAAAGTCAAATTCATGGCCATACTCATTACTATGAGCTGCAAATGCATTGTCTTTGGAATTTTTGTGTTCGTTCACTCGTTTATTTGCCATTCGTTTGGTTTCACCAACATAAGACGCCGTGCAATTCTTACAATTTATTTTATAAACAGTATTCACAATATCATTCTTTTTTGTTATGTCTTTACCTTTTTGAATAAATTTATTATTGTAATTACTTAGAGGTAGAGTTTGTATAAGATATCATTTAAAGTTAGATTTTGTTCTTTCATAAAAACCTTTAACATACCCTACTGGAAAATCCTATATAGGTTCCTACTAGGAATCCTATAAGATTTCTACGTAGATTCTTATAGGATTCTTTATAGGATCAAATGTAGATTCCTATAGGAACAATCCTATACGAAAAACGCATGTGATTTTGTATAGATATGACATAGGAAAACATATAATACCCTATAGGGTTAAATTTCACATTTTTATAGGAAAACATATATTTTTCTATAAGAATCCTATAGATATAACATAGGAAGATATATGGTTACATATAGGATCATATATGAAAACCTATAGGAAAACATATAGTTTCCTATATTGGTTCACATATGAAATCCTATAGGAAAACATATATTTTCCTATAAGAATCCTATAGATATGAAATAGAAAGATATAAGAATACATGTGGATGACATATGGAAGCCTATAGGAAAACATATATTTGCCTATACTAGATCACATATGAAATCCTATAGGAAAACGTATAGTTTCCTATATAAATCTATATAGGAAACTACATGTTTTCCTACAGGATTCTTACTAAATTGGAGCAGAAATTTATATGTTTTCCTATATAGGATCGTACGTGAATTCCTATAGGAAAGCGTGTAGTTTCCTATGACAATCTATATAGGAAACTACATGTTTTACTATAGGGTTCCTATGGGAGTCCCATATGGGAGTGCATATGGGTCGGCATATAGGAATTTATATAGGTTCTTAGGTAGGATCCTACATAGGATTTCTGAAAATGACTGTTTTCAAATGCGCATACCTCCGCACTGAGCCAATGTCAGAAATTAAACTTTACTGCTTCAAGCACATGCGAGCTCTCCCTTTTTATATCTTATCTATCTAGACTCGTTTGTGTATTTAGATAAGAGAACGCACCTAGCGGCATTACTAAGAATCTCTCGTATAGGAATTCATATAGGATTTCACATAGGATCCTATATGTCGACCCACATAGGTAAGGATCTCTTCTTATAATAAGAGAGTTCATTTCATAGAAATGCCGGTAGGTATGTTCTCTCATCTAATGGGGTCTCACATATGTGGGTCGACATATAGGATCCTATGTGGGATCTTATAGGAATTCCTATACGAGTGATTCGTAGAAATGCCGCTAGGTGCGTTCTCTCACCTAAACACACAAACGAGTCTAGATAGATAAGATATAAAAAGAGAGAGATCGCATGTGCTTGAAGCAGTTAAGTTTAAATTCTGACATTGGTTCAGTGCGGATGTATGCGTATTTGAAAAAAGTCATTTTCAGAAATCCTATGTAGGATCCTACCTAGGAACCTATATAAATTCCTATATGCTGACCCATATACACTCCCATATGGGACTCCCATAGGAACCCTATAGGAAAACATGTAGTTTCCTATATAGATTGTCATAGGAAACAACACGCTTTCCTATAGAAATCGACGTACGAACCTATATAGGAAAACATATAAATTTCTGCTCCAATTTAGTAAGAGTCCTGTAGGAAAACATGTAGTTTCCTATAAAGATTCTTATGAAAAACTATATGTTTACCTATAAGATTTCATATGTGATCTAGTATAGGCAAGTATATGTTTTCCTATAGGTTTCCATATATCATCCTATATGTAATCATATATTTTCCTATTTCATATCTATAGGATTCTTATAGAAAAATATATGTTTTCCTATAGGATTTCATATGTGAACCAATATAGGAAACTATATGTTTTCCTATAGGTTTTCATGTATGATCCTATGTGTAATCATATATCTTCCTATGTTATATCTGTAGGATTCTTATAGAAAAATATATGTTTTCCTATAAAAATGTGAAATTTAACCCTATAGGATATTATATGTTTTTCTATGTCATATCTATACAAAATCACATGCGTTTTTCCTATAGGAATGTTCCTATAGGCATCTATATAGGATCCTATATAGAATCCTATAAGAATCTACGTAAAAATCTTATAGGATTCCTACTAGGAACCTACATAGGATTTTCCAGTAGGGTAGGGTAAACATAATTTTGGTACTAATCTGTAGTAATTATTTTTTTGGTTTTAGGAGTATTTGAATTTATTGCGTGAATCCGTTTTTGTATATATTTATTTATAAGCTCTGGAGGGTAACTATTGTTGAAAAGTAAATTTTTGATCAAATCAATATTTTTATTATGAAAACGTTTGTTAGCAAGTTTAATAGCTCTATCAGTTAGATTGTATATTAATGCGATATTTTGAGAGAATGGGTGTTGTGACTAAAATTTAAAATTCTACCTGAGAAAGTCGGTTTTGTATACCAATCAGTCATTAATGCGCCGTCTTTGTTTATAACTAAAACATCTAAAAAGTTAATGGAATTATTATTTTCAGTTTCAAATGTAAATTTAAGTCTATCGTCATATGAATTAAAAACATCTAGCATTTCTTTAATCTTATTTATTGGTATACATGTAAAGATATCATCTACGTATCGGTAGTAAAATAATGGTTTAAAAGACAATTTTTTAAGACTTTGTTCTTCAAGGTCAGACATTACTAAATCAGCAAAAAGTCCTGAGATTGGAGAACCCATTGGTGAACCATACGTTTGTTTTTAAAATTTGTGGTTAAATTTGAAGAAAGTGTTTTCCGTAAGGAATTTACAAGCATCTATGATGTCATCTAAAGGGACGACACAAGATCTACAAATAGACGCATAACGTTCTTCTATAACACGTGTTACATGTTCAATTCCAATGTTTGTAAAAAGAGACGTCACATCAAAACTTACAAGTATATAATCGGTTGGAATTTGAATATCTTTGATTTTTTCAACTAAAGTATAACTATTTTTAATGTATGATTTAGGTTTTGGGATAGCTTTTGATAATGTATTATATAAATGTTTCGCTAAAAACTGTGTTGGTGATCCTATAGTAGAAACTATGGGTCTGAGAGGGATATTGGTTTTGTGAATTTTTGGTAGACCGTAAAGTTTTGACAAGTTTGTTTCAGTTTGAGTTAATTCTTTGTCAATATATTTACGATCAAGAAAATTATTATTATTCCAAACCTTAAGAATTTTATAACAATTGTTTTGTAAGGAAACTAAAGGATTAACATTTACGCGTTTATAGGTAGTAGTGTCGGAGAGCATATTTTCTATCTTATTAACATTTTCGGTTTTCTTCATAGCAACAGTCACATTGCCTTTATCCGCCAATGTGAACATAACATTATTATTATGTTCTCAATTCTTAAAATCTTAAAGCTTGTTTATTTCATGACTTAAATATATTTGCATTGTTTTTAATTTTATTCATTGACCGTTTTCCGATATTAGGATCGAAATTCGAATATCCGCGATGATTAACTTAGTCTTCGTTGTGTTGCCTTGTTCCTATATTCGTGTAAAATTTCTTACTGTATGTGTGAGGCCTTCTCTCACTCTCTTTGATTAATTATATCTAGTCGAGAATGTGACTTTATATTTTCACGTGCATCTGACGTTTAACTTCCTTCGGAAAATTGTAATTATTTGTGTTTATTTAATTTTTATTGTAATTTTAACATGTTAATAATCATAATTTAATAAATATTTTAGTTTCTGATGAGGACAATGATATTGTCGAAACGTTAAGAAAAAAACAGAATCTGTGCTTTTTAATTGACTCGGAAAGAATGACCTTTTCCCTTATATAATATTTCTCGTCCGAGTGATAAATTCATCTACATAAAATAATTATTAATTGTATGTTATTATTTAATATTACTAATACTAAAATTAATTTTATGTTAAATATAATCATATAATGTAAGTCTAACGAGATACCATGGGGGCTTCTTTTGGATTTGAAAGCGTCTTTATATATAATAATATAATTCTTTCGAGGTACTGGGGGGTTCTTTTGGATTTTAAGACGTATCTATATTTATAATATCATTATTGTATTATGATATATACTGTTATATATGTCGTAAGCAAATAGAAGAATTCGGCAGTAAGCCTACTTCCTAGGCAGTAAGCTTACTGCCGGCAATTAGACGACTGCAAGTTCAAATCGTTCAGATTCGTCTATTTGCCTAGGCAGTAGGCTTACTGACCGGTAGTAAGCTTACTGCCCGATGAAGATTCGTCATTTAGACTACTCACATCAACATCATTCAACCTATATGTAGGTAAATGATAATAATAGTAGTAATTAAATAAATATTAATAAATATAAAACGAAGGTTAAATACAACACAAATATATAAATAAATAAACTAATATCAATCGATTTGTTCAATTTGAAAATCGTTATAAAATAAACTTTGACTTTAGTAAAAAATTAATAATAATAAAGTACAATTGAATTTTTGTCTGTCCACGCAGACATTGTGTTGATGAGTCAATAAAAGAAACTTGTAGTTTTCCATGTCTCCTAGATGTTTTTTGGGTCACAGATTGTGAATTTGGGGTAAAAAATGACAATTTAAAAGTTTTACTCGGTCAAAATCGCGAATAAATCCAAAAAAATTAAAATTTGAGATTTTAATGTTTACGCCATTCTGTTGAATCATTGAAAGAAACTTGTAGTTTTTTATGTCTCCTAGATGTTTTTTGGTCGCATACTGTGAATTTGAGATCAAAATTGATAGTTTAATAGTTAGAATCGGTCAAAATCGCAAACAATTTAAAAAATTATTTTTGTCTGTCCGCACTGCTGTGTAGAATTGTGGTGTGAAATTAATGACTTTGCTTCTTTATAAGGTGCTTTTTGGATCGTTTTTGTGTCAGATTCTGTTGTTTAATTAGTAAGTTTTTTTTCAATACGCAGTTATTAGATTGACTATTACTGATTTGAAGTTAAAATTGTCATTTTAGGAGTTTAAAGCAGTCAAAATGAGTAAAAATCATTAAAATAGCAAAAAAATCGTAAAATTACAGAAATTCATTAGGTTTGTTTGCATTATTATGAAAAACTATATTGTTTAATAATTTTTTTTTTTTTCAATTCGTAGTTCTTAGATCGCTGACTACTGTTTAGAAGATGAAATTGTCATTTTAGGAGCTTAGAGCACTCAAAATTAGTCAAAATCGTCAAAATATCTATAAATTGTAAAATATTATAAATTCATTCTGCCTGTTGGTATTAATATGCAAAATTATGTTGTTTAATAATTATTTTTCTTTTCTATACGTACTTTCCAGATCGTTAAATACTAATTAGATCTTAAAATTGTCACTTTAAGAGTTTAATGCAGTCAAAAGGAGTCAAAATCATCAAAATAGCAAAAAATCGTAAAATATAAAAAAAATCATCTTGTCCTTCCGTATTGATATGCAAAATTATGTTGTTTAATTGGTTATTTTGATTTTTTTTACGTATGTAGTTTTAAGATTGCTGATTACTGATTAGAAGTTAAAATTGTCATTTTATAGGAGTTTAGAGCAGTCAAAAGAAGTAAAAATCGTCAAAATAGCTAAAATTGTTAAAGATTAAAAATTTATTTTGTCGGTTCGTATTAATATGCAAAGCTATGTTGTTTAGTAGTTATTTTTCTTTTCTAAGATCGCTAATTATTGATTAGAAGTTAAAATTGTCATTTTATTAGTTTAAAGCAGACAAAATTAGATGAGTTTGCAACATTTTAACTAAAATTTGTAAAATACTAAAAATTCATTTTTCATTGTTTAATGGCATTTGGATCTAATTCCTGGTGTTTCGCTTGACGGTAAAGAAATGCATTCAATTATTTTTATAAAATTTGTGAGCATTCAAAATGATTAAAATGAAACAAATATCAATCAAGGAAACGCGTTAAATGGCATTGAGAACAAAAACGGAATTAGTAGGCATCTGTCAGCATTTAAATGACTGTTTTTTTAAATGCCAATTTATGCGTTTTAATCAACCTCTTTTTACCGGGTCCGCTCTTTACAACGAAATTAGTGATTTCTACCAATGATTTAGAGATTGTTTAACGATAGGGTTCATTTCACTGAAATTCAGTTTGCATAAAGTCATTTTTGGCTACCGCACTGCAAAAACAGGTGTCTTAAATTGTTCAAAAATATCTTAAAATAAGACATTTTTCATGTCTTAGACACCAAAAAAAGTGAAGCAGGTTAAAAATTTTGGAATATATATTATATATTATTATTAATATTAACCTTAATTTTGGACGATGTTTTCAAATCTTCAGTCTCCTCCCAAAAAATTGATTAAAGTATATAAAAAAAAATGCTTCTGCAAATTTAAGCCAAATCAAGCAATATTAACACATGACTCTAGACAACCTAATTTTCCTATGTATTTTTACATTTAGAGAAAAATGGTTTTTTCACAAATTTGCTATCAAATCGTTAAAAAAGACTATTTTTTAATTAACAAATTTGTTTTTCTCTTTAAAAATGTTCAAAATATGAAATTTTTATTTTTATTTATTACAGAAATTGTATAAACTACTTTTTGCAAGACCACAATGGGAAAACCGCCTTTTCGTGGACACATTTACTTGTAGGTCACAATAATTCTTGACGGATAACATGCATTTTTTTTAATTTAAAGCTTATTAAATTGCGCAAAAATTTGTCAAGGCTGATTATTAAATTTTTGCTTTTTCAAAAGATAATAATATAATAATATTATTATAATAATATAATAATATCAAGACAATACACTTTTTTACAACTTCAGTTAAAAAATAAACAATTTCTGTCATAAGTATTTGTTATAAACCATTTTTATAAACAATTAAGCAACAATCCATAATTTTGATGAATTAGAAATTCTTTTTTAGACCAAGTGTCAGGATTTATTCTTTATGAATAGACATTTGCCCTAATGTGAGTGATTGTCAATAATTTAATTAGTTGCAAACAATTTTTATAAACAATTAAGCAACAATTCACAATTTTGATGAATTAAACTTTCTTTTTTAGACTAAGTTTGTTAATTTGTTCTTCATAAATGGACATTTGCCAGAATGTGAGTAAATGTCAATAATATCATTTGTTATAATTTATAATTTATAATTTTTATAAACAATTAAGCAACAATAATACCTAATGAATTGCTTATGGGCTATTCTATGTCAAATTTACAGTCCACATTTTAAAATCGATTAAATCTATTTTTTATTTGTTACTTATAAAAAAATATTAGATACGTATTTTTTTATTTTTCTATAAGAGGCTAAATTTTCGGGTTATAAATTTTCAAAATTCTAGATTTTTAAAAATAGACCTTTTTTTAATCACATATAACTCTGAACCTATTGAATTTAAAAAATGTTTGCCAATACATAAAAAGTTAGGTTCATCTTCAACTTTTAAAATGTGTTTACAGAAAAAAGAAAATTTTTTTTTTTTCTTTTAAAAAACACAATTTTTTAGAAACAAATACACTTTTTTTAAATTTGGACCCGAATAACAAATTATTTTTTTTTATTGGGCAGGTTTTTAATTGGGGCTGGTTGGCGCACTTTAGTTTTTTTAAAAAGTCTGTTCTAAAAAAAAAGTACAACTTTTTTTGGAACTTTAGTTTTTTTAAATCAAAGCTGAGATGTTGAGCAAAGTTTGTGTACAATATAGTTTTCATGTATACAAAATTGCTAGAGCTAATCAACAAAGAGTGAAAAGTGTGCCAAGTAGCCCCGGTCTCCCCTATTGTATTGGTATTTAAAAGCTTCTAGTAAAAATTAAAAAAATAAAACTTCAATTATTTATTGCTCAATTGTTAATAACTTTAAAACAAGTAAAAATTTAATAATCGGTCTCGACAAATCTTTGCACAATTTAATAAGCTTTAAACTAAAAAAAAAATACATGTTAATCCGTCAATAATTGTGACCTACAAGTCAATTTGTTCATGAAGAGCCGGTTTTGTCCCACTGTGGGTCGCAAAAAATACTTAAAATTGCAAATAAGTTGTTACTTGTCGTACAATTAAAAATTAATTTTTTTTAAGTTAATAATTATGCGATATAGTTATATTTTTTTAACATTTCTAAAGAGAAAAATTATTTGAATGTTAAAAATTATTACTTTTTATCGATTTTATAACAAATTTACGAAAAAGTGATTTTTTCTATGTAAAATACATGGAAAAATTCGGTTGTCTAGAGACACGTGTTAATATTGCTTGATTTGGCTCAAACTTAAATGATTTTTTTTTTGTACCTTTTTGCCTTGATCAATTTTCTGGTTGAAGGCCGAAGAATTGAAAACATTGCCTAATTAAAAGCCACCCTATTATGAAATGTATTAATATAAAATATTGCATTGTGAAATTCTTTGAAGTAACGTTGGATTCTTTTAGATTTTAAGGTTAAGCGGGTTGAAATTATTGTATTATATATTAATATTATAAAATAATAATTTTATTGTATATTATTAATATTAATTATTAAATATTAACTAATATTAATAATAATATATATTATATAATATTTGATTTATTTTGTTAGAATATTGTACACCTATCTATATAAATGCGCCTTAAAATCTAAAAGAACCTCCCGGTACTTCAATGAATTTCACAATGTACTAAAGTTATCTAGGTTTCCAATTTTTCAAATTCGAAGGGTGGTCATTAACACACATGGTTCAATGTGTGGTTATGGCGTGTAGGTATTGTTACTTTTATGTATTTGTATGATTTTTAAAACTTCGATTTGCTTCCAATAATGCATTATAAAAGAGTAAGGTTTAATTATCACTTTTTAATTTAATATATTTGAAATAAAAAATTCATACTTTAATAATGTTTCATTAAAATATTTCGTAAAATATATAATTTATAAACAATTTTTTTTTTTTAATTTAGGGGATTTTTGCTTCCTCATAGAGGAAGCTTTGTGATCGTTAAGATTTTCGATTTTCCAAAAATAGTCTAAATCGACTCATTTTCATCTAAAAAGCGTAAATTTTCATTCCTAAGCAAATGTCCAGATGTATGTATGTTTGTGTGTGTGTGTGTGTGTGTGTGTGTGTGTGTGTGTGTGTGTGTGTACGTGTGTGAGTATAGAGTTTTTTGTCGCCAGGATATCTCGAGAACGCTTCAACGGATTTCAATAAAATTTGGATGACTTTTTAAGCTCGTGAATATCTAAATTTGGACACAGAGATTTTTGAAAATACCCAATCAAATTTTGTTGAGCACCTTTTTTCATCGAAAAAAATCGTTTTTTGCCAAAAAATTTTTCCAAGCTAAAAATACAACTTAATGAATAAAAAAATCATATTCCTTATCTCAAAACGAATCGATTGACCTATATAACTTTTATAATTGATCAAAAATTCGTAAATTAATTGATGTTTTTTCATTTTTTTGCACTTAAAATTCCTTTTTTTAAAGAATTTCTCGAATTAAATTTTATTTTATTAATATATTGCTTTTTCTATAAGAAAGCAAATTTTTTTGCTAACTTTGAAACGAAATATCCACGAAATGGACATTATTTTCACCTAGTAAAATAATGATAATAATAATAATAATAATATTACTAAGAATATTAACCCTCAACTGCTAGCCTATCGGGATTTAACGTAACTGCTAGATTGGGTCTACGGGACCCGAGCAATTTTCAAACGCTGATTGCTCAGAACCTAATGAACATATCGGGACGTCTTTTTTTTAAAAACTTATTGCCAGAACCTGTAGAAAAAGAATATCTAGCTTAAATTAATGTGTCTTTAATATTTTTTTTAATATTTCAAAAAATGTAAAGATACTTTTTTAAAAAGTCGTTTTTTTTCAAATAGCTATAGTAACACCAAGAATAGACATAAATAAAATTTCTAAGTGGATTTTTAAAGCTTTAAACATGTACCTTAAGTCTGTTTAAGCCATTTTTTGATTGGCTGAAAAAAACATATTTTTTGGGAGAAATGAAAATCATCAAATTTGGTTCATTAAGTGGAGTCACCTGAGAAATTTCAACTTATCGAAATATATGTTACTTATCGGTGCCAATTTTTTTTCTGGGACTATTTTGGATGTAAAAGAATGCCATATTATCAAAATTAAAAAAAAAAAATTTTGAAAAATAAAATTTTAAAAAAATTTCTTCATGTTTTTTTAATTTTTGTTTTTTTTAACTTAAAATATTTAAAATATTATTAAATTATTGCTACCTCTATGAGGAAGCAAATTGTTTTGCTTCCTTGGAAGCGAAGTGTCCATGAAATGGACAGAATTCACACCTAGTTTTTAATTTTTTTTTTTAAGATAGGGGAGAGCGGGGCAATCCGAACCGGCGGGTAATTCGGCTCATTAGCGATTTCACGCCTTAATTAGAATCTAGGAGGGAAAGGTCGCTATAGAATATAGGTCTCAACATTTTAGTTAGGTAAACGAAATTTAGTGTAATTCTATTGATTCAGCCTCGTGTCAGGTAGAGTATTATGTTTTTATGCGTCGCGCGTACACTTTTTACTTGCAAACTTTTACGTTTTTAGTACATTAATTTACGAGCCTAATTTTTTTGGGTAAGTTTTTTTTATGCTCTCAGGTGTGCTCTTTCGATACACCTATGCTATTTTATTTATATGTATCAAATGTGACTTGTATTTGTTTTAAAGTGCCAAAAGTCAGGGTGGGGTAAATGGGCTCACGCGACGGTTAATCATCTTATCCAAAAATACTTTGTCTTGATCCGCCCCTGCTTAATTATGATAAGAATATGACTACTTTTAATAATTACCAATAATGAGTGTACTAACTTTTTTATTTTTTATAAAAAAATAAAAAAAAGTAAGGTCTAATGAATTTTCTTTAATTTTAGGGGCCCCAGTCCCCCCCCAAAAATTTTGACCTTGATCCATCACTGCATAATTATAATAAGAATATAGGTACTTTTCATATTTACAAAATAAAGGTTATTGAACTTTTTTATTTTTCGTAAAAAATAAAAGTCGCCGAATTGCCCCACAGGGTGAGACGATTTACCTGCCAAATTTGCAGTTTGAGAATTTGGTATATCTGCATTCAAAATTATCTAGAGCTAAAACTATAAAAGATAAATCAAAAAGTCCTTGCAAATTTGAAAGTGCAAATGATAGGCTACTAAATGATATATCCATGTTTGGATTTAAAAAATAATTTCCTAACTTTTTTCCTGTCTGACCAAAAGTGAGCCGAATAGCCCCGGTCTCCCCTACTTGGGAGAAAGAAGAAAAGTTTGCAAAAAGTTTAAGAATGGGCCTGATGATCTTGATGGGTTAAAATGAATTTCTCTTCATCCCCTATCCGAAAGTACACTGAGAAAAAAAATTTCTATGATAGCAAACTGACTTGTTAATATAGCGCCTGCAACTTTTTTTGCTATTGTAACAAAAAAATTTGCTAAGGCAGCAAAGGAGTTGCTAAAACAGCAAAACAAGTTAGTTTCTCAGTGTAGTTTCGGATAGAGGATGAAGAAAAATTCATTTTAACACATTAAGATCATCAGATCCATTCTTAAACCTTTTGCAAACTTTTCTTATTTCTCCCAAATATTTAAAAATTAAAAATTTTTTTTGGTTGTTATTATTATTTAAAAGTTAAGGAAAAACTAAAACTTCTTCTTTTCTGGCATATGCACATCGGCTCATTACACACAAAACTTTAAACGCGTTTTTCTCAAAACCATATTTTTTAAACTGGCGGACAGCATAACTGGAGTCCTTTTTAATTGATTTTAAAAAACCTTAGATCAATTTCTTCAACATGAAATCCTTCAGGCATCCCCCTAAATCCGATAATCTACTTTTTTTTTCTTTTTTTAACGACTCAAAAATGACAAAAAAAATACCCACGTTTTGTTATTTTTTTTAAATTTGCGCCATTTTTTTATTTTTTAATATTTTTATCGGGGTTAGGGGGGATGCCTAACCACATGTATCACCTTGAAAACCACATTTGAATTTTTCGAATCGGATGTTTCTGTGAGGCTGTAGCTTGTCCGCCGATTTATCATTTATTTTTTTTATCTTGACTTTGACGCCCTCTAGTGATAAAACAGGCACAGCAAAAAAAATTTATTTTTTTGTTTTCGACAGACAAAAGTGTCAAAAATATGATTCAAAAACTTTCATTGCTTTAAGTAAAATTATCACCGAGGAAAAAATTGTTTTTTAAAGTCATCTTTGACAGCTTACAAAGTATAATACTACCTTAATGTACAAATCAAATCAATTTTTTTGATAAAAGAACAAGAAAAAAACACACGCATTTGTAAAATTTATGAATTTTGAATAAATTAGATATTAAGTTAATGTATGTGGGTCGTTCTCTGAGAAAGTACAAATCACCCGTTCACGATGTTTTTATTAAAAAATAGTAAAATTAATTTAATTTATTAAAAACTTTGTCAGCCATACGATTAAATTCAGCAATCTTCAATTAAATCACACGAGAAACAAATAAAAAGTGTCAAGTAAACTGAAATATCTGCTAAAATAAAGCGCAAAAAATCCACTCCGTACCCGGTCACGCAGTGGAGTTTTTGAGCAAGAATTTTAACTATATTTCACTTAATTTGACAATTTTTTTTTGTTATCGTGTGATTTAATTAAAGATTGCTGAATTTTATCATATAGCTGACAAAGTTTTTAATAAATTAAATTAATTTTACTATTTTTAATAAAAACACCGTGAACTGGTGATTTGTACTTTCTCAGAGAATGACCCATGTACAAAACAAAATTTTATTACTATTTGTACAAAATACAGTTGAGATTGTCCTATCCTAAAATTTTTTCCCTTTATAAACAGTAAAAATAAAAAAAATAAAAAATAAATGATTTGAAATTGTACAGGGTAAACCATATTTTAATTAAAAAAAGATATAATTTTTATCTTGCTAAATATAATTTTATTTTTATAGAATATTTAACAATCATAATGTTCATAAATACCACGTGAAATCCCTAAAACTTATTTTCCATAAATCTCATTTCTCATATAATTAAATTAGGCATAAATCACATTTGACATAAAACTTATCTTTATAAATAAAATTAGAGTTTTGTGTGTACATTGCACAGAATTGAAAATTTCTGTTATGTTTTTCTTTCTATACTTTAAATTTTCCGAAAATACTATCGACAAAAATATATCTATATGTATGTATGTATGTATGTATGTATGTATGTATGTATGTATGTATGTATTTATGTATGTATGTATGTATGTATGTCTGTCGTCAAAACTTCGACCAGGCATCACGTAAAAACTTATTGACCGATTTAAGTAAAACTTGGCAGTCTTTTAGATATTAGCCTAACTTAAAATTATATCCATATTAGATTAAAAAATATTAATATGAACTGAAGTTATGACATTTTTTGAAAAATTCAAAAACCCAAGAATTTTGATTTTTTGTTATATTTTAATCAATTTGACTTAAACTTATTACATGGTTATTTTTATTGTTTCTGATTAAAATTTTATCGTCAAATAGAAAAATTTATAATTTAAAATTCAAAACATTCGAGTAAAACATTAAATTTTCAACAAATCAAAAACATAATTATTACAATTAATGGTGTTTAACTTTGATACTGGTTTATTTTTTAGGTCTTCAATTCAGATTTTTTTATTTAAATTATAAATTAACTTAGTTAAAAAAATGTTCATTGTAAAGGAAGATTGATCAATTTTTCAAAAAATGTTAAAAATAAAAAAATTCTTAAATTATTTATTTTTTGATAGACTGTAACTACTATTTAAGTATAATCCTTTTAAATAAAATCAGAGTTTTGTCTGTATATTGTTTAAAATCTCAAATTTTTAACATAAACTTTCGTTTTGAGCATCAAGGAATCCAAAAGTGTCAATAAAAATGTCATGTCTGTCTGTCTGTATATCTGTCTGTCTGTCACAAAAGTTTGTACGCCCGTCACATTTAAACGAATTAACCGATTAAAATAAAATTTGGTGGTATATTATGTGTTGACCCAAGTTAGGTTTTTAAGCTTAGAAAGTTAAAAAATTTTAATTAGAACGGAAGATATGCCAATTTTTCAAAAAATTTGAAAACCCCATATTTTTTTAGATTACTGACTTTCTGTTAGATTACTTCTAATCTTTTTTTAACAATTTTTTTTTGTTTCTTACAACATATTTTGCTATACATTTTAAAAAATTAATATCAAAATCGATTTTAGATAAAACAATAGAAAATATCAACTTTTGAATCTGAATTCTTTTTATTTAAAAAAATGAAAAATCAGTTAATCAAAAATATTGCATTTAAAATTGGTAGAGGGGTGTATTATAGGTAGGTGACTCAGATTTTATCAGAAATAAAAATTGGGCATTATAAGGCACAAAAAAAAAAAATTAGTTTTGTACAGTTTTTTTTAGAAAATCGTTTAAAATATAAGAACGTTTGTTAACCCCTTCGGCGGTATGACGCCAATTTGGCGGCCAAAATTGGCGTCACACCGCCAAAGTGGTTAATAATAATTCCGCTGTTCACTCTCTGTCCGAAAATAAAAATTAGGCATTATAGGGCCCAATATAAATAAATTATTTCTGCAAAATTATAATGTATAAAATATTATAAAACATCAGTAAACAAGTAAAGGGTTAAGGGTGTACTTACGAAAACTTCATACCTTTGATTTTAATGAAATTTGGTATACTTCTGTATCTTGATCCACAGACTACGAAAATAATAGTAAAAATTAGCGTAAATTAGGTTATCGAGGTAAAAACCATTAAAATACCATAGCAATTTACGGTTTTTGTTAGAATTTCATAAAATAATCAGAATTTTTTACAAGGATTATAAAAAATATTTTAGACAGAAGTTTTAGATCTAATAAAAATAGACATTTTATGTTTTATATTTTTCACAAAAAGTTAATATTTTTCTTTAAAAAATAAAAAACGTGTCAATGACGATGAAAATAGCCTCTATACTATTAATGAACAATGAACAATAATCTGATAATTGAAAAAATGTTATACCCAAATGTCTTTTGATTTAAAAGCAGTTTATACTTTGTATGACACCCTATAACCACCCTGTATTAGGCGCTTATTATACTTATTATGGCGCTTTAATTTTTAAATTATTTAATATTACACCTCACAGTTAAATTGTCAGCTTTCTAAAGAAAAATTAACAACTCTTTTTTAAAAAATTATTTATCATTTAAGTTAAAAAAAATAACTGAAAGTTTCCAAGGGGTGTTTTCAGGAACATTCTAAGGAATGTTTTCGGCAAGTTTCCAAAGCAGGTCTTCTGGAAAATTCCAAGGAATGTTTCCGGAAAGTTTTCAGGAATTTTACAAGATATGTTTTAGGGAAGTTACCAAAGAAAGTTTCCGGGAAGTTAACAAGGGATGTTTTAGAGAAGTTTCCAAACGAAGTCTCCGGGAAATGTACAGGAAGTCTCCAAGGGAAGTTTTTGAAAAGTTTCCAATATGTTTTCAAGGAATGTTTCTGGGAAGTTCCCAGGAAGTTTCCAAGGTGTATTTACGGGAAGTTTCCGAGGGAGTGTTTCCGGGATGTTTCCAAGGGAATCTTTCTAGGTGCCAATTTTCACTATAATAATCGTAATTAGCACATCAAAATATGTAAGTAAAGAAGTTTAAAAGAAATCTAGAATATGTGCTAATCGGATGTATATTCAACAATGGATATTGCAATTTAATAATTTTTTGAAGAGAACTATTAGTCCAGTCATCTGGTCAGAAAAAGGGTGTTTGACGGAAAAGTCCCTTACTTCTCGGTTTTTTTGCTTAAACCCTTTATTTTTGCATCCAAAAAATACTTTAATATATAAAAGCAGAATTTATCGATTTCTCCGAGTCATTATTGTAAAATAAGGTTCTTCACTAAATAAAAACCATTTGTTTTTTTAACGTTTCGACTATCAATGTAGTCCTCATCAGAGTTAAAAAACAATATTATTAGTGTATAACTTAATAGTTATATCCCAAATAGCACCGAAGTTTGCGGGAAGCTAACGGGAAACTAACCGTGATAGGTTCGATAGCTTGCACTGTTAGCTTCCTGTTAGCTTCAGGGAAGCTCTAAATGTCCTCCGTTTTATAGTTTCCGATGTTAGCTTCCAGAAAGCTAAAAATGTAATTTTTCCGAAAATTAATTTTGGTAACTTTACACAAAATTTCTATGATAAATTAAAAAATCTATTTATATGCGCAGTCGTTTTCTACTGCTTTCTATAGTAGTTAGGGCTGCGCACAACTTTTGAATAGCCTTTCCTACTGGGAAGGTATGCATGTAAAAAAATTTAAACATGTTGAAAAAAAAAAAATTTTTAATTTTTATTTTTTTTATTTTTCTTTTTATACGAGAAAGTGTTACGCGAACATTGTGCAAAGTTACTAAAAAGACTTTCGGAAAAATTACATTTATAGCTTTCTGGAAGCTAACATCGGAAACCATAAAACGGAGGACATTTAGAGTTTCCCTGAAGCTAACAGGAAGCTAACAGCGCAAGCTATCGAACCTAACATGGTTAGTTCCCCGTTAGCTTTCCGCAAACTTCGGTGCTATTTGGGATATATTATAATTAATCTAACTTAGTTAGATTTTGACAGTCATACGACAAACACTCAAAATATGAAAAATTGTATTTGACGAAACATTCTGTTAATTATTAACAAGAAAAGTTATATTATAAAAAACAGTTTTTAATAATGACGAAATTGGTGAAACCAAAATAATGTTTTGTGATTAAGTTATACACTAATAATATTGTTTTTTAACTCTGATGAGGACTACATTGATAGTCAAAACGTTAAAAAAACAAATGGTTTTTATTTAGTGAAGAACCTTATTTTACAATAATGACTCGGAGAAATCGATAAATTCTGCTTTTATATTAAAATATTACCGAGTGATAGTAGCAAAGTAATATATATATAGTTTTCATGTTATTGAATTACTTATATATATATTGACAACTATTAAAATACTTTAAATTTGCTACATCAAATTCGCTCGGGAACCCCCAACATTTTTTTGAAAAAGGTGTAAAATTTCAAAAAATTGGGTACACAAGTTTTCCAGTGCGTTTGATGAAAAAAATTGTTCAGAGTGAAAATAAAGTATACAGTTCTCAGTTATTTTAAGCAAAAGTGATCAACAGATGAGTTAAAGTAGACTAAATTACCTTTCATTTACGATGAAGGAGAACGTTACAACTTAATTAGGTCCAAAGTTATGATCTTCCAAATGTACCCTGTTTTTGACTATTTTTGACATTTTGACAGTTTTTTAAACATAACTTATTTTTTTTGTGATTTTCTATCACACTAACACCAAAAGTTAGACTTTACAGGTTGTTTGGAAGCCTTTAAGAGCTCATTTTTTTGCCTAGGCCGTAATGTAAATCTGATTTACTAATGTCGCAATCTGATTGGCTAACGCCTGTCTCTACATTATGGTACAGTAGTCAGAGCATCACAGAGTTACCTATTTAAATGTTTCACACATATTTCTTTTTAAATATGGATTTCTTTGGCTGAAAGGTTTAACAAAAATCCAGTTGTGGTTTATGGGGGTACGGGAGACATGCCCCCAGGTGGGGGTGGGGAAGGGGGGGGGGGGAAGGAGTATAAAATTTAAACCAAAAAATTAAAAAAATTATTTTTGTAGAAAAATACAGCGACTAAAAATGATCTACGAGAGCATGACAAGTACTTTAAGATTTTATGCCCCTGGAGGTAAAATGCTTATGGAGATGAAAATTGCCACCGGGGGCAACTTGCTCCGAGGGTAAATAAAACTAAAAAATTAATTATTTTTAACAGCTTACCTGCCTAAGGATAATGTTTAAATACCCTCATCAAATAGGGCGACTTTCCCCTCGGGGGGAGGAGGGGGGTTAAAAAAAAATTCATAAAATATTTTTGGTTGAAACAAAATGTGCCTAAGGATGACGCCTCCAGAAGGTTCTTTCCATCCCTCCACCTGGGGCATAATCTTCTCCTCGTGGGGGGGGGGCTAAAATTGAAATTATATAGATAGTTTTAATTTCTTATTCATTTTGACTTCATAAGAAATGAAGAATACTGTCGCCTAATTCTGTTCCACCTAATGTCTACTCATAAGATTCATGAACATTATAACTGATCTCATATTCAATTTAACCTTTCCCACAGGGAAAAGTTATATCCCAGGTGGAGGGATGGTAAGAAACTCCTGGGGGTGTCATCCTTAGGCGCATTATTTTTCAAACAAAAAGATTTTATGAATTTTGCCCCCCCCCCCCCCCGGGGGAAAGTCACCCCATTTGATGTGGGTATTTAAACATTATCCTTAGGCAGGTAAGGGGCCATTCATTAATTACGTAAGCATCCCTAGGGGGGGGGGGGTTTGCAAAATCTCTACATATGCTTACGTCGGGAGGGGGGGGGGTGTAAAAGCAAATCTTACGTAAGATTTTACTATGTATCGAAATTCAGCCGGAAGCACGATATAAGGTTAAGGAGCATTTATGCACCTCTGTTTGGCGATCGACGACGAACAACATCTGCATTAGAGTAAGAAAGATAGACAGTGCATGTGTCTCTCTTACCCCAATGTAATTTCTAGAGATCAACGTTCGACCAACAATGCTATAAATGCTTCTTAAAGGTCTCATCTCACCTCATCTATTCCTGGCGAGCAAGTTTGAAATCCTATAGACCCCGGCAAGAAGGCTGGAATAGTAAAGAATTCGAATTTACAGAGTTACGCCCGAAACATCAAACATATCTTTTCTTCTTAATGCCTGAATTTTCCTCGAATTTCATGGTGACGAAATAGAACTCGAAATTTAGCGACGTGAATTTTTCATTATTCCGAAGCGTATATCCTATACCGTAAAGCGGGATTCATTTCAGTCATTTTCAACTCCGAAATGTTTCGTCAGATCAGCTGTAAGCTAGCAAAAACGAGTTCCCCTAGGTAGAATTCATTCAGTATATTTTGACTCTCTTTGAAATCCGTTGAGAACAATGTTGTGAACCGAATATTTTCAATTCTTTTTAATCCAATTATTCACTAAGGGCAGTTGATAAATATAACTATACTTATTGAGAGTGTCACATTCCTAACTGAAAATGTGAAGAAAAGCATATGGCTCTAAATTTCCAACGAATTAAAGGACTTATACTTTTTCTTTGTGTTATGTCGCTAACGGTCGCAGTTTCTTTTGGACTTTCAAACAGTTAAGTTCGCGAAAGTTTTGAACGTGTTTTCACAAAGAGCTTAACTTTTAATCAAAATTAAGTTTTATTAAAGGTACTCTTCTATTTAGTTAATAATATTCATTTCCTTAATTACATTAAAAAGTGCTCATGTAGGTCTTAAGTTATAATAAGTTTATTGATATGTATATCCTAACAATAGCAATAATATGTTGTTTATTATTTCTCCGTCATTAGTATTATTAATATTATTATTATTATTGTTTTTGTGTATTATTATTGTATTATGAATATTATTATATCATTATGATTATTATTGTTATTATGAATATTATTACATTATTATTATTATTATTATTATTAATAAATCCTATTTTTTATACATCAAAATAACTACACATATTTTAAAGACTACACATTGAAATTGTTAATATTAAAATATGATGGATAATATATTTTAACAACAAGAAATTTTGACATTAAATGACCGAGTGTTAGTCATTATTCTTATATGAAATTAATAATATTGTCAAAGTAAATTTTTGCAAATAACTTATTTTATTTCCAATTATTAGTGATATACTATTATCATATTGTGTCAAACTATTATTATTATTATAATTCTTATTGTATAAACAAAGATTTTATAACATATATATTAATTAAAAATGGAAAAGAAAGATAATTGTAGTCTGCTAAAAAATTTATTTATCGCTGAGAATTTTTTATTACCATTTAAATCTGCTTTAAAAAAGTTTTTACTGTACATATGATTTTAAAGGAATTCAGCTTGAACCACTTCTTTTCCTTTGTTAGGAATTAAAATGTCACTGAAGGTTTGGTGAATTCCTCTAAATACCGTTTTAGGTTACTCCTAAAATGGACTTAAAGGAATAAAAGTTTACTAACATTTTTTCCGTTCCGCGAGTCTCAAAAAAGAGGAAAATTCAGGCACTAAGCGGAATCCATTTTTTCAATTCTTTACTGTTCCAGCCTTCTTGCCGGGACCTTTTCATTTTAGTTCTTCTGTCCTTTTCTACCTCAAGCAATAGCACATACATTAGAAGAAGACAGAATATTTAAATGATAAGTTCTATTGGAAAGAAAAAGGTAGATTGCTCAATCAACATAGTCTTTCTCCTTTCCTCTAATAAGATTTTAAGCTTGCTCGCCCCGAGTAGATGAGGTACATTATCACCTTCACTTTTATCTAAAATGGAAAAACGTGTCGTATAGTTTAAACCCCTATCTACATACATGGAAGCTGGTTCTGCGGTTATACGTAAATATGCGGAACGCATAAACGTAGAATTGTGAGAGAAACAGGGACAGACAATGTTTGTTATTGTTGCCCTCCTTTTCTCTCTCATTGCTTTTATTTTGCGTTTGGACGCTTAACGCAAAATCAGCTTTCATGTAGATTATATCCCATAGTAGGATTCTACTAAAGCAGTCCTATCGCACCGTAATGCATTTACGTTTTAACGCAAGTCAATAAGTGCAAAAGATACAAAATTATATCTACATATCTTTTACGCGCAACTTCCGAACCCTGCTCATGACGCTCTTGTCTGCTAACTGACAGCACACAGCTGATGTTTCTTTTCTCAACGCGACGAATATTTGTGTACTAGTCATACGATGGCTACATATAAAGATTTGTATGAGGCGTTTTCAAAGTGTTATGCGAGTGAACAATCAAAACAGCGCATTCAGGACAAATGCAACAAATATTGGAAGAGTCTTAAAGAAAAATTTAGAGACAAAGAGTTGAATGCAGGTATTGATAAAAAGATTTTAGAGTTGAAGGCCGAAATGAAGGCAAAACAAACAAGTTTATTTCGATATTTTACTCAGGTAAGTAAAAGATTTATTTTCTACTTGAATCATATCGTATTTATACGTATCAGACGTAAACTACAAATCCAAATTTTAAAAGTGCTCAGACTTGAAATAACCTTTACACTGTTATAGCAACTCTATTACATAGATTATACATATATTTATTATATTATATAATGTATACTATTTATGTACTATTTACTATAGATAAATTTTGCAGTAGTTAAACAAATTTTTTAAAGATTGTTTCTTTTAGAAAAGTTTAATGATCAATTTTTTTAAAATATAAATACAGTAAATTCTAATAAGATAAACTGGTCGGAAGCGGATGGCCTGAATAAAATAAACTTTTCATACTCAGCAGCAAATGCGCAAATTGCACAAATAGTCTGCGCGAAAGGGGATTATACAAACATATGTTACACTTTTAGGTTATATGTATCAAACAATATTATAGTAGATTTAAGATAATGTGCCAAGTAAAATTCTAATAGAGTTTTTATGAAAAACAAAATAATAAAAAGGCGACATGGTGCACAGTGGTCTGAATCTGTAATTTACTGTTAAAAAATGTCTACAGTATCTAATAATTAACCGAATTTAAAGTCCTTTTTTTAATTTAAAGCTTAATAAATTCCTAACAAGTCTGTGGTCACCGATTTTCTTAAAAAATATTTTGTTTAACTGTTATTAACCTTAAAAGTTAATAAATAATGTACACATAATTAGACATCTTTAAAATTAAAAGAAATTAATTTGTTTATAAAATTGTTGACAACAAGACAATATTTGGTAGACAAATATTATATTCTCAGTTAATATAAATAATTTTTGTAACTTTTGAGGTTAATAATAAGTTAACAAAATTTTGACTAATTCTGTTAATTGTTAAAGGTTGTAGATGTCTGCGAACAGTAAATTACAAATTCAGACCACTGTGTATTCAGGGGTTCATCTTATTAAGAACTAACAGTATTTTTTATACTTTATCTTTTTTAAATTATTTACCACGAACTTAATTTTTAAAGATTAAAAACTGTAATACATTTTTGTTTAACTCGTAATTATACTTCGCTTTTTATAGGCATCTACATCTGCAAAGCGCACTAAAACGGATATTCCTACTACATCCACTTCGGAATCTTTTGAGTCAGGGTGTAGTAGTCAGGACTCGTTAAGGAAATATTCTTGAGGACCAGGGAGGTATTCCTGAGGATCAGGGAGAGGATCCAGACGATCCTCAGCCAGGATCTATATTGAGACGGAAGTACGCTACCCCTTCACAGGACAGTTCGCTACAAAAGATCGTCGCATTACAGGGCTGCGTATCGTCTGCTCTATTAGCAAGGGACGTCGACATAAAAATAAATAATGATAAAGAATTGAAGAGATCTCGTAAAGAACTTTCGAAACAGCTGAAAATTCTAACAAGAAAACAGAAGAATGTTCAATATCAGGCCAAATATCGGGAAAAAGTGAAAAAAAAACTGAAAGGATCTGCGAACTCTAGTACTGATATTGGCTTGAGATCAGAACCTGGACGTCCTCGATTGGAGGAAAATCAAGAAGGTTTGATGGATGCCATAAAAGCGGCGGCTATCTACGGAAGTGCTGCTCACGAACGCCGTCAGACAGATGAGATTAAATCCTGCAAAACATTGGATGAATTGAAATGTAAAGTGGAAGAAGCAGGCTTCACAATTTCGAGGAGTGCACTTTACATTAGACTTCTTCCTAAAAATTCCCAAACTGGGCAAGGGTCGCGCCACGTAGTAACTGTGCCGGTTCGCCTTTCTAAACCTAGCAATGATTTGCACAAAGATCACCCTGATGGGAAATTTTGTACTGCTACGTTAAGAAACTTGGAATCACTTGCCTCAATATTAGGGCCAAAGCAATGCGCCTTTTTGTCCCAGGATGACAAGGCACGCGTGCCAATCGGGATCACCGCTGCTAAGGAGCAACAATCCCTTGTCATGCACGTCGATTATCGAGTTCAGCTTCCAGACCACGACTTTATCATTGGAGAAAAGCATAAGCTTATTCCGTCAGTCTACGCTGGAATTTGTATAAAACCGAACGGCCAGTCTACTGCATCGACTCATGCCTTTGATTTTCACACTCTCCTTAATGAGCCTAGCTTTTCAGAAATTTTAAAAACTGACGAGGGCGACGTAAAGCCAGTTGTAATTGTTACTGTAGATGGGGGTCCAGATGAAAATCCACGGTAAATTTTGGCGTAGAATTTTCAAATGCATACAAAGATGTCATCGAGAAAATGAGCTCAATTTTTTCTCTTTTTTTTTGCAGGTTCCTTAAAAACATCGCATTTGCCATTCAGCATTTCCGAACCCACAATTTGGATGCCATTTTTGTGGCGACAAATGCTCCAGGGCGCAGTGCCTTCAACCGCGTTGAACGCAGAATGGCTCCATTAAGCAAGCAGCTAACGGGAGTTGTTCTGCCGTACGATACTTACGGAACTCATCTGGACGCAAGAGGGAAAACCTCCGACTTTGAACTTGAACTTAAGAGTTTTCAAGCTGCTGGTGAGGCTTTGGCAGATCTTTGGAATGAGTTGGTGATAGACTCCTTCCCTGTAACTGCGCGTTACGAGGATTCGAAGGCCGAAGAATCGATACCTGAACCTGTGGATGGAGTGTGGTACTCTAGACACGTTAGAGAATCGCAATATTTTTTGCAGGTTAAAAAGCAATATTCCAAATTTAATTATTGTTTTGAACAAAGTTATTTCATAAATATTGATTTTCTTAAACTTGTTCATAGATTGTGAAATGCAACAATGTTGAGTGCTGTGGAGAACCACGTAGTGATCTAAAAATGATCCTTAAAAATGGATTCCTCCCGCCACCTATACAGTTTGTCCAGGATCCGGATACAGGACGGTTGCGCGGATTGGAAGCGTTGGAAAACGTACAAGGAGCCCATTTTTTGCCTTTTTTCCAGGCCATTGTTGTTCAGGTGCCACTTCCTACTGTATATGAGTCCCTACCGTATGATTTTGCTTGTCCTACAGTTCAGGGTGATGTTGAACCAGGGCGCAGAATTTGCAAGGTATATTTAATTTTAACAAACAATTTGTTCACGTGTTAGAAACCAGTGTCTTACCTAATGTATGCTTTTTTTATCACAGACGTGCGGGCTGTACTTTGCTTCAATTTCGGCTATGGACAAACACCACCGTGCTGTGCATTCACTTCATATTCAACCTCGTGTAACGCAATACTTTGTCAACGAGGGCCTCAGACGCTCCCAGCGCATCGCAGCAAAAATCGCGAAGCGCGGCAAAGAAGTGCTGTGCCGTACGATTCGTGTAGTTACCGGTGGGGAAGACGCTGAGTGGTTAGACGAAAGCGAGGTGCCACCGGGTGTGCATGATGAAGTGACATCTATCGCTACATCTGATGAACTGCCAACTGTTTCCGACTGGGCAGCATGGTTTGCCAACCCTTTTAGTCCAGACGATTGATAATCTGTTCTGAAGCGACTTTTATTCTTTGCATGGTTTCTTTTAAGATCTTTTTAAATCTAGTCGTTCATGTAACTCAAAGTATTCCTTGTTTGTAATGTTTCGACTGATATGTTTAATTTTTGATATTACTTAAAATTTAATCGTTCATTTCATGAACCATAAAGTATTTTATTGCTAATAGTTTTTCTACTGATTTGTTGACTTTCTTTAAGATTGTTTCAAATCATTAATGTTATATAACGCAAATTATTCCTAGTACCTAGTTTGAGATATTTCGACGGATATGTTTAATTTTATGTAACGCAAATTATTGGTAGTTTGTAATCCTTCGACTGATATGTTTAATTACTTTAATATTACTTTAAGTTAAGTTGTTTCATGTTACCAAAGGTAATTCGTATTTGTAGTCTTTTGATAGTTGTTGATTCGTTTAATTATCCTTTTAAGATTGTTTTCAATATAATTGTTTGTCTAGTTTATTGAATCACGAAAAGTATTCCATTTTAAACTTGTTATAAAGTTAACGTTTAATTATGCTACGCATTTATCAAAAGACTGAATTATTATTTTTTAAAAAATAAATATCTTTGAATTATATCAAATAATACTGTGTTTCAGTGTAATTATACTTTTTCTGATGAAATCAAACTATTAAACGCATTTAAGGGTAGTTATGGGAAAATCTTACGTAAGCATGGGAGGGGGTCCGACAAATCTTATGTATGCTTACGTGGGGGAGGGGGGGTCAAAAATAGCTAAAATCATGCTTACATAATTAATGAATGGCCCCTAAGCTGTTAAAAATAATTAATTTTTTAGTTTTATTTACCCTCGGAGCAAGTTGCCCCCGGTGGCAATTTTCATCTCCATAAGCATTTTACCTCCAGGAGCATAAAATCTTAAAGTACTTGTCATGCTCTCGTAGATCATTTTTAGTCGCTGTATTTTTCTACAAAAATAATTTTTTTAATTTTTTGGTTTAAATTTTATCCTCCTTCCCCCCCCCACCCCCACCTGGGGGCATGTCTCCCGTACCCCCATAAACCACAACTGGATTTTTGTTAAACCTTTCAGCCAAAGAAATCCATATTTAAAAAGAAATATGTGTGAAACATTTAAATAGGTAACTCTGTGATGCTCTGACTACTGTACCATAATGTAGAGACAGGCGTTAGCCAATCAGATTGCGACATTAGTAAATCAGATTTACATTACGGCCTAGGCAAAAAAATGAGCTCTTAAAGGCTTCCAAACAACCTGTAAAGTCTAACTTTTGGTGTTAGTGGGATAGAAAATCACAAAAAAATAAGTTATGTTTAAAAAACTGTCAAAATGTCAAAAATAGTCAAAAACAGGGTACATTTGGAAGATCATAACTTTGGACCTAATTAAGTTGTAACGTTCTTCTTCATCGTAAATGAAAGGTAATTTAGTCTACTTTAACTCATCTGTTGATCACTTTTGCTTAAAATAACTGGGAACCGCATAATTGGTAAAAAACTAAAAAGTACGTTTTTTTAGTGAAAAATCGAAAAAAATCGGGTTTTTTTGAACGGCTATAACTTTTTACCTAATTAACTTAGAACGTTCAATTTTTTTTAAATTAATGGAAATTTTATACACTTTATTTTCACTCTGAACAATTTTTTTCATCAAACGCACTGGAAAACTTGTATACCCAATTTTTTTAAATTTTACACCTTTTTCAAAAAAATGTTGGGGGTTCCCGAGCGAAATTGATGTAGCAAATTTAAAGTCTTTTTTTGGGTGCAAAAATAAAGGGTTTAAGCAAAAAAACCGAGAAGTAAGGGACTTTTCCGTCTAAAAGTACCAGATGACTGGACTATATGTTGCTTAAAAAAGTTTGTTTCAAACACTCTCTGCATGAAAATACTGTTTTTATCACACTTACATAAAAAGTTAGATTTTACGGCTTGTTTGGAAACCTTTAAGAGCTCATTTCACGGCCTAGGCCGTAAAGTAAATGAACTCGCAATCTGATTGGCTGATGCTGGTCAGCTGACCTTTACTTTATGGTACAGCTGCCCAAACTGGCCCAAACGTCACGGCTGTTCACGGGTTTCGCCGCCCTCCGAGGGCATTTCTAAGTCTGTCGACCTACTCCCACCTAGAAATGCCCCCTGAGGCCCTTTTTACGATAACCAGCTCTCCCTAGGTTCGAATTCTCAGTTTTTTGTGTGATAAAAAATGTTATATGACACTTGGACCCTTTCGGCACTTAAGTTCTCGTGTATCGTACAACTCGCCACAGCCACATCAGAGCCTCGGCTACTTTTCGGTGGAGCCTCGGCTTCATATCTTCACTTCACCTCGGCTACGTTCGATGAAGCCTCGTCTCCACCTCTACTTCGCCTCGGCTGCGATTGGACTTAGGCTCGTATTACGATACGTACTCGTACTATAAAGTGCCATTTAGGGTCCTTGTGTCATAAATAACTATTATGGCACGCCACTAGATTTCGATGCCCGCCGAAGGCGGGCTCGAAAGCTAGTTTGAAATAAAACCCATTTGACATAAAACTCACTTGGCTTAAATCCTATTTGTCATAAGTCCCATTAGGCATAAAACACATTTGACATAAAACTCAATTGGCATAAATCCCATTTGGCATAAAACTCAATTGTCATAAATCCCATTTGGCATAGAGCCCATTTGATATAAATCCGATTTATCACAAACCCCATTTGACATAAATTCAATGTGGCATAAAACTCATTTGGCATAAATCCCAATTGGCAAAAAACCCATTTGGCATAAATCTCAATTGGCATAAATCTCATTTGGCATAAAACTCAGTTGGCATAGATCCCATTTGGCATAAAACTCAATTGTAATAAATCCCATTTGACATAAAACTCAATTGTGATAAATCCCATTTAGCATAAAGTTCATTTGACATAAATCGTATTTGGCATAAAGCACATTTGGCATAAATTCTATTTGGCATAAAACCTTTTGGGTGTAAATTTTATTTGGCATATAAATCTCAATTCGCCTAAATTCCATATGGCATATTACTCATGTGGCATAAATCTTAAATGTCATAAATCTCATTTGGCATAAAACTCAGTTGGCATAAATCCCGTTTGGCATAAAACTCAATTGTAATAAATCCCATTTGTCATAAAACTCAATTTTCATAAATCTCAGTTTGCGTAAATTCCATGTAGCATAAAACTCATGAGTCAAAATTCTTATTTTATATGGCATAAATCTTAATAGACATAAATATCATTTGGCATAAATTCCATTTAGCATAGAATTTTTATTAAGATTTTCTGTAAGATAGGAAAAGTTTTCTTTAAGACAGGTAAAATTATACTAAATGAGTTTTATGTCAAATGGGATTTATGCTAACTAAGTTGTATACCAGATGGGATTTATGCCTTAGGAGTCTTACGTCAGTTGAGTTTTATGCTAAATGAGAGAAAATCCAAATGGATTTTATGCTAAATGAAATTTATGCCATATGAATTTTATTCAAAATGTGATTAACAAAATAGATTTATTTATTTATTTAACTATATAAATAGTTACTTATTTTATTTTTTTAAATTAAAAAAGGTCAAAAAATGAATTCTTCTCATTGTATTTAAATTACTAAGAAAAACCAAAATTTTATTGTAAAATTACCTTTTGGAATGTTTAAATTATAACTTTTGGTATGTTTAAATTATTGTCACTTCAAAACACCAAAACAATATTTTTCTTTGTTGGCCCAAAAATTTCAAAAGTCTGCAAATGAAAGATTTATTTTTAGTTCAATATATATTTGTTTGGTAAAATTTTAAAGAAACTGGATTTTTTCGAAAAATGTTCTTTGTTTCGTTTTTTTAATACAAATTTTAATTAGTTTTTTTATTGGGTAATGACATCCAGAAAAAATACTAAACAATACTTCTAAAAGCATACCTATTCAGGTGGTAAAATTCAAGTATCAATAATGCCGAGTAAAAGATTAATTAATTTAAGTACATAATTTAAATAGGTTATTGTGGCTTAAAACTAACTATAGATTTTAAAAAGTTTTAATTATCTTCTACAAGAAAATTCGTTGTGAAGTTCAATTTAACTTTAAACTATTTAATTTAATTAATAATTTATCAAATTTATTTGAAATCGATCATAGTTTGATAAATTTAAAAAATTGCTATTTTAGTGTGCAATAAATTTAGTTGTAAGTTGTAAGATTTCAAAAATTATGCAGTAGAACCCCGATTAATCAAGCTCTCTTTATCCTAGGTCATGTCAAGACAGACTAATCTATTAGTGGATTTCGTTTTGACTTTGAACGGAAATTTAAAGACAAATAAAAAATATAAAAAACAATATCTCCACGGTAAAAGGGACTTTAGCCACAAACAAATTTTACATTATGTTTCTGATTTTTTGAGTAAAAATACACAAAGAGAATCAACTCCTCAATCAACTCTTAATGCAAACCATTGATATTTGAGTCTTGCATCCAAAATATTAAATAAAAACTCACTTTCGTGTTGCTTAATCAAAAAGGAAGATTTTATCAAAGAAAAACTATTACTATAAGCATAATAAAAAATTTGTTTACAGGTAAGGTTACTTTCATGGTGGAACGTCACACATGTACATTAATTGTGTAAATTAAATTTATGTTTGAGTATTATTTAGTTGTTATATGCCAGTTTATTATTATTTTTTTAGTAATTTTTAGGGTTCCGTACACCACAAGTGTACGCATGGAACCCTATTGGAAAGACTTTGTCGAAAATCGTATCCCCCCCCCCCCCTAGCCACCAAACTACTTGACTTAGAATGTTCAAATTTGGCCCACATATGTATTTTCACGTGTAGATGAAAGGAAAATTATAGAGAACATAATTCTACACGGAAAAAACTTCAGCACTTCTGACGTACCTATAGGTAAGTCTATAGTGCAAAATGTACAGAACGCTCTTGTGCATCTATTTGGCACGTCTGCCGTGCCTTTTCGGTAAATTAGAATTACATTTAGCGCACTCCTGCGGTACATTCTAAAAGTACAAAGACTTTTGCGTTGCTGTATTTCCAAATTTGGCGCAACTGACGTGCCATGATCTTCCTTGTGACGTGCCTAACCTGTAGTACGAATGCCGTGCTAGCGGGATACAGTGTCCTGACGGAATATTTTTTCTCCCGCTAGCGGGATGAATAAAACTTTAAAGCGATTTATCCCGCTTAGGTATTGTTTTCAATTATTATTTAATTGTAAACTGACTATATGACATTTATTTTAATATATCTACATATCTAGTAGGATGTAAAGAGTGGGGGAAGGGTATGAATTTGGTGGCAAATTCAAATCAAGTTAATTAACACTTCCAAAATATGGTAAAGTATTCTTATTATAAATATTTATTGATAAAAACTAATAATTAATATTTATAGAAATAATGAAGTATTGCATAAATATCCATTTATTTACATTTATCTGTGAATATTTATTTTTATTAAAAATTTTACTTTATATACGGTTATAATTTTTAAAATTTTTTATATTAAGTAAAAATTTAAGAAGACAAGAAAAAACTTATTTTTAGCTGGTAAAAAATATATATATAATTTATAAAAACTTATAATTTAACATTTAAACATTTAAATAAAAAATAAAAAAAATATTTTTTGAATTAGAAGTCTTTTTAAAGTTTTGTTAAGTTAAAATATTAACATTTTTTAAACTTAAAATATTTTTAATTATATGAGTGAACAATTTTTCAAGAATGAAAAAATAAATAAGTTTAAAAAATAATAAATAATTTTTTAAAAATTGACTTTCAAAGTTTTTGATATATATATTTTAACTCAAAAATTTTAATGAAAATTTGTAGCAAGGAAAAAAGCTAGTTTTAAATATTTTTTTTTAAATTTGTTATTCAGTTTTCCTGTTAATATTTGAACGAGAAAATTTAAGTCAGGGAATTTTTTTTCTGGAACTTATTGGTCACCCTGATCTAAGTTAATTTGTTATAAATTAATATTTTTATCTGATCAAAAAATTTTAAAGTTTCTAAAAAATCTGGCGTTGAATAAAAAGCCATTAATCCATTTATTTTTTCCAAAATCAATTTTCCCTTTTTTAACTTCTGCCCATGAGTCATTGGTACATTTTTAATATTGCTGGAGCCATGAACAGAATTTTTAAAAACTTTTTGTGATTTTTCTGTGTTTTCATTAATTTTACCATTTAATGGATGGTGTTTTATATTTGTCTACTTTGCACCCCAAAGCACACCTGTCCTGAATAAAAAAAAATGTTCTTCCCCGATGCCGAAAGAAAACTGTTGCATATTTTGAATCCTTTCGATTTAAAGAAACAAAATTTTAAAGGTACAAAATCGTATCTGATCCTCCTGACCGTTTTTTATAATTTTAATGTACATTTAGTGCAGTATAATGAAAAAATTTTAGGTTATGTTATGTTTAATATGATGTATGTTCACATGTTTCTTGTTTTATAAAAATTCACTTCACTTAATAAAGGCATATTTCATTTGTTAATAGAACCATATTGTATTTTGAGCATCGTTTTTGAACAATTAATTCGTATTTATAAACGATTAATTTTTAAATTATTATCTCTTTGTTCATATTAATAGTTGTTAATATGTCCTTTAGGACTGATTTAAACAAATTTTATTAATTATAATGCACTAAACGAACATCAAAAGTAATGAAAAACAGTCAGGAGGATCGGATATGATTTTGTACCTTTAAAATTTTGTTTCTTTGAATAGAAAGGATTTAAAATATGTAAGAGTTTTCTTTCGGCATCGGGAAAGAACTTTTTTTTCATTCAGGACAGGTGTGAAAGGTTGACACAAGACTACAGTACAGTAATACAAATTTCAAATAATAAACAATTTTCATCAGTTACATTCAAGGTTGTTAACCGATAATTTTTGTCTTGAAACA
This sequence comes from Ganaspis brasiliensis, assembly GCA_037103525.1. NCBI lineage: Eukaryota > Metazoa > Arthropoda > Insecta > Hymenoptera > Figitidae > Ganaspis > Ganaspis brasiliensis. The sequence continues at coordinate 309,909 of JAZKLR010000629.1, read as the reverse complement.
AATATTATTGAATTCAAAGAAGTAATAATTATTTGTAATAATACTTAACCGATAATTTGAAGAAAAAAATTATTATTTTTTAAGAAAACCATGAGATGTTGCTTTTGTTTAAACCAAAAAAGCATATGTTAAAAAGCAATTTAACTGTTTTTCAACTTTTTTTATCTAAACATATTATATATTATATTTAGTTAGGTATATAATATACTGTTACATCCGAGCGAAGGCGAGGTTATTTAAAATAATATTTAAATAAGAAAGGAATAGCAACAATCTGATCAGCTAGCAAGACGCTAGCTTTTATATTTATTTTTATTAGGGAACGTTTTCACTAACAGATCTATGGGATCTGAGTCAATAAATAATCAAATATTTCTTACATGCTGTTTATTATAGTAATTCATATAATGTGACAGGATTACAGAAAATACTCAATTTAATCTGATAATATAAGATTGTCAAAACATGAGAAAATCAATCATAACAACTCCTAATATTCATAGTTTTATAATAGACAAATAATAAGTGCTTTTACTGAATGCCAGTATTGAACAAGTGTTCGGCCGATACTGAGCCAGTATTGAAGAGAGTGATTCAAATGAACAAGACAATGTATATGTTTTCTTATGTTATCTAAATTGATATTAAACTGTTTAAAGTTCAAATAAAAGAGGCCAATACTGGACCAGTATTAGCCAGTATTGGCTAGATCGAATTATGAATATTTTGTACTATAAGCATTCAATATAAGTAAAATGTTATTCTAGTTATAATTCGTACATAATCGTAATGCGCAGTCATTCATTCGGTCCAATCGTCATACGTAAATCAATATTCTTTTATAATTTTATGTTATTAAACAATATTCAAGTCAGATATTAGATGCGAGATACTTACATAAGATTGTTGGGTTTTTTGGAGACAATAGGAATAGCGTAGGATCGTTGTGATAACCAAGATGTCACTCAATCGATGTCGTATCGTTGATATAAACTATAATGATGTACACTTCACCAAACGCTTTTCTTTAAAGTTATATCTCGTTGGATCACAAATTAACGAGCACGATGCTCCCTATAAAGTCTACGGTATCACTTGTGATTTTCCTAGCAATACGTGATACAAGATGCTGCTTTTAATTTCGATTCCGACGGATCACTTTACAATTAGTTCTTCACCAAGACACTTCCTTAAAAGTGCTCGACTCGGACTAATACAGCGGGGCCAATACTGCTTTAACCGGCTCACGGCAACGGCGATTATAACGCGTATGCCAATTTGTAGGCTTGGGTGTAGAAAGCAGTTCTTTCTACCGGTCTACAAATTGGGCAACACAACAGTTACATACTGTTGTTACCGCAAGTCTTACGGTGAAAACAGTATATGACGCCCGACGGGTCACTCGACAATATCGCGCTTTCAAAGCTACCGGAGTATCAGACCAATTATTCTAAGTGTCGCTTGTATTTAAAGAAAATAGCTACCCTTTCCTAGGAACAAGCGTGTCAATGATTTGAATGGGAACAGGGAAAAAGGATATGATTTTTACCCTTTCCTAGGAACAGGCGTGTCTTTAATTTAATTGGTAGAAGATAAAATTGATGAAGCTTCAAAAAGTGCACGTGCGCTCGCACTCGCGAATGACATCGATACTCTCTTGTCTCATATTTCTTTCTGCTTTCCAGAAATGCGGTATTTAATATAGTTTAAAAAACTAGCCAAACTCTCATAGACTCGTCTAGACTTTGTTTTGCTTATTTAAGGAAGAATGCACGTGTGATCTTTTACAAAAGTCACGTACATTCCTCACGGTCGTAGGAACGGATAGTATCAAGTTACTAATCGTTTCTAAACGATATTATGAGAATATGAACCTTTACATAAAACGGTAAAATCAACTAGTTTGTCAGCAACTTGCATTTTTAGACTAGAATATTCTTGAGACTAAACAATGGATTGATATCATTTGCATTTGCTAATATTGTAATTTCATCTATCTTTGCAGCTGTTAAAACATATTAAACTAATTTGCAAAATTAGTGAATATAATGTGAAATTATATACTGCTGAGTAATTTATCTCGCAGCTGCTAAGATGTTTTCAGAAATATAAGATTTATAATGACATTAGAAAATAAAAATTTGGTTACTGGGATGTAACAGTCCTCCCTCCTTATTTTGTTCTTCGTCCCGATAGAACTCTTTATGGAAATTAAATTATTTGCTAAATTATCATTTTTGGACCATACACACTCATACTTCGTACATTCTAAATTACATAGTATATAAGATAATCGGTCTTATGACAATGTATTCTATAAAACAATTTTGAATAAAAATTAGAATCACAAAGAATCAATTAGAATCACAAAGAAGCTTCAAACTTACAAATTTTTTTCTTTTAGTGCTTTTGATTTACGCGTTATTATAGTGTTTCAAAGTTTTTAAATTCATGTGGTGTGCTGTAAGTGGATATGGTGTTTCCATGTGCTTCTTAGGCTTTGGACAGGCACGTTGTTGCGAGAATTTTTGAAAATGTCATCAACTTCGGTTTATTATGTAGGGTTGTTTCGTGACGATGTCAATCAGTATAATTTGAACCATAAACAGCAGAAAGCTTTCAGCACAGACTGTGTTTCTAGACAATTTTGTTCTGGTAAGTTGAACTTGTGATTTATCAGTTAAGAAAATTGGTAGTTATTCATAAATTGATTTTTATTAATTGTTTTAAACCAATTCCAGTTGTTACCAGTCACCAATGTCCAGTTTCTGTTGTTGATTCAGAAATAGACAGGATGAGACAAAGGATTCGTTAGTTGTCACTGAACTGACATTCTTGCTGAATGTTGATGTAAGTATGTGACTTTCGGATGTGTTTTTACAACCTTTTCTTTGCCTTAAATTCTGCTTTTTAATATGCACATATACTCGTAAACACATAAGTATATACCCGCACACTAATCTATAGTGCTAGAATTTTTAAATTTTATTACTGATGTTCTTTTAATTTTATTCCAGTCGTCCTGGCCTTTCACATCACTGCTTTTGTAAGTATATTTCTGACCATTGGTTTACTTCATTGAAGCAAGCTTTAATTGGGTCCCAAAATCCATCAGCTCCTCGTCCATCCTGATCTTCACTGGATCCACTTACAGAGTGTGATACGTGTGTTTAAATGTGTATTTGTTGTTATAATTTTAAGGTGTGAGTTTATTACTTGAATTTTAAATAGCTCTCGTTATTTGTAATTAAACAACGTTATGAAGTCTTTAATAAATAAACTGAAATGTATTGTATTAATTCTTTGAAATGTTCTTTCAATTTTAATTCTTAGTCATGATGACTTTTCTAGAATACACTATAAATGGCTTATATATAACTATAAATCGGTTTCGAGTTACTTTTAAATCGCAAACATATTAAATCTGGAAATTTTTGATTGAAAGCAAAAGCTTGATTGTTATTCTATTCAACTAATACGAATAATAATAATAATATTGATAATTTTCCTACAATAGTTAAAAACTATAAATTCGATTCTAGTATATTAATCAGCTAGCATTACTAGACAGTACAATAAATTTTTAATTCAAGCTCTACTATTTTAGTTTATTATTATTATTCGATGTATTTAATAGAATTTTTATTTTATTAAATAGCGCAGCTTATATCCTGCCTTTTAATGTGGTCATGATACGATAATAATAGTCATAAATAATAATATCGCATATCGCATTTTTTTCGGCTAGAATAACAATTCAAAAGGTGCGACTTTCCAAAATGCTATTGACTCATTGATGATTATTGACAACAAATGTTCAATAAAAGCAGGAATTTTATCATTATCAAGAAACAAATTATATTTTATAATTTCATAGCGTCAAAAAAAATTCCTAAATTTAAGAATAATTGCAAATTATGGGGAAGTAAATTTATATATATATTTTAATTTATTATCAAAATCGATATTTGCCAATAACCAAAATATTAATTAATTTCACTTTTCTTCACAACATAGTCAATGTATGTAAATCAACTAATCTTTTGGAAATTATTTAATAGCATCCCGATATTTAAATAATATTATTGCAACCTGTATTCGTCAATAATTGAAATTAGCTATTACATATTAATAATTTATGTATTAGTTATTGTTAATAATTTGCTACAATAACTAACTTTATAAGAGAGGAAAAGTATCAGGAGATCACAAGAGCAAAGGAGTTCGTTTTTCTAACACGTGATAATTGTTATTACTCATTTCTAATGCCACCTTTTTTTCATGGTTTTCATCAACTTCTCCAATCTCGAGGCGCGGAGTAATCAGTAGGACTGACCAGTAAATGATGATATGGGTGATTCTTCAGAAATAGGGCATTTTTGAAACTAAAAAAAATGTTTTAAAAAATATTTTAAAATAATTTATTTTTGCATTCTTTTCATTATTTATGACTAGAAAAAGTGACTCCAATGAATATTTAAGCTTAAAAACGTTTTTAAAAAGTAACTTCAATCACCAACATTTTGTGGTTCTTTCAATATGTAACAAGTTACATAGTTCGTGCCCCCGGGAAACTCAGCAGTTGGATTCGGTTGAGAATTTGTTTTCGGGAGTTTTTGTGGTCACTGGTTAATAATCCAATGTCAATTTTGGAAATTTCAAAATGGCGGATATAAAATGGCGGACAATATTTTCAAAAATTGCTTGGATTTGATTAAAAATTTGTACTTGGAAATTTCGGGAGTTGTGGATTACGAATCCGATGTCAGTCTTTAAATTCAAAATGTCGGACTCAATATGGCGGACGACTTTTTTAGAAATGGATCTAATGTTCCTCAAACTTGTTGCTCGGTGGTTTTTGGGGTGACTGATTTTGATTTCAATGTTATATTTTTAAAAATATTTTAATTTAAAATAGCGGATGCAATATGGTGAACATTATTTTCAAAAATTGCTTTCATTTGCTTCCAAATTGTAACTCGGGGGTTTTTGGGGTCTCTGAATACGAATCTGATGTCAATTTTTAAAATGTAAAAAAAAAACGGATCCAATATGACGACGATTTTTAAAAGTTCATCGGATTTTCTTGAAACTCCTTACTCGAATGTTTTGGACAAATTTACAAAAAGTAAGTTCTATTTGGGAGTGTTTAGGGTTTATGGAAAGGAATTTTCTAGATAAAAGATTTTACAATAAATGACAATATGTGAATAAGTATTAAAATGTAATGAAAATAAAGTCTTAAATAATTTTTTCTCTTTAAAAACATAAAAGTTATTTTATTTAACTGAACAAGTGTAATGTTTTAAATTATAATAAAAGCGAAAATAATGTATATGAAAAAATGTCAATACGTATGAAAATGGAATTGTTTGAGAATTACTTTTTCGTTTTTTACAAGAAGTTTCTTTGACTGACTTTTCACAAGATTTTTGAACTGAGCTAATTTTTCTCTTCTTAAGCTTCTCAACTCTTGTTTGAAGGTGTTTGCCAATATGAAAATGAGAGCATTGTTGTCCTGGAGAACAAGAGTAGCAGCTCATTTCATTGAAGTACAACGCATCTGCATCTTTCTTCCAGGTCCATTGGTGAGCACGAATTGTTCCTTTGAATGTTTCGATATTATCAGGAATGTGCTTATCAATATTTTCCATATCTTTCGAGTAAATCACTTCTGTGTGGATGTTAATTTTTTGTTCTTGGATTACTTTAACGAGGGCACCAATATCTTCTACATCCGCACCATAAGCAATAGCTTGGTCAGCTGTTCGCTTAATAACTGCGCCAACACCGTCTGCACAACTTTTCCCGTGGCCAGCTTCAGTAAAGTTGTAAGAGATTTTTTCAACATTTTTAAATTCTTGAGGCAAATACGTGGAAAAAAGATAAAACGACGTTTTATTTTTATATTGTGTCGTTGGGCCGTCACTAAAAAAATGAAGATGATTTACCTCTGGGAATTTTTCGAAGTATTTTCTTAAAATGGGTAGGATATGAGCAATAATAGCAGCTGCATCATGCCTAAGCGACTGTGACAATGTACAAAACGATTGTCGAAAACCCTTCGTATACACAACACCAGTGTGTAGACTAATTTGCGCTCGAGAAGCACCGAAGTGAACTGATTGAGGTTCTTTTCCATACTTTCCTTCAAAATTCTGGGAAAAATCAATATGAAGTAATAAATCTTGATCAGTAAGGGACTTTTGTAAATCGCTAGATATTTTATACTGATTAGATGAGAGAGATGTACATCCTTCCATTTTTTGTTAAAGTTGAACCAGAAAATTTATATGATTCGGGAAGGTAAATGTTAACACAATTTTAATTATGTCATTCAGCGACGTTTCACCAACAAAGGTTCGTTGGCCTCATCAGGCTGTTTTTATTATAAAAAAATATACAAAAATTAATAATCACTTCAGAAATTTTTAAATAATAAATAAACACATAACACATAAACTGGTTAAATAGCGTATAAAAAAACAAAATTACCTAAATTCGTTAAAATTTAAACATTTTTTAACTTGTCAAACAATTAAAATATATTAAATAAAATTGTGTACGACGTCAAATAAATTAAAAACATTTTGAAACGACCAGCCAGGCAACAGACTTAAATTAAACTAACTACTTATTTAGAAATATAAACTTTTATAAATAACAAGAAGTTATTGAACTCGATGACAGAAGAATTACAAATATAAACAAGCGGTTACAAATAAATAACAAGACAAACAGTAAATATTGAGGAAAATATACTCATGAATTCATAAGTTCATTCATAAGTTGCAGACGCAACGATGTTTTACCTCAACACATAATTAATTTTAACAATCGTTTTAACAATAACACTTTTTACAGTAAATCTGGTGAAAAACAATTTAAAGATTTCAACAAAAAGTATTTTAAAAAACTGCTAAATTTAGAAATCACTGACATTCATTTTCATGTGAAATTTTTAAAAAATTTGTTAGTTAAACTTAAAAAAAATATTTTAAATTCGAATCTGGACTACACACTGTTGAATAATTTTTTTATATATTCTCAGAACAATTTTATACGTATTTTAAATTCTGAAAATTACATTCATAAATCTAAATTGAACAATTTGTTAAAAAAGTGTTTTGCGAAATCTAAGCCAGACAAAAGCGGTTGGTTATTGAACTTAACAAATGTAATGATTCCGACAAACGTCACCGAAACTGTCTCATTAAGTCCGAATTATAGTGTTTCACCTCAAAATGTCTCTAAAAATGAAGTTATTAATATTATAAAAAATGTGGAATCGACAGTGGCTTCCCTAAATATTGATGTTGTTATTAAAAATAAAGTAAGAGAAACAGTATCCAATACAATGATTCAGAATCTGAACAAAGTTAGTAATACTTCAAAAAAAGAAAAAGAATTTTCTAAAAAAATAGTTGAAACAAAAAAATTTTTAAAAAATAATCCTGACATTCTTTTTACTTCAGCGGACAAAGGCAATCTTACTGTTTGCATTGAAAAATCTGACTACAATGAAAACATGTTAAATTTACTTTCTGACAGTTCAACTTATAAACGTCTTTCTAGAAATCCTTTAAAAAAATTACAGGATGATTCTTCAAAAATTCTTAGATATCTTAATGATGAAGAATTTTTATATAAAAAATTTCATAAAGATCAGTTTACTTGTTCAGATACTGAATTAGCAAAAGCTTATGGTGTATTAAAAAGTGTATTAAAACTCCCGAATCACATATTAATAACAGTTTTGAACTAAAGGAAAAATTAAAGAATTTTGTTGTTGATGATGATCATGTTTTTCTTTCCTTAGATGTTAGTTCTTTGTTTACTAATGTTTCTTACGACCTGGTTAGACAAAGTTTAGATCGTCGTTATTCACAAATTAACAATAAATGTAAAATTCCTTTTAACGATATTATTGATTGCTCAAAATTTTTATATGACAATACCTTTTTTTGTTTTTAATGGAAAGTTTTATCAACAAATTAGAGGTACTCCGATGGGTTCACCAATCTCACCTCTGTTCGCAGATATTGTAATGGAAGATTTGGAACAAGATTGCTTAAAAATTTTAAAAGATAAATATAATTATACTCCACTATTTTATTTTAGATATGTTGATGATACAATTTTTTGTATAAGCAAAGACATGTTAAACATCATTATTGATATTTTTAATTCTTATGACTCAAATTTAAATTTTACTTTTGAACTTGAAAATAATAACCGGATTAATTTTCTTGATTTAACTTTGATTAAAAAAGATAATTGTATCATCACTGATTGGTATAAAAAACCATCTTCTTCGGTAGACTTATCAATTTTTTCTCAAATCATCCAATCCAACAGAAGAAAAATATTATTTACAATTTAGTGGACAGATCCATTTCTCTTTCTGACAAATCTTTCCATTCTGACAATTTAAAGATAATAAAAAAGATTCTTATTAACAATGATTACCCATTGGATTTCATTGAAAGACATATTAAAATTCGACTTCAAAAAATTAAATTTTTAAAAACAAATAAAGAATTGAATAATGCTAGATCAAACATTTATAAACAAATTCCTAAAATTTGTATTCCATTTAATTCTTTATATTTTTTTAAGTTGTCAAAAATTCTAAAAACATTTAACATTTCAACAATCCCAATTGTTAATAAGTCGTTAAGTTCCATTATAAAATTAGGGAAAGATAAGACTCAGAATTGTGATCGTACAAATGTGGTGTACAAAATTGACTGTCTCGAATGTCCAGCAACATATGTCGGACAAACCAAATGTACTTTAAAAAAAAGACGAGGTGAACACATTACTCAAAGTAAAAAAAATCCTGATTCTGTCTTCTTTCAACACCGAGAAGAATTTAATCATGAATTCGACTGGCAAAATGCCCAACTTTTAGACCAAGAGTCACATTTTTTAAACGTAACATCTCGGAAATGATACACATTAAATCTAACATATTTAATTTAAATAAAAAAGAAGATATCGTATTTTTAAATAAGAATTTTTTTTCCTTAATCAACAGAATGAATTCATGAGTATATTTTTCTCAATATTTACTGTTTGTCTTGTTATTTATTTGTAACCGCTTGTTTATATTTGTAATTCTTCTGTCATCGAGTTCAATAACTTCTTGTTATTTATAAAAGTTTATATTTCTAAATAAGTAGTTAGTTTAATTTAAGTTTGTTGCCTGGCTGGTCGTTTCAAAATGTTTTTAATTTATTTGACGTCGTACACAATTTTATTTAATATATTTTAATTGTTTGACAAGTTAAAAAATATTTAAATTTTAACGAATTTAGGTAATTTTGTTTTTTTATACGCTATTTAACCAGTTTATGTGTTATGTGTTTATTTATTATTTAAAAATTTCTGAAGTGATTATTAATTTTTGTATATTTTTTTATAATAAAAACAGCCTGATGAGGCCAACGAACCTTTGTTGGTGAAACGTCGCTGAATGACATAATTAAAATTGTGTTAACATTTACCTTTCCGAATCATATAAATTTTCTGGTTCAAATATTTTATACTGATGTTGAATTCGAGCTTCATGACTCATAAAAGTTGGCAACGATTTTTCAAACAAGTCCTTCATATCATTTATTTTAGATGATACAATCCTTTTTTTAGTCACTTGAACCGTAATTGGTTTGTTGTTTTTTCCGCTGATTCGTTCCTCCTTTGCCGTAATCCACTCTTTACGAAAAATAATTTGATTATTGCTTACTGGAAGGTAAGATACTTTTAAAAACTTACATTTTTTACATTTTCTTAATAAACAAGACTCATTATAGATATCGCAGCATACAGCATCCAGCACTTGATTTAAATTAGATTCTTTAATGAGTTTAGCATAGTGCATAGAGTAGACAAGTAATCTCTCATTTTCATGAAGAAGGCAAAGGCAAGTCTCTCTTGTAGAAACTTTTGGTGATACCACCCAAAATGGACAGAGCTTACCAAATGCTGAATAGCTTATAGTAAAACTACTTGACGTCAAAAATTTTGTGTGCAGCGCTTTCAAACTATTAGTATGGTACCTTTTTTGTTTCTTGATTTTATCCCTGGTAATAAAATCTTTTTTTCCTGGAGCACAAACACTAACATCATCTTGAAGATAAAATTGTTTTACCTCAAGTACCACATTTTTTACATCGGGATTCGTTTCAACCTTGTCTTTATCGACTTTTTTTGCCGAAATTTTCGAAGATGTTTTAAACCCAATGATGATTTTAAACTGCTCAGCATTTTATATTTTTTTAAAACTTTTCCTGAAAACGTGTTATAAAACCTTTTTTTAGACTTTCGACTACTATTTTTAATACTATCTTTTAACTGATTTTGTAATCCTTCACAAAAAAGAAGTTTTTTTTCGACAATTTTACTTACTTTTTTCCCTTTCAAAAACTTTCTTCTCTTTGCTTTTGTCTTCTCTTTTCTTGTTCCTTTTTATTTAAATCTTGAATTAAATGTACTTTTCCTTCTTTTCTTCGATTTTTCCAGCGTTTTCTTTCTTTAGCACGTATAATAGCATCTTCCTCTGGATTTTCACGTCTTTCTTTCATTCTCTCTTTTTTCAAAGCATTCTTTCTTTGGTTTCGGGATTCTTCCTGCTCTCTACTAAATTTAACGTTTGCCATAATATTATGCAGCCTGTAAATAAACCAAAAACTACAGAACATAACCTCTAAATGTATAAATAAATAAAAACCAAAAAAGGCAAAGATAAAGATTTGTAAAAGTCTAAAAACGCTTAGATCTAAATAAATAATTTGAAATATTAACATAACATGCATTTTTTAAAGTAATTGTTTATTGTTTTCAAAAGGTTTGTAATAAAAATTGCCAATTTTAAAAGTTGTGAATTTCCTATTATTTATGTTGAATATATTTGTACATTATAATTTAACTTACCAGTTTTAATTTTATTTTTAATATTAGCTTACTCCTAAGATTATTAAATAATAAATAAACTTTACAGTAACATCTTAAAAGCTAGGTAGAATCTAAACACTGAATGACGGCTATGCAATGGTTCTGTCGTCAGCTGCTCCTTCGCAACTTGCGCATGCTCGTTTACGCTCAGGGTCCGGAGTTGATGAATTCGGAGTTGACGAACGCATGAAAAACTTTAATTACTCTGGTAATTAAAGATTAAAAGAAAAGTCCTTTGGAGGTTTTATCAAATTTAATTACCTTTATCAATATTGTAAGTTGAAATTAAAAATTATTTTGAAAATTGCTTGTTTTACCTGGGTCCGGAGTTGATGTATAATAAAAATACGCGAAATATATTGATTTATAATCTACATTTAAAGGTGAATTTGTTAATTAATACCGCTGTTTTTTATGTAATTGTTATTTTTACACCAAATTATGTCAAAATTACTTTGGTTATTATTAAAATAATGAGCAAAACATCTAAAACCTCATCCAATCGTCAACTCCGGATCCAAAAAAAAATTTAGGAAGAAACGTAACAATTAAGAAATTTTTTTATTAAAGTAGACGGAAAATTTAAAACTGTTTCAGGGAATAACAGTTTTTGAGCCATATTTTAAAATAGTTATAATGAAAGATTTTATTGTTGAAAATTTAATGCCCAAAATCTTGTTCAAAGATAACAACTTGCGTTTGTAGAACTAGAAAAAGTACATTTTTAACACATTTCAGGCAATAAAATAAATTTTATGAATTAAAAAATCGTTATATTCTTAAAGAATTAATTAATTATCATTAAAATAGAGAAATTAAAAAAAAAATTAACCAAATCCAGATAGTGTTTATCAAGTTATTAACCAAAGAATCAAAAGTGCCCTGTTTCTGAAGAATCACCCATATATGATATGTTTTATGGCGCTTCTCGGACAGTATATTTGAGACGTGACATATGTTTTGCAGTTGTTTCTTCGTTTGTAGGCGAAAAATTTTCGTATAGTTGAAAAATGTCTGTTGCGTTTGCAAAATTTTTTTTTTTTAATCTCCTTACTTTTCATCATCCTCGATGAACTTTGAATTTGATTTTGGGGTATGTTCATCCTGGAAGGCGATTTTCTAATCTGGAAACGTTTTTGATACTTTAGTTTTTATTTTATTAGAGTATTAATTTAGTATTGATTGCTTGAAACCATAAATCTAATCATTGATTATTATAATCTTGACAACAACAATAATTATCCTATTCTCAACAATAATAATCACTGTTGTAATATTAATAACGCCAAGAATAATAATAAGAATAATAACAAAACAATAATAATAATAATGTTTATAATTGTGACAATTATTATAATGTTAATCACGGTAATAACAATTACAACCGTATTTCTAACAGCAATAGTATTTATTATTTTATTTATAATTTCAAACAATCTGTATAAATTAAAAATTTTGCGAATTTTACTAATTCATTCATGAAATGTGAGGAATATTATTGTCGGAGAGCACAAACGTTTGTTTGTTTACAGTTTTTACTTTTTCTTGCTTAAGACTATTTCTCGACAATGTTTTCTCTTTGTGGTGTTGGTGTACTTGTTTTGATTTTTATGCTATAAGTAGTGAGATTCGAAAATCTTTTAATATTAGCGATAAGAATATTAAAATGAGGTAAAATAAGTCTTCAATTTGTTTCATAGAAGAAACAGAATTTGTTGATCAAGTACAGAATAACAATTAATAAATTAAACTAGGTCGTTAAAGTTTATTTTAAAAGACAAATATAAACATAATTATTGTTTCCACAATAGTTTTACAATAATTAAACATTTAATCTTTTAACTCTTGGAAGAGATGGATGGCGGAGGAGAGGGGATAGGCGAAGAAAAATCAAAAAGTTGTTCTATTGGAGCCAAAACTTGAGATAGGGGTTTACAGCCCTCTAGCAAAAATGAAGGTAATAGAAGGAGACTCCATAATTTGAAAGTGATCTTCCCCAAAGACTGGTGCGGGGTAGGGGTTCTCTATGTAAGGTCGTTGAAATGGCTAAAAGTGGATTTTTAGGCGTTCATAGTAAAATTTGTGCGTAAAGGCCAAATCGACAAAAATTGAGCTAAGACAAAGAGGAACCGGAAACAGGAGTTAAAATTCCCATTTTGACTAGGGGGGGGGGGGGGGGCAGGGGGACACGACAGAGATACAAGGAATACTTGACGGAATATACAATTCGCTTGCTTTCAATTAGTGTCAACAGTAATTTCTTATTTCATTCATTTAATTATTTATTAATAATTAATCATTTTAGTTACATTAATTAAAATTGAATATAGGTATCTTATATTTATTTTGATTAAAACATACTTAATCATTTATTTATGGTTATTTGGTTTTAAAATTATTGTTGAAATTTATTATTTAATAACTTATGTGTATAATGATATTCAATATATTTATATGAGATATAGTAAATTAACTTAATTGTTTAATTTTACTCTACAAGCTGATTATAATGGATTGCTAATTAACGTTAATGTTAAAAATAATTATCATAAGCATTATAATATAGAATATAATATATAGTATAATTATAAACATTAGTATTTAAACTACATATATCATAATTCTTGTTATGCTAAACTAAAGCAATTTTTGTTTTAATGAATATATAAATAATGTTGCAACTTAACTAAATTATGATAGACTAGGTGAAAATCATAGGTCAAATATAATAGTTGTTTAAAGTTGAATTATTTAATAATTGGAACAAAATATAATTAAGTTTTATAAGTAATAAATTATGTATGCTCTGAACTGTAGGTTTTAGATAAATTAATGTAATGATTAAGCGGTTATATATAGTTATTTTAATCTTAATTACTAATTTTATTATTTCTTAATAGAGTAGCATACTTATTTCATTATTAGGATGCATTATTATTAATTACGAGACAATAGTGATTTTTTTTTTATAATATTGATAAATAGTTAGTATTTTAATTATTTATTTCTAATCATGTATATTTAAGCATTATTATAGAATCTATACATACTCTTTTTTATTTTTGTTTTAGTGTTTTTGATTATTATATGGGATTATTATTTATATTGATACTTAATAGGGGATACTTATATAGGAGATTAATATTGATTTTATTACTTAAGTTAAGGCTTATATTACAACTTGATTAATAAAATATATTGATCATATATTACAAATTATCATAACAAAATGGTTGGTTAATTTTATTGTAAAAAGTATTTTAATGATTATAGTTATTAAATTATATATTGGACTAACATATGAATAGTATAATTATTTAATAAAGATACTGATGATGGGCTAATTGTCTAATTGTTAAATTTCCCAAAGGGATATATACTAAAACGATATTTTTATATTTACATTTATAAGGTATATTTTTCTCTTTACTTTATGAGGTATATTTTTCTCTCTTTTGTCTTTTTCTATTTTTCTTTTGTTTTATTCTTTTGTTTTACTATTTATAATATGTGTATATTTAAATTTTTTTTAATTTAATAATTTATGTGGATCATCTAGGTCAGCAAATTTTTTCTTTTTCCACCACTGAGAAAACACTGTCGTTCCTCGGGTTCAACACTTTGCGTCTCATTGTGAAAACTTAGTTATAACACCAAAAAATGGTGCTGTAGAGTCTCCAAATCCAATTTGTGGATAACACAAATACGAACCATTGTGTCAGTCACAAACCGACCTGTAAATTTCACAAATTCATCTGTGCACTCCACAAATTTTATCCCCACATTCCACAAATTTATTTGTGTATTTCACAAACTGAGCTATTTGTGGAAACCACAATCTCTATTTGTAGATGGCACAAAAGTTTCTGTGGATCACACAAAAGAATTTTTTTTTGTGAAGATGGTCCTGACTCATCATATAAGATGTAAACATTTTTGTCTACATCATATTTGGCTGTCAATTCCTCCAGAATAGCTTTAAGAAATTCGAATTTTTGCTATACTCCCTTTTGGAAGTATAGTTCAGGTTGCCACCTCCGCTGATAGCGCAGGTGTATTGGTGTGCAGGCTAGTCATCCTAGAAACAGAATTTCTATTAGTATCTCGTGAAAGGATTAGTTGAAATAACGCAATTTTTTAATAGAGCTTTAAAATTAAATCTAGGAAGCTAGAAATAATTGAACGTTATGAAGGGTAATCAAAAAGAATAATAACAGTTGCAAATAAATATTTGAAAATTTGAAAATATGTTTCATTTTTACGTCAGAGAATATACTGATAGAATACTTAATAAATAAATAACAACAATAATAGCAATTTAATAAAATAATTTTGAAATTAACAAAAAAGTAAACATAAGTGAAGAATAGAATTTTAAAAGTTTGGTTTTACGTAGAATTGAAACAGTAAAAAGCTAAAATCTTGATAGTTTAAAGATAGTGCAAACATTGTCAAACATAATTATTAAATTAATAAGTTTAAAATTAAAATATTTATAAATAAATTGTTCGAAATTAATTGAGCTAAATTAAATCTTTAATTTTATTTATATTTAATTTTAGTAATGAAATGTTGTTCAAAATGTATAATAACGCTTTCAAAATCTTTAAAATAAAATTTCTCATTTTAATTTCCAAAATCAATGTTTTTAATTAAACCATTTTCTTTTTTATAAATTATTTAATAATTATTTTTATTTGTTAATAATTATAATTATTTTTATATTAAATTTTGAAGTTATTCATCCTTTATTTTGTTACGTTTGTTGTACAAAAACCCTTACAATATTCCCTAGTTCCTCGTTTTAAATTAGTTTCAAATTAATGAATCTAATTTGGGATGAGGATTAAGTCAATGAGAGTACTAAATGGTTTAAAGAATATTTATTTATTATACAATTATGAGTTGAGAATTTACAATGATTTTATAAATTAAGGCTTACTTTGAAAAGATGAAAGATTGATGTTTGGAACTTGAAGATTTGTTTGTCTAAGACAAACGATGAACCTGGAGTAGCTTGTAGTTGATTAGGCTTTAAGTAAACAGACGGAGATCCTTATCGCTGGATGGCAGAGCAGGTGAATTCTTGTGAAGAATAGAAGTCTCTTGCAGAAGACTTGATAACTTGTTTTTCTCACGAAAATGATGTGAATCTCCGAAATTATGCGGAGTGACAAACTGGACCCAATCGATAGATGTTGAATAATATTAGATTTGCACTTATAAGCTTGTTGCAAATACAATAAAATGGTAAGAATTTGCAACAGTCTACTATAAAATATCGAGTTATTGATGAACACAAGATTCGCGCAAAACTCGAAGACTTTTGTATAAATTCGGACTGAAGAAATAAGACTTGTAATGTTTGTAGAAACTCGAACTGTAGAAGTAAACTCACGCTTGCAAAATCTCGAAAAACTCAACTGTCCTTATCAAAATGTTGATCCAATTTATATTGAGAAATTGGGAAGAAAGATGGCGGAAATTACCTTTCCCTTCTCTCCGTTCCCTTGCTTAGATCCCTAATTGAAGAGACCAAGATGGCGTTTTTTCCTACTACCTTGCATCTTATCTCAAATTGAAGAGTCGAAGATGGCGTTTTTTACCTCTTCCTTGCGTCTCCGCTCTCTTTACGTAGGTCTCAATATTTAGATAGACTCAAAAAATGGCCGCTGTAGACCCCTTGCGTCTCCGTTTACTTTCACTTTTTGTTTCTCTGCACCCGTTCTCCGCAGTTACTTCTTCTTTACTTTGAAAAAATAAGACGCGTGCCACAGTTTGTAATTCGTCGAATATTGTTTCTTTTTCCAGGTAGCTAGACTTGATGTATGCTTGAAATCTTGTATGACATAATCTTATCTTTTTAAGCGTTCTTAATTATAAAACCATTTCTACTCTTGTCTATTTTTCATATACAATATTACCCAAAATGATATACAATAATAAGAATTCTTATATTTATAAGAATTAAATATAGTCACAAATAATAATGTTTACAACAATATATATAGTATATATATAGGTTACGAACGTAACACCTCCCCCCTCAGTTCGAGCATGAGAGAGAAACGATACATGCTCGAATTTATTTTTTAGAATGCTCATTTGTTAAGGGAAATGTTATGACCGTGTACATTTAACAAATTTTATTATTGTTTTATAAATTTTACCAATTTGATTTTTGGTAATGCATGCAATATTTTAAAAACGTGTATTCAATTCATTCAATTTTGTGATTAATACATATTTTGCAGTAATTGGAAAAAGTTTGAATTTTATGTTTATTACATATTTTTTGTTAAATAACAGAATAAATAAAAGGTAAATACTGAATTGAGAATAAAAACAAACATACTTTTCGTTCTCATTTTCACATTCAATTCATAATTATTAAATAAAATTTATTTCTTAATTATATTCATGCATTCTATTTCTCACCTATATATAGTGATTTGCATATTAGACATACATATTACTTTCAATAACTAAATTACTAACATTTATTTTTATTTGTCATAGAGAAATTTTAAAAAAAAAAAAAAAAAAAAAAAAAATATACTGTGAATTTAAATTTGAACATTTTGTAAAGTAAGTAGTTTACTGTTACGCACATTTAATTTCACTTTTTTAAAGAATGTTTGTTTATAATTTGTTTTTAAATCAATTTGTGTTATTTCAATTATTAAAGTAAATTATATTTACTTATATAAGATGGGACCGAAAGAAATTGCTAGTCCTCTCGAGTTTCCGGCGAACCTCGAGTTCCTAGTATTTTGATAAAAACACCGAAAACGCCATTTTTATTCTTGCGTTTTTTATTATATTTGGTGATAATGCATCTAAGATTTTCTTATAGTTTCTTCTAGCTTGAGAAAGGAAAACAAAATTTTATGGTTGTATTTGCTTTTTTTTTGTATTTAAGGGCGACTTGTACTTTTATTTTATCAAATCTATTCTTTCTTTTGACTAAGAAGGTTCAGTTAGTTTCTTTACAAATGTCTCGCGATAATTTGGATCAGTTGATGGAGGATTTGGGTGAAATTGACCCGGAAAATTTTTCTCCAAATTCGCCATCCGAACTTTCGAGATTGGTTGAAGAAGTCGCCGCACAAGCGACAAGTTGATGTTTAAAGGAGGATGGGTTTGTTTTTTGTCCTCCTTTAGAAAATTTAAGCAAGATGTCAGTTTATGGACAATTATTAAAAATGTTAAGAGGGATTGATATTTGGGTTGAGACTGCGGTAAAGGGTATATTTACTTTTCATTTTAATGGCACTCCGTTTTTTGGACCTCGTTGGTGGTCGGGTTTGCCTTTCAAGGATGCCCTGATAAATCTAATCAAGCTAGAATTGTCAGTTTATGGAGTGGAAGGACCTTTGTATATTGGTGGAAGATTTTGCAAAATGAATCGTTCCAATTTAATAGAGCAGGTAAGAAAAAATTTTTCCTATTGTTATCAAATTGTCAAAATACTTTGAAGTTGTTTTTTTTGTAGTTTATATAAATTTTAATTATTTCTAATTTATTGAAGAATATTTGTTATTTTTATACAAGGATCTGTTTTTATAAATTTTTTCTTATTTTTTTTTTTTTTTTAACAAAAATGGTAATTTTGTTTAATAATATTTCTTACTTGATTAGTTTTGTAAATTTTTTGTTTAAGGTGGATCCTGAATCTGTCATGTGGGTGGTAGGCAGAAGAAAGTTTTGCCAGGTGCTTAGATCAGCTTTTGAAAAGAACCAAGAGTTTATTTTATTCCATAGGAAAATGCTAGTAGTTGGAAATTCTCTAGTTAGGGTAATATACTCCTTTTTAAACAGATATCAATCAAAAATTTATAATACAATTTTTTATAATCTTTTGCTTTTTTATTTCTGTTACAGGTTTCCAATTATGACGAATGGTTTTTTCTTTCTGGTGAGCGAATGCCAGAGGATTTGAGAAATGTAGAGGCGATTGTTTGTGGAATGAGATTTTATTTACCCCGTGAGTGGCTCGTGGGTTTCCACGTTACTTGGGACGAGGGCATCACGTGTTTAAAGTTGCATCTGTATACAAGCACTGATCCTTATCATTTACCTTTCCAAGCAGGGCTTGTCAAATGGTCTATCGATGGCGATCTTGTAAAAAGAGTGAGTATATATATATATATATATATATATATATCTTTTTGATTTTCAATTAATTTTCTAAATTTATAATTAGTTTTTATCGCTTTCAATTATCTTTCTTATTTTTTTATTAATATTCTAAATACTCAACTTTTTATCCTAAATTTCAGTGTTTTATCATAAATTTCAATTTACTTTCAGAGATTCTCAAGTTTTTGTTTTTCACATTTCAATTATAAATATTCGTTTTTTTTTTTTACTTATCAATTTCTTTCCCAAATTTTCAATTACACTACTTATTTTTCAATTAATTTTCTACGTATTTAGACTTTACTTCTTAAATTTCAAATATATCTTTTATCTTTCCGTTTTTTTTTATTCCTTAACTATTTTTCCTAACTTTTAATGTTTTTTCTTCAATTAATTTATAAGACATTAGAGTATTTTTCACAAATTTCAATTAAAATTTTTGTTTTCATTTTCTCTATGACTTTAAAGTTATTTTTATTATTTTTAAACTATTTTCAAATTTTCAATTACTTATTCCAAATTTCATTTATTTATTCTAAATTTACTGTTATTCTTTTCATTTTCAATTATTATTATCTTTATAATTCAATTAATTTTTCAAAATTTCAATTTTTAATCTCAAAATTCTCATATCCTAATTATTTTTAAAATTGTTTTTTTTTTAAATATTTTCATGATTTTGTACTTGTTTTAATTATTTTACAATTTATTTCCAAGATTTTTATTAGTTTTCTCAAATTTCAATTATTTTCTTAAAAAAAAATTTTGTGATTTCTTTTTTATTTTATTAACATTATTTTTCAAATGATTTTTTTTTTATTTCAATTATTTACATCAAATTTCATTTATTCTAATTTCACCATTATTCTTCTCTTTTATTTTTCTTAATTTTCAATTATTGTCCTTATATTTCATGTAATTTTTGTTTACAGTATTTTGGGCCTTTTTAAAAGAAGAAGTTACCTTGAAACTAACAGAGAGAGAGAAACAGAAGACATTTTCAATTTTTGAATGAGAAAGATTTTGTATTATAGATGTGCTGCGTATGTACTGTATGTGTGAATGTAATGTATGTTATTTTCTAAGTTTGTTTATTCTGATTATTCTTTGATAAAAATAACTGCATTAAATATTACCTTGTGTTTTATTTGTTTGAACCCAAAAAAAAAAAAAATATATATATATATTTTATTTAGTTAAAGGATTATTATTATATTGATTCAATTTTAATGTAAGTAGAAGATTTATATTCTGACATAAATTATATTAAAACAAAAAGATAAATAGAGAATTTTCATAAATTTGAGTCAAGGAGAAAAAAAAAATTTGTATATGTTTTCATACTAAAGTTTCAATAGCTTCAGGGATTTTGATATAGTTTTTGCTTTCTATACGAGTATTCATTTCAATGTTTAACTTTGTGTTTTTCTTTTTAAAGTATAAAATGTTAATTAAGAGTAAATTTACTATTGTTATTGTTAATAATATTAGAACTATGTATTCTTTAAGGTATTTCTTAGCTATTTTTGTGTTAGTGTTGTTTTCTTTTTCTTTAAATAAGTATAGTGGAATCTCATAGCCGAAAGTTTTTACATATTCATTGTTAGCGATATTAAATTCAGTAATTTCGAAAGGTAATTTGATTGTAAAAGTTCTTGATTGATTTAAAGGTAATTCTGATAATTCATTAATTTCTAAGGGAAAGGTTTTGTTGTTATAGTTAATTGAACATTTTAAGGGTAATTCTATAACACCTGAATTTCTTATAATCTTGGAAATTTTATTTCTTTTTGAACAGTGAATGTTAATTGTGGTTGAATTTAAGGAGACGTACAGCCATGCATTGTGCATTAACAATGGTGTTAATGATGGGTATTTTTGTAAATTAACAAATATTTTACATTCAAATGGTGTTGTGTTTACAAGAAGACTCGATTCACAAGTTGGGTTAATATCAGTATATTTAATAGTTGACATAAGTTTCTCTTCTAAAGCAGTGTTTAAAAAGTATTTCTTATTATCATTTGATAATCCTATATATTTGTGGTTACTTTTTATAAAAACTCTTGTCAAATTTTGAAAAATAGGGTATGAATAAATCTTAAATATTTGAAATTTTTCGGACATTGTTTTAGGTAAGCAGTAAACAAAGAATATATTTTTTTCTGATCTAAGAGATTGAATTTTTAATAATTTAGGAAGGTTTTTAATTGAAATATTTTGAACTTGCAAGATGCTATTTATGGGTATTAATGGATGCCATTGATTGTTTAAGGATGCAATTAAAGCTTTTTGAATTAATTCTAGAGTAGACAAATAACTAGATATGTTCTTATAGAAATTTGTAAGCTGTTTGTAATTATCTGTGTTGTTTGAATTTGTTAAAAATGTTTGGAATAAAATTTGTGTTATGTAGGTATTGTTGTCTGCAGTTTTGAGAGTTATGTTATTGGTTGTTTTTTTATTGTCAATGAAATTAAGGATATTATTTTTTGTTGATTTTTCTGTCGTTACCTGTATTATGCCTTTAGTGACTGAAATGATTTCCTTGATTTCTTCTGTTTTAGTTTCATATAGTACTTTTTGTTTGTGACAATTTTGAGTTTCCAGGCAGATTTTATTGATTTTTTTAAATGATTTGTTAAATTCTTGAAATTGACTAAATAAGTTTTGATAGTCAATATAAAAAATGAATTCTATTTTTCCTATTGGAAATTGCACAAATTTTAAAGGCTCAAAGTATAATCCAAGTTGATTTAAAAATGGCGTATCCTTTGGTTCATATTGCGGGGTGACTTTATTAATTTTGAATATAATGAGAACAAGTAAATAAATCGCTTTGAAGTCCATTTCCTAGAACATAGAAAACATATTATTTTCATATTTTATGATAAGTGTTATGTTTGCGGTTTCCGCAATAATAACACTTTTTAAAACTTTTCTTTTCTTTTATAGGATAGGATTGGGAAGTTGAAGGGATATTTAATGGTAAATGTGTATTTTCTTCAACTGTTGGTTTCTTTCTTTCTGTGATAGTCATTTCATTGAAAGCTTCGGTTAATGAATTTTCTAAAGAATCTTGACTTTTACTTATGTTATGTAAAGAAGCTAAAACTTTTAATGCTGCTATTGCTTTTGCCGAAAAAGGGTTTGATGATAATGCTGATCCTTTTAATGTTCCTACAGTACATATTACTATCCAGTTTACCGTGTCTGCTGATATGTTTATTTTTAAAGTTGCAAATTTTGGATCCCCCTTATGATTCTCATAGCAATATTGATTTAATTTCTGGATTGACTGTATTTTAAACATTGTGGTTGTATGATTCAACAATGAATTTTTACTATTAGTTAAAATTTTCCATAATTGGTGTGCTGCATTTTCTTCTGATAAGAAATTTTTATCACTCGTACTACAAATTACGTGATTTTTGTATGTTATTTCGGTAATAAATTGAGGTTTATCAATTGCATTAGTTGAATATCGACGCGTAGTTTTAATTGAAATTTCTTCTTTTGTATTTTCTTTTATTAAATCTTTTAAAATGTTTAAAAAGTTGATTACTTTAACATTTTTCATTTTTACAAGTGGAAAGTGGTTGATTTTGTATTAGGATTTTCGCTAGGATCTAGTTGAGGATAAAGTTGTATTATTTCCTCCTTGTTAATATTACCTTCTGATTTTGCTAATAAATGTTTTTCTTCTGGTGGTGCAGAGGCTTCTTCACTGTTTGTTGTCGTTGAGTTCGTAGTTTCAGTAGTGGTTGTTGGATTATTCGTACCTAAATGTAACAATACATTAGTCACGGAGTCCCATATAGAACCCAAAAGATGGAAAGACCATCCGAAAACACTATATAATGCATAACCGTGGAGGAAAGTGTCAGCTATAAATTTTACACTTTTTAAAAGTATCAATACTCCTATAAAACCCGCGCTTACTGTTCCAAAGCTAGTAAATGTTACCCAGATTTTTGCCCATGCGGAATTTGCAATTTTATCTATCGTTTTTTCATCTAAGACGTTTGAAAATCCAAATCCTGGATTAGGGATATTTTGACCTAACATTCCTCGTGCTAAAGTATTCAAAATTATTGGTTTTTCGGCTGGTAGCATAATATGGTTTCGTAATTTTTCTAGATCTTTTTGTGAATATAATCCGCTGGTAGCGAGATTTGACGGATTTTTATATTCCCATGTTTCTCTTGTTTCTGGTGTTAATATTGCCGGTTCGACTGCTGGTACCAAATTTGGTAACATTTGGAACCATGTGTTTCCTACCATGAACATTGATGGTAAAAAGGAGTTGCATTCTATTGGCGTTCCAACCGTTGTTAAAATATGGGTAATTGGTGTAAGGAAATATGTTTTATTTTGTTTACTAACAGGCAATTGCATATAACATTCTGTTGTTTGTCTAAATTTAACTTCTACCGGTATACATTTTACCATATGTATTACTTCCCCAACTAAAATTGAAATGTAACCCGGTTTTTTCATAACGTGATACGCAAATTCGTCTGGTGCTTGCGTTGCGAGTATCAAGGAATTTTTGAATACTTGTTGTTCTAACAAACATCTTTTAGTTAAGACATCGTAATAGAGTTCGTACATTTCTTTTCGAATATGACGTTCGACGTATATGAATTTTGAATTTACATAAGAGAACATGTCCATATTTTGTACTAATGGTTTTTTATTTTCCAGAGGTGATCCTCCTGGTCGGGTTTCTAAAATGATTAATTTAGGATGTTCTGTCTTTACGTAACTGTAACCACAAATTATTTCTCTGGCTTTTTCCGCCAAAGCAAAAGTTATATCTTCAGTTTCTAAAGCATATATGGTTTCAATGTTTTTCTTTTCTCCCTCTATTGTTTTATTAGCTAAACCTTCGTAAAGTACTTCATATTTCTTCATATTGCATATGTCGTTTGGTATTGTATTCCAAAATGTATTTCCGTTTTCTCTATCTATACATGTTGAGTCGGACATAGGGCAAATTGTACCTGACATTAGGTGAATTTTATCTGTATCTAAATTGACTGTAGCATAATATTCTTGCATTGTTATCTTAAAATTTCCCTGGACTACTACGTCTTCCCAACTACCATAAGGGTCAGAATAGGTAGTTCCTTTACAACTAGCGCCAAAAGATATAGATCCTGCTATGGTTAAACTACGATAATTGGTTGCATTTACCTTTAAATTATCAATATGCGCGGTGCCACTAGGGTAATAAGAACCTGTAAGATGCATTGATTTACAAACATCGTAAGGTACTTCTTTTATGTATTCAGCATGACCCATGGCCACAGGTGATGCTCAGCAACACGCCGGACTTCGACTTTACATTGAATTACCTTGGTTGTTGTGAATCCACTGAGTTGAATTAATTGTATATATCTTTGCTCACTTTTTACTGGTTTCTTTTTAATGTCGCATTCTCCTACATTAAGTAATGATAATGTTGTTATGTTAAGTTCGGTTGATCCACAGTCGTATCCTATTATAGCGTGGGTTGTATTTATTGTCAAAAGTAGAAGAAACAGATGCAAAAGTTTCCTTATTCCAGTTTCCATCATCTGAGAACAGACATCAGATTTTTTTATTTTTCTTGTGCAATGCGTGATAATTTTAGTCTATTTATATGTACTATTTTTTGTTTATTTTTTATTTGTATTTTAATATTTCCTTTATTTAAAATTTCTAACACTTTATGTGGTCCTGTGTATTGATTGGCAAATTTGTGAATTTTTCCCCCTTGAAGTAAAAAAACTTCATCCCCTACTTTAAAATCTTGTGGATTGCATTTTTTATCATAATAAATTTTTGACCTTTCTTTTGCAGATATTAAATTTTCTTTAGCAATATTTCTCATTTCATGTAATCTTGTTATTAAATCAGTTAAATAATGATCGTATGTTTCTAATTTTTCGTGTTCCAGTGGTGGATCACTAGATGGTAATCGTGCCAATTTTCCAAAAATTAATTCATACGGAGTACATTTGGTACCCTCGTGTACACTGGTGTTGTATGAAAACATAGCGAGTTCTAACCAGTCGTCCCATTCTTCGTTTTTATTTATAAATTGTTTCAAATATTCCCCTAACACGTGATGTGATCTCTCAATCGAACCGTTTGATTGGGGATGAAAAGCGGTTGTTTTAAATTGGCGAATTCTGAATCTTTTTGCTAAACGTCTCATTAAATTACTTAAAAAATCCGTCCCTTGATCCGTCAAGACTCCTTTGGGTGATCCATAAATGCAAATAAATTTTTTAATGAATGCATCAGCTATTGTACTAGCTTGATGGTTTGGAAGTGCTATTGCCAACGAATATTTAGTAAGATTATCCTGTATTGTTAATATATATTCATTCCCTGATTTAGTTTTTGGAAGTGGACCAACAATGTCCATTGCAATTTTTTCGAATGCCGTGCCTGGTGTATCCGTTATAATCATTGGATCCTTTGTTTTTACGCGTACTAATTTTTTGAGTTGACATTGTAAACAATTTTGAATATACTTCTGAATATTAATTTTCATATTTTCCCAATAGTAATTTTGTCGTATTCTTTCATATGTTTTTGTAACACCTTTATGACCTCCAACTGCACTAGAATGTGCTTCTTCTATTAATTGCATATATTCTTCTTTAGTTGGATATTTAGTGATTCCGTTACATATTATTATTTTCACAACCGAATTTTCAAAAATACATTCAAACATAGATAAAATTTCTTTCCAATTTATGTTATTGACTTGAGCTGTTTTTGCTATACTTATTGTTTTTAACTTTAATTCTTCGGCTTCATTTTTTAATGAAATAATCGATAATTTTATATTTTTTAAAGTATTAGACATATTTTCTTTTATTTCATTTTCAATAGGAAGGGCTATGTGGTAAAATGCACCCTTTTTTATATTTTTTGCTAGACCCAATTGAAGCTTTCCAAAATTGGGCAATTTTGCGCGTTTTGCTAAAGACCTGGAGCCATTATCTCTAGGCTCTCCATTAACTGAAATAAAATATGCGAAATTATCTTTGCGCATTGGTAGTTGATCCCTACAATCTATAATATATTTTTCTTTCCTGAGGTTGAAATTTGTGCAATTTTTATTTTCTTCTAAAGTGTCTTCTTCTTCTGATGATTCAGTATCTGTGTTTTCGTAACCAAAATCAATTTCTTCCTTTTGAGTTTTTTTATTTCGTTTTTTATATTCAAGATCTGACATAACCTCGTCAGAATATATTTCTTTGTCGAATTTCTGTTTCTTTTGAATTTGTTTTTTATTTCTTCCTTTTTTTTCTTCATTTATGTAATCAGGATCTGACATATTTTCGTCAGAATAGACTTCATTATAAAATTCCTTTTTCTTTTGAATCTGTTTTTTATTTCCTTCCTTTTCTTCTTTAGTTTTTTGATTTATATATTCAGGATCTGACATAACTTCGTCAGAATAGACTTCATTGTAGAATTTCTTTTTCTTTTGAGTTTGTTTTTTATTTTCTTCATTTAACAATTTTTTCGGCCTTCCTCTTTTCTTTTTGAAAAGGGAGGTATTAAAATGAATATCCTTTTTCGGTCTTCCTCGTTTCTTCTTTTTTTCTTCATGTTTATTTGATTTATCTATAATCTTTACTTGTTTATTTTCTTCATTTTTGCTTAATGTATCTACTTTCTTCATTTGATTTCTTGTAACGACATTGCAGACACTAGGCAATGTATTTTGATTTTTTGTACCTGATAACATGTTTATAAATATTAGAAAGAGATTAATTATAAGATGAACACCTTGTTCAATTTTTTCTTGGACACTTCTTTGAGTGTATTCTTGATTAACTTTTCGAATATTTGTTTCGATTTCATTGATACTTTCTTGATTTATATTTTGGAATTTTTCTTCATTATTTTCTTTAATATTTTCTTCTTCAATATTTTCTTCGACTGGATTTCGAGACAAAGCGTCAGCGTTGACGTTTGTTTTACCTGCTTTGTAAATAACATTGAAATCATACTCTGCTAATTTTAATTTCCATCTCGTAACCCTTGAGCATGGGTCTTTTGAATTTTGGAACCAAACCAAAGGTTTGTGATCCGTAACTAAAGTAAATGTTCTTCCATAGAGATATGGTCGAAAATGTTGAACGCAATAAATAATTGCTAATGCTTCTTTTTCGTACGTATCGTATTTTCTTTCTGTTTCAGTTAAAGTTCGCGAAGTATATGCAACTGGTTGATCTTTGCCTACTTTTCCTTGTGATAATATGCCTCCTATTGCAAAGCCTGAGGCGTCTGTCGTTAGAATAAATGGTTGAGAAAAATCTGGTCTTTTTAAAAGTGGTTCTTCACAAAGTTTACTTTTTAATGTATTAAATGCTGTTTCCTGTTTTTCAGTCCAAAGAAAAGGTATATCTTTCCTTAAAAGTTCATTTAGAGGGTTTGCAATCTTGGAAAATTGTTCTATAAATCTTCTATAATAACCGGCGAGTCCTAAAAATTGTTTTATATTTTTGACATTTTTTGGTACTGGAAATTTTTGCACTGCTTCCACTTTTTTCGGGTCAGGTCGTACTCCATGTTTATCAATAATATGTCCTAAATAACATACTTCTAACCGTAAAAATTCGCATTTGTCGGGCTGTAATTTCAAATTTGCAATTCGTAGTCTTTCCATGAATTTTGAAAATTTTTCTTCGTGTTCTTCTAACGTATTTGCATAGATAACAACGTCGTCCAAATAGACAAATAATTCAATTCCTTGTAAACCTAATAGTACCTGATCGATTAATTTTTGAAAGGTACTCGGCGAATTTTTTAAACCAAATGGCATTCTGTCGAATTCATAATGCCCATACGGTGTAGAAAATGCGGTTTTATGCGCGTCTCTTGGATCCATTTTAATCTGATGAAAACCGGAAGCTAAGTCGAAAACGGAAAAATACTGAGCGTTTGATAATTGGTCTAACAAATCGATTATATTTGGCAAAGGATAAAATTGTCCTACTGTGCGTTCATTCAATTTTCTAAAGTCTAATACTAACCGCCATTTTTTGTTTCCTTGAGAGTCGTCCTTCTTCGGTACTATCCAAATGGGTGTGTTATATGGTGAATCGGAAGGTTTAATAATTTGTTGTTCTAATAATTCGTTTACTTGACGTGTCATTTCCTCTTTGTGTACAGGTGGGAATCTATATTGTTTTGTTATAATAGGTGTGTCATCTGTAGTAATAATTCTGTGTTTAATAAGATCAGTTGCTTCTAAATATTCTCCCGGTATATGAAATCTATCCGAGTATTTATTTACTAATTTTATAACATGTTCTAGCTCTTCTTTGTTTAAATGGTCTAATCTAAGTAATTTTTTCAACTCTTCTACTCTATCTGTTCCTGTGATATTAAAATTTTTTCCTGATTTGTCATTGTTTGTAAACACGTTAATTATTTCTTCTATTACAATATTTTCATTGTTTTTGAAATTACATTTTTGATTTTCATTTTCTAATTTTTTAAAATCTTCCAGTTTTATATTAAGAATAGGTATTTTTATAGACTCGTTGCGTGTGTTAAATACCTTTATATATGCTTTTCCTTCTGTATTTGTTACAACTGCGTTGCCTAAGAAAACACCTTCTGCTATTGACTGTTTAGGGATAAAACCTATCTTTTTATCTTTATTCAAAATTTTAATATGAATATTATAAACTGATCTAGCTGGTATTGTAAAATAATCGTTTGATTCAAAGTAAAATTTTTGATTATTTATTTCTATGTGTCTTTCTTCATAATTTATTTTTACTTTATTATTGACAAAAAATTCTGTTCCTAAAATACCGTCGTGTTCAATTGGTACATCATTAGATAATAAATTAAAAATTGTCGGAATGCCAAAAATATTAAGTTTTACTTGTCCTAATGTATAAACTGGATGCTCATTAATTCCTGTTAATTTGATGCATTTATTTTTATCAATTTCTTGATCATTATGAAGTGCTCGAAGTTTTAACAAATTTGGTCCTGCGCCTGTATCAATCATCATAGTTGTAGATGTTTTAAGTCTGTTATGTCCGGAAGGGACATTCGCAGTTTACAAATCTATTTATTTTATTATTTTACCCCTGATTCATTTACAAAGCCAACGGACTTTGAACTAAGGGAACAGGGAAAAGAAAGGTCCACTGAACAATACGCATCGGTACATTTAAACATATAGACACATAAATTTATTTATCAAAATTACAATTTTGATTAAATTGATTAATTAGTCAAATGATTGAGAGGATGGTTGAGTAATTGGTTGAAAGATTGGTTGTAAGAGGAAGAATCCTTGATAAAATCGAATCCTTGATAAAATCGAATCTTTGATGAAATCGAATTCCTGATTAGTTGAATTGTTGTTCACTGAAACAATGAACAACTTTTAGATAGGAAAGGGATTCAATTTACGGGAGGCAAGGAAAATAGAATGTAAATTCTTACTTTTTTATGAATCTGAAGCGTGTGAGTTGACCCCTCAGAAACTCGAAGTGCAGGTTCGTGAAACCCCCAAAGGAAATTTATGGGCTGCAGTTGTCAAGGGCCTCAAACAGACGCGACAAGTGAAAAGATCCTAGCCAGTGGAAAAGTACTCGTAGAGACCCCAATTCCAAGCTACAATGCCAGACGATGGTTTATGTGTCCTAGTCGTCTCAAATTTCAGGGTCAAATTCTTTTTCCAGCCTGAAGTCACTCGATGTAGATGAGTATATTGATGAGGGGTCGTTGATTCCACAATTTCTCGATTCAAGGTTTCTTAGAGACGAAGATTCCGGATAAAGGGTTAAAGGGTTAAATTTGATGAAAGGATAAAGGATCAAAATTGATTGAAGAGTTAAAAGGATTTAAACTGATGAAAAGGGTTCAGGATTTAAATTAGTTGAAAGGGTTAAATGATTGAACGGTTAAGGGTTAAAAAGGGTTAAAAGGTGTTAAAATGGTTAAAGGATTAAGGATTAAAACTAATTACTGACAGGTTATGCCAGGAGTTCTACGCTTCCACTTTTCTTTCTCTGTTTTCAATATAATGTTCAAATACAATTTAACATTTAATTCGCACATTCATTGCAATATACATAAGATTCTTCACGACCGATATAATTGAAAACAATGGTTTATTCGCAAAATTATTAACTCGAAAGGAGTGTATACAGTGTCCGAATATAAGACTTGATGATTGTTGCCGAGTTACAAGATTTAAATTGACGCGTTACAAGACCAATACTGGCCAGATACAAGACTCGCGAATATAGAACCGTTGTAGAGTTCTAGAGAAGAGAACCGTTTCAGATGATGTTGGACGAAGAACTGATTTTAGTTTTCATCGAATTTGTAAAGAAACCTCGGTTTCCTGTATTTTCATCCCTTCCGAAATTTGCGTGGGCTACACATCGCTTTGCCGAGTG
The DNA here is from genome assembly GCA_037103525.1 of Ganaspis brasiliensis. Lineage (NCBI taxonomy): Eukaryota > Metazoa > Arthropoda > Insecta > Hymenoptera > Figitidae > Ganaspis > Ganaspis brasiliensis. The sequence continues at coordinate 279,367 of JAZKLR010000629.1, read as the reverse complement.
AACGCTGCAAATTCGTCGTAGCGCCGAGTGGAATGTAATGCTTCCACCCTTATGATAATATTTTATTCGTTTTCTATATTACACAATAGAACGTGGAACATTCGAGAGCAATTCTATTTATCGTCGCTTCCGGATTTCGGATTGTTTAATCATAATAAATTTGAGAGATTTTATAAACCCTAAATATAAGGTTAACATCCTTATAAAATACACTATTGATTTTATATAGTACGTCACGGGAACGTGACACTTCCCCCCTTTTTAATTCGGAAAATAGAAATGAAATTGATAATTTTCCGAATTCAAAAATTTTGACTTTAATTTGAAATTTTTTAGAATTTGAACAATTTGGACGAAAATATCATCGAAAAGAAATATGATTTATAGTGTAAAAATATTCCACATGTTCAATATTGACATAATTACGGCACAATACTGGCACAGTACTGCCATAATACTGGCATGGTATTTTACATAATATTAATGTAATACTGACGTATACTGATATGATCCTGGCCGTATACTTCGCATAATATTGGCCCTATACTGGCATGATCCTGGCTCTGTAATTCGCATAATACTGGCCCTATAATGGCATGAACCTGGCCCCACTTTTTCGCATAATACTGACTCTATACAGGCATAATCCTGTGCCTATACTTCGCATAATACTGGCCCTTTACTGGCATAATATCGGATTAATGCTGGCGCAATGAAAACATTAGTTATTTTAGAGATGACATAGTGCGATCACAATACAGATGATATTTTAAATCCATACATGGAAATATTAAGTTAATTAAGATAATTAATAATTTATAAACGACGTTCAGTAAATAGTATTACTGATATTTAGAGAAAAAAAAATTTTCCCTTAAAAATTTCACACTTATCATATTAAAAACAACAGCAATGCTTTCGTTACATTTAATTATTAATGTTCATTAATACTAAAAATACCACACAAAACACACAACATTATGTTATAACTTTAAGATTTCTATTGAGTCTTTGAATAATATTTTGCTTTTACAAATACATAAAACACTAATCATACTCAAAATGTGTTTTATAGACGATGATTACAATGATATATAACGAAAATTTACATATATATACGCAAAAGAGTCAGCGAGAAAAATTTGAGACAGTTTAGGTGAATATATTTAACATTATTAATAATTAAAAAAAACGCTTACATTAAGACGCCCTTCCCCCCTTACGAGAAGAATACGAAAGGGAAGCTTGAGTATTCGTTATTTGTAATACATTTATATATATATATTTTTTTTTAATAAAAAGATTATGCATGAATTTGTTAGATATACGAACATAAATTATACTTAATTATTCTTTAATTATTTTGGAATGATCATATATGGATACATATGCCTAACTTCTTCCTACTTTTGGTATTAATGACTAGACTCATACTCGTACATACTTAGTCATACATTACTTTAAATTAACACACCGGCATTTTAATTCATACGATTTTCTTATAGATATTATAAGATTTCCAAAAGGGCTAATTGTCTTACATTAATCATTCTGTAGATTAATTTATTAATACAATTACAGTATTTTATTAAATGCAATTTCAATCTCACGTATATTAATTTTACATAATTTTGTTATTTTATAATAATTGTAAGGAAAATATCAAATTTACATAGTGATAATACAACGACAATTCCATATCAATTTAGACAAACATTTGTATTTGAAATTTTCGCTGCTTTAATGCACGCAGATAGTAATTTCAGGATGTTTTTAGATTCTAACATAGGCATATGCCTTCAAACAAAAGAACATTCATTTTGCGAAAGCAAAAATCTAATGAATTTTATTTAAGTCGTATAAAGGTTTTAGAACATGAAAATTCTTACTTTACTGTTCCTGAAAGGACTATATTTTCGTTTTTCGAAACCATTAATAACCTTTGCTTTATGGATGGGCAAAATTACATTCCCTTTACCACGAAAAATGTCCATATTCTTAAAAGAAACTTGAAACCGGGAGTATCTACTTATTTTTACTTTTATTTGAGTTCATATAAAAAAAAAGAAAATATTTGTTTTATCAATAACTATATTCAATTATATAGTCACTTATGTAACGATGTTCAATCTTTGATAAAAACAAAATTGAAGGAAATTTTGGATAAGTGAGTGATAAGATTGAAATTCGTTTTCGTTTAAAAATAATAGAAAACAGAGAGTGATTAGGATTTTTTTTTTTTTTTTTTTTTAAGGATAAAAAGAAGTTTTATATTGGAACTATAAAAGTTATTTAAGTTTATGCTTCTTCAATTATTGTTTCTTATTCATTGAAAGGAGTTACTCTAATAAGGAGTATTGACTGATTAGAATTTTGGAAGTGACAAGCGTTTTCTATATCGATAGTATCTGCATGATTATGCCAAAATGATATATCTTGAATTTGATTTCGTGATATTTTATTATAAATTATTGCTATAATAAATATAATTAATATAATGAATGTTAAGAAGCAATAGAATTTTATATTATCTGAGTTGTTGTTTGCAATTTTCAACTTATGATTATATAATATTTGAGCAAAAGATTCTAATTCTTTTATAGTGATTTCTTTGTTTTCTTTGATTTGTATTCGACAATTTGCTAATACTTCTTCTGAGAGAATTGATTTTTCACTAGATAATTTTTGAAAATAATTACTGATAATTCCTGTAATTGGAATGTAGTTTGAAGGAATTTCTCCTGTTTTTGAAAATTTAAAATTTTTAACAGTTTCTGTAGAAAATTCTTTAGATTGGTTTATATAAGACCATGAATTGTTTTGTATTGGTGTCATTAATAAAATATTGAAATTACAATTACTTCCTAAATGCTGAAAGAATATAGAACTTTCACAAATCTGCTCTATTTTGGGATTCTTAATTATTGTTGAAGTGTTGCACATATGGTCTTTAAATTTAAAATAGCAGGATTCAAACCATGGATCATTTAAAGTTAAATACGTGTTGTTACTAACTGCAATGTATTTATGAGTATTAATGATCTGAGTTAATATTTTATAATGTGAACCTAAATCTTTGTATCCTAGAATTGAATAGATCTTATAAACCCGGAATTTCATTCTAGATGGAAGTAGCAGAATTGACATAAAGAATAAATGATTTTTTAGTTGGAAAATATTATTTAAATATAATTTATAGAATTCTGAAGGTGGGAGGTTGTTGGGTATATAAACATTTGGTTTAAGTAATTTTATTTCACGAAGCGTTGAATTATATTTGTTTAGTAATAGGAAAGAGTTCCAAATATTATTTATTGGAAGAGATAGTATTTGAGAAAATTTTTCAAGGATTGTGATGTATTCTTTTGTAAAATGCAAAATGGGTAATAAATTTTTGACTGGTTTCCGTTTGTTTAAATTTATTTTGAGAATGTAGCATTGTTTGATGATATCATTTATAGGCGATGAGTAAATGTGTAAAGAATATTGATTCCAAAGAGTATTTTGAAAGTGGTTTGCTTCAATTTTTAATGTTCTATTTATTTCAGATCTAATATTTTCTTGCTCTGTGTCTAAATTTTTTGTTTGTGTGTCTTTGCTAAGTATAGTTTTGATTGTTTTAATCAAATCTTCAATTTTATTTTTATATGATAAAAATTCTGATTGAGAACAATTTATATGTGAATCTTTGCAAAGGTGTTCATGACTATCTAATAGTTGGTGGATTTCAGTTTTAATATGGAATATTTCATTAAATTTAATGTACGTTGCAATATTCCAGTGATCCATGAGGACTCTTTCTGAAGTTAAATATTTAAAATAAAGAGCGGGTAATTGAGATAAAGAGATATTTGTTCGTGAAAAGTCCTTAGTAGCATCCATGCTACAAGAAAGAAAAATTGTAAAAGTAATACATATTAATATTTTCATCGCTTCCAGTCCCACCTGCAAAAGAAAATATGTTTTATTAGTTTGATTGTCTTATTTTCATTATAAAGCATTAGAAATTAAAACTAAATCGATAAATGTTAAAGTATGCAAATGATAATTATTCTTAGATTTCGTATTACGCATATACCTTTATAATCAAGATTCATGAAAAAATTAAGTTTAGTTTATCAAAACAGAAGACAAATAGATTATAATAGTTCAAACGCATTACAATAAAATAGAAACTTCTACTCTCTTTTTTTTTATATTTATTTATTTATTTGTTTATTTTTTAATTTTGGTTAGAATGCTGAATATGTGATAATCTAAGTCTATTAATATGAACGATTTTGGGTCCCTTATTTAGTTTAACTTTTATGTTACCCTTGCCTAAAATCTCTAGAACTTCGTGTGGACCAGTATATTGGTCGCCTAATTTACCAGGTTTAGGTCCTTGTAACAGAAATACACTATCTCCAACCTTAAAATTTTGTGGATTAATTTTTCTGTCATAATACGTTTTTGACTTTTCTTTTGCGCTAATCAGATTGTTCCGTGCTAAAAATTGGATTTCATGTAATTTCGTTACTAGATTTATCAAATAATCATCATAAGTTTTTAATTTTTCCTCGGGAAGTAAAGGTTGACTTGAGGGCAATCTTGCTAAACGACCAAACACTAATTCATATGGAGTGCATTTAGTTCCTTCGTGAACACTTGTATTGTACGAAAATGTTGCTAACTCTAACCAATCATCCCATTGCGAATTTTTGCTAACAAATTGTTTCAAATATTCTGCTAATACATGATGCGATCTTTCTAGAGAGCCATTTGATTGTGGATGAAAAGCTGTTGTTTTAAATTGGCGAATACGAAATCTTTTTGCCACTCGTTTTAAAAGATTACTTAGAAAATCACGGCCTTGGTCAGTTAATACAGCTTTTGGTGCACCATAAATACAAATAAATTTTTTAATAAATGCATCCGCGATAGTACTTGCTTGATGATTTGGAAGTGGTATTGCTAAGGAGTACTTAGTTAAATTATCTTGAATCGTAAGGATATACTCATTTCCATTTTTAGTAATAGGTTTTAAAGGTCCTACAATGTCTAAACAAACCTTTTCGAAAGCTATTCCAGGTGTATCAGTAATAACCATTGGATTCTTTGTTTTTACTCTAACAAACTTCTTTAATTGACATTGCATACAAGTTTGTATATATTTTTGAATGTCTGTTTTCATGTTTTCCCAAAAATGTTTTTGTCTGATACGATGGTAAGTTTTACTTACTCCTTTATGGCCACCTAACGCTGAGGAATGTGCTTCTTCAATTAGAATTTTCCTTTGTTCGCTTGTTGCATACTGAGTATAACCATTACAAATTATTATTGTAGTTTTGCAATTTTGAAAAATTTCTCGGAACATTAAAACAATTTTATCCCAATTTACGTGATTTATTACCATTGTTCTTGCAATGCTAACAGAACGAAGTTGTAATTTTTCAGCTAATGTTTTAAAAGATTGAATGGATGATTTTATATTTTTATGCATTTCAGTTAAGCTAACGCTAGATTCTGAGATAATTGGTAATGCGATATGATAAAAAATCCCTTTTTTAAACTCTTTAGCTTCACCGATTTCGAGATTTTTAAACTTAGGTATTTCATTTTGCTTAAACAGACTCTTTGAACCATTGTCCTGAGGTGCGCATGTCGTCGATAAAAAGTACACATAGTTATCCTTTCTCATTCTTAATTGATCTTTACATTCAACAATATTTCGAGAATGGATATTATTGGCAGAAGTAGAAGGAATGTCTAAGGGTGGGGGTTCGGGAGGGGGTCGTTTGTTACTTTCTGAACCGAAATCAACTTCTTCCATATCATTATCAACATCTTCTTCATCATCTTCAATTTCTTTATTTTCTTTATCCTCTACAAAATCTTCATATTTTTCAAATTTTCCACTTTCCTTGATTTCCTTGATCTCTTTATTTTCTTCAATTTCTTCAAATTGTTCATCAGAATTAAGTGCTTCATTATCTTCATTTTCTTCGTAATCTTTAATGCTATCATCACTTTCGCTAAAATCTTCATTATTTTCATTATCTTCATAAAGGTTTCTTGGTACCTCATAGTTATCATTTTGAACAAAATATTCTGGATCTGAGTTTTTACTATCTTCATCTTCTTCATGAATTAAATCTTTCTTGGGTCTACCCCTTTTCTTTTTGATTGACGAACTTGCTTCATTATCAGAATTCATTTTACGCGGTCTTCCTCTTTTCCTCGATTGATTTTGTTTCACAGAATTTTGAATATAATCAGGATCAGAATCTTCATCAGAATTTTGCAAATTTCGCGAACTTTGATTTTCACCTTGAACTTGAATTGCTTGATTTAGTATTTCTTCCTCATCTTCTTCATTATCGACTTTAGAATCTGAATAATATTTCTTATTTCGAATTTTTTCTAAATGACTTCGACTTCTTAGATTTCTTGTATTACTCCGACTTTGAAAATTTTCTTCGATTTTTGACTTTTTATCTATATTTATTTCAGGATTTGATTTCGTAGATTTCATTTTTAGATTTTCGCAGTTGATTTCACCTTCACTTGATTTAGTATACACAGATTTAGTATTTTCACTTTTTTGATTTTTCATTATTTCACTTGATTTAGTACTCGATTTAAGATTTACATTTTCACTTGACTCACTTGACTTAATATCATCCGACTTAGTATTTTCGCTTGATTCACCCGACTTAGTATTAACCGACTTCGAATTTTTACTTGATTCACTTGACGTAATATTCACTGATTGAGTAGCATCACTCACTAGATTTTTGTTACCACTTAATTCACTTGATTTAGTATTCGCAGATTTAGGATTTTGATTCATTAGATTTAGTTTCCGACCCGACATACTTGACTTATTTTTCACAGATTTAGTATTTTTATTCACTCGATTTCGATTTACACTTGATTTATTTGACTCATAATTTTTATTTCTCAGATTTCGAACACTTCCCCGATTTAAATTTTCTTCATACTTACCCGATTCATTTTGATTCTCATTTTTTCCTTGATTTAGTTTCTTCAATTGTCTTCTAGTTACCACCTTAAAATCAAAATTATCCTCTTTATTAAGCAATTCTTCGGAGAGATCATCATCGATTTCCTCATAGCAATTTAAATCTTCATCTTCATTTTCGAATTCATCTTCTTCATTTTTAACATCATTGTCATCATAGACATTATCATTATTCTCAATTCGCTAACCAAATATTTCATCCTTATCTATGTCTGAATCTTCTTCTTTTTCTTCTTCTTCTTCCAATAAATATTCAAATAGATTATCTATTTCATCTTCTTCTATTCCAATTACTTGCTTTACATCATCACTATCATTATTAAATTCTTTTGGAATAATTCTTCTTGCAATATTAACAGGGTTCCTAGATAACGCGTCCGCATTGACGTTCATTTTTCCTGCTTTATGAATCATTTCAAAATCATATTCCGCTAATTTAAGTTTCCATCTTGTTACACGTGAACAAGGATCGCTTGAATTTTTAAACCATAGCAGAGGTTTATGATCTGTGACAATTTGAAATTTCCTACCATACAGAAAGTGTCTAAAATGTAAAACACAATAAACAATTGCTAAGGCTTCTTTATTATAAGTGTCGTATTTTACTTCAGGCTCATTTAAAGATCTAGAAGCATAAGCAATTGGTTTGTCCTTACCTATTTCACCTTGAGATAAAATTCCACCAATTGCAAAACCCGAAGCATCAGTAGTTAATATAAAGGGTTTGTCAAAATCAGGTCTTATTAATAAAGGTTCTTCGCAAAGTTCATCTTTTAAAATTTCAAAAGCTTTTTGTTGTTTATCACTCCACTTAAAAGGCATATCTTTCTTTAATAACTGTGTTAAAGGTCCTGATTTCTTTGAAAAATTTTCAATAAAACGCCGATAATAACCTGCCAAGCCTAAAAATTGTTTGATATTTTTAATGGTTTTGGGAGTTGGAAAATCTCTTACTGCGCTAAGTTTTTTCGGATCTGGTCTTACACCGTCTTTATCGATAATGTGTCCCAAATAAACCACTTCCGGTCGAAGAAATTCACATTTGTCTGGCTGTAATTTTAAATTAGCTGTTTCTAAACGATTCATAAAATTATCAAATTTTTCTTGATGTTCCTCTAAAGAATTTGCGAAAATAACGACATCGTCTAAATAAACGAATAATTCTGTTCCAATTAATCCAGATAGACACGAATTCATTAATCTCTGAAAGCAACTTGGAGCATTTTTAAGTCCAAATGGCATACGATCAAATTCATAATGACCATAAGGTGTGGAGAAAGCAGTCTTATGAGAATCCTTTTCACTCATTTTAATTTGATGAAAACCAGAAGCTAAGTCAAAAACAGAAAAGTATTGCGCATTCCCAAGAGTTTCGAGTACTTCATTTATATTAGGCAATGGGAAAAAGTCAGTAATTGTTTTTTCATTTAATTTGCGAAAGTCGAGTACCATCCGCCATTTTTTATTACCTTGCGAATCATCTTTCTTTGGTACAATCCAAACAGGAGTATTATACGGAGATTGAGAAGGTTTAATGATTTTATTTTTAATTAATTCATTTGTTTGTTTTAAAAGTTCTTCTTTGTGAACAGGTGGAAATCGATATTTACGTGTAAATACAGGTTCTTCGTCTTTAGTAGGAATATTATGTTCTAATACATTTGTAGCCGTAAGATATTCACCTGGTAAATGAAATCTTTTGGAATATTTTCCAATTAAAGCTTCTACATGTTTCAATTCCTCTGATTTTAAATGGTCTAAACGAAGTAAATCTAATATTTGTTCAACTCTTTCTTTACCTGTAATCTTTTTAAACGCATATTTTTCGTGATTTGAAATTGAAGTAGAAAAGAAACTATCCAAAAGTTTCTCAACTGATTTGCAATTGATTTTAGATTTTTGTGGTTGGGTTTGACTAACTTCGTTTTTTATTGCTCTAAATTCTTCAAATTCTTGTAATTTTATTCTCGGTATTTGGACTCTAATTGGTTCGGATTGAGTATTCGCGACTTTAATATAAGCTTTTCCCTGATTATTTGTAACAATTGCGTTTCCCATAAATACACCTGGATTTGTCGTTACTAACGGTATGTAACCTTCTTTTACTTCTGTATTTTTGACTACCATGTACATACTTGTGATTGATCTAGGTGGTAAAATTATTGTTTCTTGGGGTGAGAAAGGATAAAATTGACCGTGCACTTCTAAGCATTTTTCCGCATAATTAATCTTTACGTTGTTATCAGTGAAAAATTCTGAACCTAATACTCCATCTTCATCGACAGGTACTTCATCAGGTATTATGTGAAATGTAGTTAAATATCCGAAAATTTTTATTTTAACCTGACCTAAAGTGTGTACAGGATGTTCATTAATACCGGTAAGTTGAATTTTCCTGGAAGAATTAACCTGCATTAAAGAATTTATTGTTTTATTTTTTATTAAATTTAACCCTGCTCCTGTATCAATCATCATATGAACAGGATCTTGAACTTCTTTTATGTTAATAAAAATTGTTGGTATCATATTTCCTTTACTAAAATTGACTTTAACACTTTCTGTTAACTTTTCACTTTCGTATTCAGGTGCATTTAATCCTGGGTTACCTGTCCCACTGCACCTTGATTGGGACGGTTCTAATCGTTTCCCTGATTCATTGGAGATGGTGAAAATGAACGCCGATTATTTTCTTGGTATTGATTATTTCCTCTGAATGGACTATTTTCCCTAAATCGATTATTTTCCCTAAATGGGCTATTTTCTCTGTATCGACTATTTTCCCTGACTTGGTTACTGTTACCCCTAAATTGATCATTGTTTTCTTTAAATTGATTATTACTTCTGAACTGATAATTATTACCCCTGATTTGATTATTTTGTCTGAATTGATTATTTTCTCGGAATTGATTATTATATTCTCTGCGCCTACAATCATTTAATAAATGCCCCGGTTTTCTACAATAGTTACATGTTATATTATTTCTGTTATTAAAAGATGAATTTGAAAAATTAGGAGAAAAATTTGTTCTAAAATTTTGCGATTGTTGTGCAGGTCTCCATGAACTTCCGCGTATTGGAGAAAAATTTTGTGCACGTGATGGAGATTCCCATCGACCTTGAGAAAATGAAGAATTTTCTCTATTTTGAGAGCTTCTTTCCCCATTCCAGGGTGAAAAATTCCTACCACGATTTTGAGAACTTTGATTATTAATATATCTTCGACAAGTGGCAGCGATGTGCCCTTTTAAATTGCAGATTTGACAAATTAAAGCTTCTACCTTTGCAAAGGTTACCTTTGATTCATTGAATTCACTCGTTTTAGATTTCCCTTTCCTAAGTTCATTACTAGCATTTATTCTTCTTTCAACTTCGATGGCTTTACTCGTTGTTTCTTTAAAAATTATTGTTTCTGGAATCCGAATTTCAATTTCCGGTTTTAATCCTCTACGGAAACATTGAATTAAATCCTTCTCCAAGGATTCAATAAAAGTTTTATCTAGTTCCCCTTTATTATTTATTCGATGAGCATCATAGATTTGATCAGCAATTTCTTTTACGCGATTCGCATATGACAATACCGTTTCATTTTCCCACATGTAAATATTCCCTAATTCACCTTGCAACTGGTAAACACTTTTTCGAGGCAAGTAAATTTTCCTTAATTGATCCGTTAAATCTTTAATACTTTTAAATGTTGAACCATAAATTCCCCGTCTAGCTTCTCCTACTAATTTTCCGCGAATTAATTTTACTAAATTTTCCTCTACTTGAGGTGTATTTGGAATCATTTCCTTTGCTTCATCGCATCCCTCTATAAAAGCCGAAAGAGAGATATTTTTACCGTCGAACACCGGTACAATTTCTAAAGCATCCCTTAACGACACTTGTTGATTATATGGGACCGTCATTCTGTTGTAAATATTATCTATTAAGGAGCTACTGATTTGCTGCTGCTCAGTACTAATAACTTCTTTTTCAATAGTATTTTGTAAATTTTTGTTGGATTCTAAATCTTTTGATAAATTTTTTAATTGATTTATTTCATCAGTTTTTTGATCGAAAGTATTATCCACTAATGAATTTCGCAAAATTTTTCTTAATTCGGCTATTTGCCCTAAAGAAGATTTATTTGGAGTAGAAAATTTTAAACTATTATTAGGATTTATTAATGTATCATCAAATTTATCACTTGAGAAACTACTAGATGGTTCCTCAGAATTGAAATTATTATTTTCTACTCTTTTTACTGGTGGTGAATGAACAACCTTAGGATTTGTGGATTCCCCAAAATTAATAAATGTTTGACCTTTTTCCTGATCTGCTAGTGCTTTAGTTCTACTTCTAGTTTGATAATCACTAGTCGTCTTTTGATTTTTATCGTTCATGAATATACATTTAAATGAGTATACAACCAAGGATTCAGATTTTATTATAAAAAATTTAATTTCCTCATAAACGACTCAACAAGTTTACAAGTTTGATCATCAAGACAAGATCTAGTACTTAAATACCATAAACAATATTTTTAATACTTTCCAATAAATATAGAATCGTAAAAGATAAAATATCCAAAATGCTTCAGCTTTCAAAATTTCTTACAAACAAAATTTACTTAATTTTTGCTTCAACTTGATTTAATAAATTTTCGAAATATTTTGAAAATTCTTCTTGGGTTTCAAATTCTCGAATTTTTATCTGGTTTATTAAACTTATTGAATTATATCGTTTTTGTGCCTTTCTTCCACCTCGATTTTTATACGGTTTTCCTTGCTTTTCATTGAACATATTTACCAGAGAACATTTTTTTATCAAATTTTTAGAAAATAAAATTTGAAAAATTTATTTATTTTAAAACTTTCTTCTATGCTCTTTTGATATTCTAGTTCCAAAATATTGAATAAATAAAAATAAAAAATTTTCTCAAATGTTAAATTTTACAAAAAGAAAATTTAAATAAGGAAGTTTTAGAGCTTTTGATTCGCAGCCGAAAGGCGATTCCTCAATTGCTCTTAGAAATGTTTCGTCTGCCGAAAGGCTAAAAAACACTTCTATTCTTTTCCAGTATTTAAGTGATTAGGTAATGTGGAATATTTCGAATTTTTGATTCACGCCGAAAGGCGATTCCACAAAAATTCTTAGAAATCGTTACGACGCCGAAAGGCGATCTCACGTTTTCTATGTTTTTCCAATATTAAGAAAAAGAAATTTATTACTTGTTCAATATTGGAAAGATTCAATTGGAAAGATTAGTAGTTACAGAGAAAATCAGAATCAGTAGTTTCTCTCGAAAATATGTCAGATTTTTCCTCTCTTATTTTTTTTTATTTAAAACTTTAGAAATGATTCTACTGTAAATATTTTTGGATTTTTCCTCTCAACCTTTTAGCATTGTTCAGTTTCCCTTCTTTCTTGTTTCCCGGCCGATGCACCAAAAATTTAAGAATTGTATTCTGTTATGTCCGGAAGGGACATTCGCAGTTTACAAATCTATTTATTTTATTATTTTACCCCTGATTCATTTACAAAGCCAACGGACTTTGAACTAAGGGAACAGGGAAAAGAAAGGTCCACTGAACAATACGCATCGGTACATTTAAACATATAGACACATAAATTTATTTATCAAAATTACAATTTTGATTAAATTGATTAATTAGTCAAATGATTGAGAGGATGGTTGAGTAATTGGTTGAAAGATTGGTTGTAAGAGGAAGAATCCTTGATAAAATCGAATCCTTGATAAAATCGAATCTTTGATGAAATCGAATTCCTGATTAGTTGAATTGTTGTTCACTGAAACAATGAACAACTTTTAGATAGGAAAGGGATTCAATTTACGGGAGGCAAGGAAAATAGAATGTAAATTCTTACTTTTTTATGAATCTGAAGCGTGTGAGTTGACCCCTCAGAAACTCGAAGTGCAGGTTCGTAAAACCCCCAAAGGAAATTTATGGGCTGCAGTTATCAAGGGCCTCAAACAGACGCGACAAGTGAAAAGATCCTAGCCAGTGGAAAAGTACTCGTAGAGACCCCAATTCCAAGCTACAATGCCAGACGATGGTTTATGTGTCCTAGTCGTCTCAAATTTCAGGGTCAAATTCTTTTTCCAGCCTGAAGTCACTCGATGTAGATGAGTATATTGATGAGGGGTCGTTGATTCCACAATTTCTCGATTCAAGGTTTCTTAGAGACGAAGATTCCGGATAAAGGGTTAAAGGGTTAAATTTGATGAAAGGATAAAGGATCAAAATTGATTGAAGAGTTAAAAGGATTTAAACTGATGAAAGGGTTCAGGATTTAAATTAGTTGAAAGGGTTAAATGATTGAACGGTTAAGGGTTAAAAAGGGTTAAAAGGTGTTAAAATGGTTAAAGGATTAAGGATTAAAACTAATTACTGACAGGTTATGCCAGGAGTTCTACGCTTCCACTTTTCTTTCTCTGTTTTCAATATAATGTTCAAATACAATTTAACATTTAATTCGCACATTCATTGCAATATACATAAGATTCTTCACGACCGATATAATTGAAAACAATGGTTTATTCGCAAAATTATTAACTCGAAAGGAGTGTATACAGTGTCCGAATATAAGACTTGATGATTGTTGCCGAGTTACAAGATTTAAATTGACGTTTCAGATGATGTTGGACGAAGAACTGATTTTAGTTTTCATCGAATTTGTAAAGAAACCTCGGTTTCCTGTATTTTCATCCCTTCCGAAATTTGCGTGGGCTACACATCGCTTTGCCGAGTGAACGCTGCAAATTCGTCGTAGCGCCGAGTGGAATGTAATGCTTCCACCCTTATGATAATATTTTATTCGTTTTCTATATTACACAATAGAACGTGGAACATTCGAGAGCAATTCTATTTATCGTCGCTTCCGGATTTCGGATTGTTTAATCATAATAAATTTGAGAGATTTTATAAACCCTAAATATAAGGTTAACATCCTTATAAAATACACTATTGATTTTATATAGTACGTCACGGGAACGTGACAAGTCCATTAGTATTTACTCGAACGTATGGTATTGAATTAGGTTCTGCTAAATTTATATGTTTTGTTGGGAGTTCATTATTACCGGATGCATTAAAATTTTTCAATCTGTCCTCGGAGCATCCTACTGAGGAAGAATTTTGGAGTTTTCCGAACGTTCTACTGGATGTTGAGTTTGTTGTTGGCTATTATTTCGAATTCTTGCTCTACATTCGCTAATAACATGTCCCGGTTTTTTGCAATAATTACATAATATATTTTGAGTGGAGTTTGTCGATTGATTATTCCTACTTGTATTTGGTCCTTGCTGTTGTAATTGTTCGTTTCGTTGATTCTGATATCTGCTGTTATATGAATTTTGATATCTGTTTTGATTTCGATATTGATTCTGATTTTGATATTGATTGTGATTTTGGAATTGATTTGGTGAAATTCTAGACTGGTTTTGGGTTTGATTTTGATATTGATTTCGCGGAGGGTTTTGATAGTAATTTTGATATTGGACTTGAGATGCATTAAATGGTTGATTTTGATTTCTATTACTAAAACGTTTTTGATATTGATTCTGAGATGTAAAATTTCGTTGTGAATGTATAACATTTTCTTGCCTTTGTCCTAGTAATTTATTAATTTGAAAACAATTTACTGCAAAATGTCCTTTTTTTCCACAGAGTAAACAAGTAATAATCTCATCCTGAGCAACATTTATCTTTGTTGTTTTAGCAAAATCTTTATTATTTTTAAACAAATATTCATTTTCAATTTTTTGCGTATTTTTTCTTAGTTCATTACGTGATAATAATTTTCTTTCTACTTCTATTGCTTTATTAACTGCGTTTTTAAATGTATCTGATATTCCTACTCGTAATTCTAATTCTGGTCTAAGACCTCGCGTAAAACAATCAACAATGGTTTGTTCTAGTCCTGTTTTAAATGTTTCGTCTACTGTATTTTCGTTATTAATTCTATGCGCATCTAAAATTCTTTCTGCTGCTTCTGCAATTCTTGACCCATAAGATACTACGTTTTCATGTTCCCACATATACATTGCCCCTAATTCCCCTTGTAACTGATAAACTGATTTCGCGGGTGCATAAACTGTTTTTAATCTTTCTGATAATTCTTGTACTGTGTTAAAACTATGCCCTAATATAATTTTCCTTGCTTCGCCTGAAATTCGACCCCGAATTAATTTTACTAAATTCTTTTCTACATCTACATTTTCTGGAAGCATTGATTTTGCTTCTACACAACCTTCAATGAATATCGATAATGGTATATTTTTTCCATCGAATAATGGAATTGTTTCCAAGGCGTCACGTAAAGAAACTTGCTGGTTATTTGGTAAAGCCATATTGTCTAAATCTAATAAATTTTCAGAATAAATGGAAGATGCTGGGGAACTACGTCCTGATTGATTTTCAAAAGTGTCGTTAATTTCCTCTATTAAAGATTTATTTAATTCAGATTGATTTTTATTAAAGCCAAATTCTTCTAAGTTATTTAAATGACTTTCAATTAAAGTTTTTTCTGCCTTAAGTTCTTCGCTATCACTATTATCACTATTAGAAGTATCGTCACTGTCAAAAAGTTGAGTTGAAATGAATCATGAATCCGATTGTTTTTCTTTTTGTGAAAAATTAATAGTTGGATTTGTTTTAGCTATATATGAGCTATAGCGCGAGCCGGCAGACTTCTTATTGCAAATAATTCACTATATCGCTGGCCGGAAACCCCGCGGACATCCGCTCGAATGATTTAAAATTACAGATTGGTGACTCCGACGCATGGATAGAGAGATGCGTAGAAACGAGGAAAGAAAACGGAGAAATCCGCATAATAAGGAATTAGAGAGAGGAGCATGTATTCATTCTGTGCTCGTGAGACTTTTCAACTAATAGAATCCAACAAATTATATTAATTAACAATCAATAGTTTTAGAACTATCAAAAATTTTTATGATTATGCTATAATTTACTCCATCTCGTGCATTTAAAGCGAAATATATAAATCACGTGCGTTTAATTAATATCAATAATTTAGAATTTTCAATCAAATTAAGCATTTATGTTTCACTTAATTCTTAAAATATCAAAAGTAAAAGAAATTTTTATTTTCTTTAAAACTGTACTTATATTTCAATCGAACCTTTAATTTAGAATAATACTTATTGAAGAATAAAAAGTAAAATTGATCATTAATAGTACAAATTTCAATTATTAGTATTTTACTCAAATTTCGTATTCTTAGAATATTTAATATAAAATGTATAATAAATTTCCTTAATTCATGAATGTCAAAAAGATTGTGAAAACTATTTTCTTCAATGAGATTTTCATCATTTTAATATTACCGTTAACAAAAAAATCCGACATACATAAAGCCTTTAAAGTTACACGGAAAATTTAATGTCTAAATTTATCAGTTAATATAGGAGTTAAACATAAAATATCTCTAAAAACAAAAGTAAGATGCAATTAGTTCTTAGAAATAAAATATAGATTCATATCTGATTAAAATATTAATAATATGGAGAGCACAAATTCATATGTCTAAAACGATATTAGAAATCTCTAATTTTGTGTTATGTGGAAAATTTACACTAAAAAGCAAATTTCTGATCCAGCAAATGTATCGCAGGAACATTTACAATTATTATCTTTATCCTGTTTCTGCCGCCTTGAACTCGAAGAAACATTCCTTTTTGGGAAATATTTTCAAAATAACTTTTGCTACACAAAACATAAAAGGAAATCTAAATCTTGAAATATTCCAATTAAATAATTGACATCTAAAACATTATTTTTGATCAAAGTGAATTTAAGATTGTTAAAACAACAATTTCGTTTATTTGAACTTTTACTTATTGTGTTTATACGATTATCTACTTTTTTCTGAATTTGAATATTATAAAAATAAAATAACATTTTGATGTTATACTTTGCACAATTTATTATTTTATAATATTCCATTATAAATAAAATTTAATTTACTATTAAAATTTATAGATCGAATGAGTTAATTAGAATGTAAGTGTTTTGAACTTTAAATAAGTTGGAAAAAACCCTTGGTTTAATAGTAATCGACAAAAATAACTAATTTTGAAAGAAAATTATTAGTTTAGAGATTCAATTTAATAATATTACGCAAAATAAACATTTTTAAATATTTTATTTTTGAATAGTAAAATACGTTTCAGTATAACCTTTTTATGGGTTGAATGGTTGTCAAATAAATATATCTCTAAATTAAAGATTTCATGAAACTGGCTTTATCTAATATAAAGTTTTGCAAAATAAAAATTAACATTTAATGAAAAGTTTAATTCTAATGTTTAATTTAGATATATTTTTAATTCTTAGCAAATAAGAATTAAACCCATTTCAAGTTTCGTAATTAAAAGACAAATTCACAAATAAAATGTTAAAATATTGAATTTTGAGAATAACAATAAAATAACTTTTATTTCAGTGTTTACTTCTTATCAATACTATTTGAGTAAATTTTATTTTTGGTTATTTAAGCAATTTTTAATACAGATTAAACATATTTCTTAAAAACAAATAAGTAATCTGCCCTTTAACTCAAATAAGAACCAAATATTGAATTTTGTAAATTTTGAACTAAAAGAGCGTGTTCGTATTATCTAAGCGTAAAATTTTGCGTCCAAAGGGTTCAGGGTTCGATCCCAGCCCTTCGTACAATTTTTCGTTCTATTAAATAGTTTTAGTTGTTTAGATCTAGTGAATGTTAACCATATTTATTAGAAAAGCAAATTTGACAGCGCCAGTACTTGCCAGGCACTGACACAACACTGAATTAATCCAGTACTGGCTCTACACTGACTACCAGTGCAGAACATTGCCTATATTCTAAGCAAGGGTCTGCCAACGTTACTCTCGTACTGACCCTCTGCACTGCGCCAATACTGTCAGCATTGGCGCAGCACTTCGACAATTGGTTCTCTTGTTTTTCATTGAGAACTTGTGATTTTCTTGAATTTCGTCAAGAAGTTTTAGAAGAACAATGTTAATAACATTTTTTTTAATATAGCTGATTGATAACTGATTTCAGTCTCTAATTAACTTCAAAATAAAATAGCATAAAATTTGATTATCTTGTTCCATACGTATGAAATTATTATAAGAAGATTCAAAATTAATGAACTTTTAAAAAGGGTGTACATGTATAAGAAAAGCTCATGAATGAAGAAGTTGTGATGAAATAATATTGCACTTGATTAAATTATAAGTGACATATAATGCTAATATGTGCACAAATGCAACTTCAAATGAATTTTATTAACATAAGTGAAATCGTACCAAATCAGTGGTTAAATTGCACTAGTTAACTTTTAAACATCTTTAAATTTACTATTCTTACAATAACCATTCTTAGAGAAATACTTGACTATTCAGTTGACAAAAGTGAAAATCCCACTTCTGACACCAAATCAGCTGTTACATCCGAGCGAAGGCGAGGTTATTTAAAATAATATTTAAATAAGAAATGAATAGCAACAATCTGATCAGCTAGCAAGAGGCTAGCTTTTATATTTATTTTTATTAGGGAACGTTTTCACTAACAGATCTATGGGATCTGAGTCAATAAATAATAAAATATTTCTTACATGATGTTTATTATAGTAATTCATGTTATGTGACAGGATTACAGAAAATACTCAATTTAATCTGATAATATAAGATTGTCAAAACATGAGAAAATCAATCATAACAACTCCTAATATTCATAGTTTTACAATAGACAAATAATAAGTGCTTTTACTGAATGCCAGTATTGAACAAGTGTTCGGCCGAACACTATAAGCATTCAATATAAGTAAAATGTTATTCTAGTTATAATTCGTACATAATCGTAATGCGCAGTCATTCATTCGGTCCAATCGTCATACGTAAATCAATATTCTTTTATAATTTTATGTTATTAAACAATATTCAAGTCAGATATTAGATGCGAGATATTTACATAAGATTGTTGGGTTTTTTGGAGACAATAGGAATAGCGTACGATCGTTGTGATAACCAAGATGTCACTCAATCGATGCCGTATCGTTGATATAAACTATAATGATGTACACTTCACCAAACGCTTTTCTTTAAAGTTATATCTCGTTGGATCACAAATTAACGAGCACGATGCTCCCTATAAAGTCTACGGTATCACTTGTGATTTTCCTAGCAATACGTGATACAAGATGCTGCTTTTAATTTCGATTCCGACGGATCACTTTACAATTAGTTCTTCACCAAGACACTTCCTTAAAAGTGCTCGACTCGGACTAATACGGCGGGGCCAATACTGCTTTAACCGGCTCACGGCAACGGCGATTATAACGCGTATGCCAATTTGTAGGCTTGGGTGTAGAAAACAGTTCTTTCTACCGGTCTACAAATTGGGCAACACAACAGTTACATACTGTTGTTACCGCAAGTCTTACGGTGAAAACAGTATATGACGCCCGACGGGTCACTCGACGATATCGCGCTTTCAAAGCTGCCGGAGTATCAGACCAATTATTCTAAGTGTCGCTTGTATTTAAAGAAAATAGCTACCCTTTCCTAGGAACAAGCGTGTCAATGATTTGAATGGTAGGAGGTAAAAAGAATATGATTTTTACCCTTTTCTAGGAACAGGCGTGTCTTTAATTCAATTGGTAGAAGATAAAATTGATGAAGCTTCAAAAAGTGCACGTGCGCTCGCACTCGCGAATGACATCGATACTCTCTTGTCTCATATTTCTTTCTGCTTTCCAGAAATGCGGTATTTAATATAGTTTAAAAAACTAGCCAAACTCTCATAGACTCGTCTAGACTTTGTTTTGCTTATTTAAGGAAGAATGCACGTGTGATCTTTTACAAAAGTCACGTACATTCCTCACGGTCGTAGGAACGGATAGTATCAAGTTACTAATCGTTTCTAAACGATATTATGAGAATATGAACCTTTACATAAAACGGTAAAATCAACTAGTTTGTCAGCAACTTGCATTTTTAGACTAGAATATTCTTGAGACTAAACAATGGATTGATATCATTTGCATTTGCTAATATTATAATTTCATCTATCTTTGCAGCTGTTAAAACATATTAAACTAATTTGCAAAATTAGTGAATATAATGTGAAATTATATACTGCTGAGTAATTTATCTCGCAGCTGCTAAGATGTTTTTAGAAATATAAGATTTATAATGACATTAGAAAATAAAAATTTGGTTACTGGGATGTAACATATACATTATACATATTATACATATGTAATTTTAGTAATATTTTCTAAAAATTCCAATTATTTTATACAAATTTTTTTTGTCATGAATTTTTAATTTTCTTACACTAGTTTTTAATTATTTTTTCTAATTTTAATCATTTTTTTCAAACTTTTTATTATTGTCATGAATTTATTAACTTTTAAACCAGATTTTAATTATTTTGGCCATTATTCAATTTCTTTCTTAACATTTTAATTATATCGTTAATTTTTTAATTAGTTTGTACAATTTTTCAATTACTGAATTAAATTTTGTATTTTTTACTCCACTTTTGAATTACATTTCTCATTTCTCATTAATTTTTTTTTAATTTTTTTTACTTTTGTCATGTTTTAACTGTTTTCTATAAATAAAATTGTTTTTCTGATATTTTAAAACTATTTTGTTCAAGTTTCAATTATTTCTTTCAAAATATTTTTTATCCCTGTACGTTCATTTTTTAATTATAGAAAGTTTATAAATGTTTGTTTTATAATTTTTCTATAAAATGTATGTGTTAAAACAGGTTAAAAATATCAAATGAGGTTTTCATAAATTATATATATATTTTTTACCAGCTAAAAATAAGTTTTTTCTTGTCTTCTTAAATTTTTACTTAATATAGAAAATTTTAAAAATTATAACCGTATATAAAGTAAAATTTTTAATAAAAATAAATATTCACAGATAAATGTAAATAAATGGATATTTATGCAATACTTCATTATTTCTATAAATATTAATTATTGGTTTTTATCAATAAATATTTATAATAAAAATACTTTACCATATTTTGGAAGTGTTAATTAACTTGATTTCAATTTGCCACCAAATTCATACCCTTCCCCCACTCTTTACATCCTACTAGATATGTAGATATATTAAAATAAATGTCATATAATCAGTTTACAATTAAATAATAATTGAAAACAATACCTAAGCGGGATAAATCGCTTTAAAGTTTTATTCATCCCGCTAGCGGGAGAAAAAATATTCCGTCAGGACACTGTATCCCGCTAGCGGGAGAAATAGCCACAACGTTTTTTTAACATATGGGCCATAATTTAGTGTTATAACTTTGACAGCGCTATAATCATCACTTTCTCTATAATTTTCCTGTAATCTACGACCCAGTAAAAAAAGTTAGATACAAGGATCGGGGATTCCGTATACCAGCATAATACCTTGTTCACGGAAATAGAGAAATTCCGTTGCCAAGTGTTTACTGGTAAACGGAATCATAATAACCTTGTATACGAAATCTTTTTTAGAGCTTTTAAGGGGAAAATAGCACTCTAATGGACACAAATTCGTATTAGAATAAGTCTAGAAGGTAAAATAAAGGATTTTAAAAGTAAAAAAAGGTAAATATAATGAAAAAAACAATGATTTTACTCACCGCAGTTGGATGACATATGGCTGCTCTACCTTCCCAACAATGCATGTTAATTTAACGCGGTTTCTTTAAGAAAATTTGAAATGTCTAAAAACAGCAATTTTAAAATTATTAATTTCTCCTAATAATAATACAAAAAATATCATTTTTAGATTTTAATTTATATTAGTTTTATTAATGCTTATTAGAAATTTAAAAAAAGTTTTAAATTAAAAGGATAAAATGAAATTACAAATTAGACATATATTATTCATTTTAATAATATTTCTTATTATTATATACATCCCAAGTAGATATCGCCATTGTTTTGCCATACTTACAAACAGGAGCCATATATGGAGGCCATCGATGGGCCAGCCGAGTTTTGTAACATTACGCCGCATTTTTGCCCGACATTCTAATTTCATAGAGATTACTTATCCTGGTAGTTTCTGACGTTGTTCTGACGTTTATATTCCATCTTGCGTTGTCCAGGTACTGAGGAAAACATCTTTTACCTAAATATAGAAAATTCTAATCAGGGTATGTGCACCAGGTACTAAAAAACATCTTCTTTTGGTAGTTCTTGTTCGTAATCAAAGAAAAGACAACATTTATCGGGTACAAGATGTCGCCATCATCCTAATAAATGTTTCAAGTGATCCAGGTATGGAATCAACATCTTCTCCTAGAATTTTTTGAAGCAATTAAAATTTTATATATCTTTAAATGTTTTTAAATGGATGTCGTCAACCTGATGTATTATTCTACTGCTCTAGGTGTGAAGCCAACATCTTCTTCAAGGAAAATTTAGGGAAACTAAAATTTTACATCCTTTCTTGTATTTTTAAAAGGATTTTGTTATCCTTACAAATAATTTTATTAATCTAGGTAATAAAAAAATAATTTCTCCTGAGAATTTTTTCTGAAAAATACAAAATATAATGCATCCATCAAGCGCAAAATGTTGCCGCCATTTTTACAAATAAATTTAGTGATCTAGGTGTCAAATTAGTATTTTCTCCGAAGAATTTTTTTGGAAACCGAAAGTTCCTACCTTTTTTGAAGTATTTGTGCAGGCGACATCATCCTGGCATTAAAAGTTAAATATTCTAGGCAATGGATGTTATGTGAGTCTGTTTTTGCTTCTTAGTGCATACGATTCAAATATTTTTATTCCTGCAGAAGATAAATAAAAGTAATTTTAACATTTTGTTCGTGTTATTCTTGAAATTTATCATTTAAGATGATATTAAAAAAATAAAATCAATATAACCCTAAAGATAGAGATTTGTAAATATTGGGTTGTCAAATAGGTAAATGGGTTATGTTAATTTACATATTTTCCCTTTTCTAGTTTATACTACAAAATTTGATAAAAATACGGTTAAAATACTATTACCTATTTTGTTGTACATCATTTTCAATAAATTAATTTAGATATCTGCGTCTGTTAATATACCATTTGTTCCGTTTCTTAGAAGAACATTCCTAGTTTGATGTTTCATCACTATCCCAAAAATAATACTTTTTAAATTTTCGTAAATAAAATATTTTTCCAGTTTAGATCTCGAGAATAAACTGTGAGAATTACCTTTTTTAAATAGTAGATCTTTTATAAATGTTGATGTTTTACAGAAAGAACCGGAAGTAACCATATTATTTCCATTTTTATTCTTTTGAGACGTATATATCTGAAATAGTTTTAATAAAATCAATGGAAAAGAAAATTAATAATTTCTATCTTTAGGGTTATATTAATTTTACTTTTTTGATATCATTTTTAATTATAAATTTCAAGAATAACACGAGTAAAATGTTAAAAATACCTACTTTTATTTACCTTATGCAGGAAAAAAAAAATTTGAATCCTATGCACCAAGAAGCAAAAACGGACTCAAATAACATCCATTACTCTCTAAATTTAAATAAATGAAAATTCACTTATTAGATGTCAAAAATCTTCCACTCTTTCAAAAAGTGTATATGCACTTATAATAAGTGAAAATTTCACATCTATGTGCATATGCACTTTTTGAAAGAGTGGAAGACTTTTGACATCTAATAATTGAATTTTCACTTATTTAATTTTAGAGAGTACCTAGATTATTTAACTTTTAGTGCTAGGATGATGTCGCCTGCACAAATACTTCAAAAAAGGTAGGAACTTTCGGTTTCCAAAAAAATTCTTCGGAGAAAATACTAAATTGTCACCTAGATCACTAAATTTATTTGTAAGAACGGCGACAATATTTTGCTCATGATGGATGCATTATATTTTTTATTTTTCAGAAAACATTCCCAGGAGAAATTATTTTTTATTACCTAGATTAATAAAATTATTTGTAAGGATAACAACATCCTTTTAAAAATACAAGAAAGAATGTAAAATTTTACTTTCCCTAAATTTTCCTTGAAAAAGATGTTGACTTCACACCTAGAGCAGTAGAATAATACATCAGGTTAACGACATCCATTTAAAAGCATTTGAAGATATATAAAATTTTAATTACTTCAAAAAATTCTAGGAGAAGATGTTGATTCCATACCAGGATTACTTGAAACATTTATCAGGATGACGGCGACATCTTGTACCCGATAAATGTTGTCTTTTCTTTGGTTACGAACAAGAACTACCAAAAGAAGATGTTTTTTAGTACCTGGTGCACATACCCTGATTAGAGTTTTCTATATTAGGTAAAAGATGTTTTCCTTAGTACCTGGACAACGCAGGATGGAATATAAATGTCAAAACAACGTCAGAAACTACCAGGATTAGTAATCTCTATAAAATTGGAATGTCGGGCAAAAGTGCGGCGCAATGTTACAAAACTCGGATGGCCCATCGATGGCTGCCATGTATGGCCCATACATGGAACATGGCTTCCATGCATGGGCCATAGATGGATTCTAGGTTTCATTTCTACTTGGAATTTTTCATAGTATTCTTATAATAAAAGAATAAATTTAATTTATAAAATTACCAATCTATAAAATCAACGAATATTATTAATTTAAGGTTAAATTCTTCGCTTTAAAAAATCTTGAAAATTAAATAAAAAAGATAAATTTTAAAAAATATGTTTTTTTAAATTCCGACAATACCTTTTTTTAAAATTATCTATTATTTTGAAAATTATAATACAAAAAAAAGTTAAAAATTTTCAATTAATAATTGTAAAAAGATTAAATTAAAGTTTTTAAAAAATAAATAAATAAATAAAAACCTTTTTATAAATTCAAACGTTTTCAACGACAAAAATCTGACATTTAATTTCTTTAATAAAATTTTATACACATTTAAATCTTGCAAAATTTAAGCATTAAAAAATCTCATTCAAATTTTTATAAGTGAAATTTCTTTTATAATTCATTTATTATCGGATAATATTTTTAATCTTAAACAACTCAAGCTTATCAAAAAATTTCGATTATAATAATATTTTTATAAATTTTTTTTATATTATAAATGGCCTCAAGCTTGTAAACATGTATATAAAAAAATAAATAAATTTGAAATTAAATTATTCAAAAAAATGTATACTTCAACAATTATTTCAAAATTAATTTATTTGTAAAAATTTTACACTATAATTGATCTCTAATATCTACAATACGTACATAGTATTAATATAATTTATTCAAAATTTTGATGATGTTAATGATTTTGTTATGTTTTCCATGTTTTCCAGAACAAATTTTGGCAAAATTCCAGGACAAGTAAAAAAAATTCATTGTTTTCGTATAAAGCTGAAAATTTTTTAATAATCGCAAATTAATTATTAATTTTAGACAGCTCAATTAAATAATTGTATAATGACATAAATAAATGAAAGCTGGTGTAATAATTAAAAACTCACAGACAATAATTGACAAATTAAGGAAAATATTAAAAGTTTGAGGAACATAATTGAAAGTTAAAGAAAGTAATTGAAGTTTGAAGAAAAAAATTCAATTTGAAGAGAATAATTTGAAAACAATGAAAAAAATAAATATTGATTTATTTCATAAAAAAAAAAATAATAATAATAATAATAATAATAATAATAACGAACAAGTGCGTAAATGCATTTTTTCCTCTCCTAAACTTGTTTTGTAAAAAAAAAATAAATAAAAATAAATAATTGGGTGGGCACCCGATACAATTGTCGACTTTGTGATGGGCTAACCACTCTCACAGAGTTTTTTGCGGTTACGACCACAGTAACGCGCAGCGCCACCCACAATGCGTCTCTCTCGGATGGAGACCAGGGTTCAGTTGGGAGTGGCAACAGGATAGAACCCAGGCAACGACCAGGCTTTGACCAGGGACAAACTCGTACACGTTTAAAATGGACGGACCAACTTCGAAAGGACATCTTAGACTGTTGGCGACAGAGCTCTCCGGACCGAAGAGATTACATGTTGAGGCTTCATGAGCGATGGAGCAATATGCATCCCCAATACGCACAAATGAAACCTCAGTACTTACGAGATCAGGTATTCTTTTTGCGAAGGAAAGGCCATGAAGTTCTTATAGAAGAACCCTCTAAGAACATACCATCAGTTCTCACAACAACACCTTTGCAGACAGTCGAGTATGTAAACATAAGAACAAGGGAAACCAAAATCCATCTTAAGGTTTCCATTAAAATGGACAAAATGGCTAAGCGAATAGAGAAATTTCATTAATTCCAGAGGATGTAGATCTCTGGACATTGAACTGTGCAGTCTATGAAAAAGCAGTTTCCTTGGTTCGTGACAGTAACAGAAAAACTGTTTCAGAACGCGTTGCCAAGACCTGTAAAAGAATTAGGCAGGTTCAGTTCAAAATTGGAGTGGCTAGACGGAATGCTTCTCACCTTCAGAGTGTGATTGCTTATCTAGAGACGAATCGGAGATTTACACCTAGAGTGTTAGAAATATCCCGATCTCTGAAAAGATTGCATCATACTTTGAATAAATCTAAGCTGCAGACCATCAAGCAGCATTGGACTGAAAAGATACGTTCTCTTGTAGTCATAAGAGAACGTTTAGAACGTCGGGTTAAGTGGATAAAGCAAAATAATGTTTTCGAAACTAATCCTTCCCGCCTATTCGGTATAACATCGCCGGTCGTTGACAGACCACCATCTCGCGAAGAGATCGAAAACTTCTGGAAAAACATCTATGAAACCTCATGTTCGTTGAATAAAGAAGACGCTTCTTTGCCTCTTTTCCGTAGCTTTTGTCTTAGACAAGGGCTTGACCATCATGCGGAGGAATGCCCATCAACCCATCAACCTTGTCCTCTACATGAGCATTAGCTCCTTTAAGCATCTCACAATGTTCGGATGTACCTCTAAGCATTCAAGAAGCTTGATGATCAGCTCATGACTTGTAGAGTCAAATGCCTTTCGGTAATCAATCCAAGCCATTGACAGGTTACGTCGATAAAATATCGCGTCTTGGGTAATACACCTATCAATCAATAGGTTCTCCCTACAACCTGCCAGACCTCTCTTGCACCCTCGCTGTTCGCTTATTGCACTCCAAACTGGCTCGATGGATGTCAAAATCCTCTCTTTGAGGATGCCAGTGAATAGCTTGTAGCAGGTGTTAAGACAAGCTATGGGTCTATAATTTTTTGGAATAGATAAATCACCAGATTTTGGTAAGAGTACCGTTCGTCCTTCCACCAACCACTTTGGTATTGGATGTTGACCGTTGAGAAAGGTAGAGAATATTCGAGCCAAATGTTGGTGAGTTGAAGAGAACTTCTTCCACCAAAAGTTATTAATCTTATCTGGCCCGGGTGCTGAAAAGTTCTTCGTTTTAGCAACTATGTTCCTCACCTCCTCCTTAGTAATTGGTGGACTTACCTCTGCAGGATGGTCAAGCCCCTGTCTAAAACAGAAGCTACGAAAGATTGTTAAGGATGGCTCTTCATCGTTCACTGAATGGGCTTTCCCATAGATGTTACTCCAGAAGTTTTCAATCTCTTCACGACATGGGGGGCTTTCGACAGTTGGCGATGGTGGACTGAACAGGCGAGAAGGATTAGTAGCATAGGTATTATTTTGCTTTATCCATTTAACTCGCCGTTCTAAACGCTCTCTTATAACAACAAGAGAACGTATCTTCTCAATCCAACGTTGCTTGATGGTCTGCAACTTCGATTTCTTCAGAGTGTGATGTTATCTTTTTAGAGTCTGGGCTATTTCCAAAACCCTGGATGTAAATTTTCTTTTCGATTCAAGATATACAATCATACTCTGCAATTGAGAAGCATGTCTTCGAGCCACCCCAATCTTAAACTGTACTTGTCTGATTCGTTTAAAGGTCCTATTGACGCACAGTGGGGAATACTGAAAAACGGGGCTCAAAATAGGCTAGAGCCTTCAATTTTCATCGGATTTAAACTTTTTTTTTTTAAAATACTCTGCATTAAATTCCAAAAAACTCTGTCGCGGCCGATTTTTTAATTTTTTGTTATTGTTTAAATAAAATTAATGTAAACCATATAAACAATTGTAATATTTTGGTTTTTGCAGAATATACTACCATAAATTGCTTTAATATTTTAGAAATCAATTAGCCTGAAGATCCTGAAATACAAACAGTAAAAATATATTGTTTAAATAATGCTAGTTAATTGTTATAAACAAATTATGTAAACAAATTAACAGTTTTCATCGTTTTCAATTGAAAACCCTTTTTTACCACAAATTAACTAAAACTTATGTTTAAAAATATACCTCATTACAAAGTGTCAGTATATGCATATAATTATAAATGTTATAAACAATTAGTATAAACAAATATTAAATACAGCATCTAAAGAACTAAAAAAATTGTTATTTTTCAAATCATGCTTTATTTTAGAAATTGATTAACCTGGAAATCCATAAATACAAACAGTGAAAGTATATTATATAAATAATGCTGGTTAATTGTTATAAACAAATTTTATAAACAAATTCCCACTTTACATCGTTTTCAATTATAAACCTTTTTTTACCACAAATTAACTAAAACTTATGTTAGAAAATATACCTCATTACAAAGTGTCAATATATGCATATAATTATAAATGTTATAAACAATTAGTATAAACAAATATTAAATACAGCATCTAAAGAACTAAAGAAATTGTTATTTTTCAAGTCGTGTTTTAGTTACAAAATTGATTAACCTGGAAATCCAGAAATACAAACAGCGAAAGTATATTATATAAATAATGCTAGTTAATTGTTATAAACAAATTATATAAAAAAATTCCCACTTTTCATTGTTTTCAACTGAAAACTCTTTCTTTATTCAAATTAACTAAAACTTATGTTACAAAATATACCTCATTACAAAGTGTCAGTATATGCATATAATTATAGATGTTTTAAACAATTAGTATAAAGAAATATAAATTACAGCATCTAATGAAATAAAAAAATTGTTATTTTTTAAGTCGTGTTTTCTTTTAGAAATCGATTAACCTGAAAATCCTGAAATACAAACAGTGAAAATAAATTGTTTAAATAATGCTAGTTAAATTGTTATAAACAAATTATATAAACAAATTCAAACTTTTCATCGTTTTCAACTGAAAACCTCGCTGAAAACTATTTCTTTGTTACAATACTTTCACTGTTTGTATTTCTGGATTTCCAGGTTAATCAAATTCTAAAATAAAACATGACTTAAAAATATAACAATTTTTTTAGTTCTTTAGATGCTGTATTTAATATTTGTTTATACTAATTGTTTATAACATTTATAATTATATGCATATACTGACACTTTGTAATGAGGTATATTTTCAAACATAAGTTTTAGTTAATTTGTGGTAAAAAAAGGTTTTCAATTGAAAACGATGAAAAGTGGGAATTTGTTTATAAAATATGTTTATAACAATTAACCAGCATTATTTATATAATATACTTTCACTGTTTGTATTTATGGATTTCCCGGTTAATCAATTTCTAAAATAAAGCATGATTTGAAAAATAACAATTTTTTTAGTTCTTTAGATGCTGTATTTAATATTTGTTTATACTAATTGTTTATAACATTTATAATTATATGCATATACTGACACTTTGTAATGAGGTATCTTTTCTAACATAAGTTTTAGTTAATTTGTGGTAAAAAAAGTTTTTCAATTGAAAACGATGAAAAGTGGGAATTTGTTTATAAAATTTGATTATAACCATTAACCAGCATTATTTATATAATATACTTTCACTGTTTGTATTTATGGATTTCCAGGTTAATCAATTTCTAAAATAAAGCATGATTTGAAAAATAACAATTTATTTAGTTCTTTAGATGCTGTATTTAATATTTGTTTATACTAATTGTTTATAACATTTATAATTACATGCATATACTGACACTTTGTAATGAGTTATATTTTCTAACATAAGTTTTAGTTAATTTGTGGTAAAAAAGGGTTTTCAATTGAAAACGATGAAAAATGTTAATTTGTTTACATAATTTGTTTATAACAATTGACTAGCATTATTTAAACAATATATTTTTACTGTTTGTATTTCAGCATCTTCAGGCTAATTGATTTCTAAAATATTAAAGCAATTTATGGTAGTATATTCTGCACAAACCAAAATATTATAATTGTTTATACGGTTTACATTAATTCTATTTAAACAATAACAAAAAATTAAAAAATCGGCCTCGACAGAGTTTTTTGGAATTTAATGCAGAGTATTTAAAAAAAAAAAGTTTAAATTTGATGAAAATTGAAGGCTCTAGCCTATTTTGAGCCCCGTTTTTTCAGTATTCCCCACTGTGTGACGCGGTCTGAAACAGATTTTCTGTTACTTTCACGAAGCAGGACCTTTACTTTTTCATACACAGCACAATTTAATGTCCAGAGATCTACATCCTCTAGGAGTAATGAGAGCTCGTTATTCCCTTCAGCGATTTTGTCCATTTTAATGGAAACCTTTAGATGCACTTTGGTTTCCCTAGACCTCATGTTCCCTTCCTCGGTCGTTCGTGTAGGTGTTACTGTCGGAACCTGAAGGTTCTCGGAGGGTTCTTCTTCTTCCTGCTGAAGAAAAGCTTCATGTCCCTTTTTTCGCAGAGAGGATACTTGGTCTCTTAAATTCTGAGGTGTCCTTTGAGCGTATTGGGGGTACATATTGACCCATCGCTCATGCAACCTTAGCATGTATCCTCTTCTGCAAGGACTACTGTTTTGCCAACATAGCATGATGTCCTTCCGAAGTTGGTCTGTCCATTTAAAACGTACTCTAGCTTGTCCCGGGTCAATGCCTTTTCGTTGCCTGGGTTCTCTCCTATTGACACTCCCACCTGAACCCTGATCTCCATCCGAGAGAGACCTATTGTGGGTGGCACTGCGCGTCACAGTCGTCGTAACCGCAAATACACTGTGTGGGGGGTTATCCCAACACAGAGTGGACAATTATATCGGGTGCCCATCCCTATCTGACTTTTGGTCCGCCCCGGGTATTCTAATTTCCTCGGTACCTCCCATATCTGAGAGGCCTTCCCCTATCCGCCACCTAGGGAGGCGCTCGATTGGGGTATCAGAAACCCCATCTCAAAAGACATTCAAGTACCCGACCCAGTCGGCTAAGAAACTCTGTGATATCCCGTAAAGGGTACCACAAGTCCCTCACCAACCCGATCAAATACATACACGATGTTCTGTAATGGTCATCTTAGTACTGAGCCAAGTCGGACCAGTATCTTCGAGTTATTATTATTATTATTATTTTTTTTTTCTTTTTTTACAAAACAAGTTTAGGAGAGGAAAAAAATGCATTTACGCACTTGTTCGTGTGGGACTCGACCACGGGCTGTGGTAATACCTCACTAAAACAACCTCTCCCATTCTTGCTTTACATATTCTAATCCACTATTGCTCCATCCGTCCTGGAGGGTA
Organism: Ganaspis brasiliensis; assembly: GCA_037103525.1. Classification (NCBI taxonomy): domain Eukaryota; kingdom Metazoa; phylum Arthropoda; class Insecta; order Hymenoptera; family Figitidae; genus Ganaspis; species Ganaspis brasiliensis. The sequence goes on along the minus strand of JAZKLR010000629.1, from coordinate 247,811 downwards.
AGCAAAAGCGTGATTCATTTACTAGAGTTGTTATTTTCGTTTCTTACACTGTTGTTCTCACCCATTGCCGCCGATTTTCTTAAGCGGTGGTCAAGAACGTTGTTGGATGCTTTTTTAGAGCTACCGAATAGGATCTTATAATGAACAGTGCTGCCGAACCAGATTTAGAGAGTTCAGAAGAACAGCCTTCTGCATGCGAATCGCCAACGCATTAGCCTTGTGCTCGCAGCTAGGAATTTTTTGTAATTGGCTCACAAATGAAGCTCGCATCCCTCCCAAACAACCGAGTACAAGAACAATTAATCTGACCCTGTAGACTGGATATATTTTACTCAATGCAAACAGAAGGTCTTGATACTTTGTCCGCTTCTCATCCTCCTTTTGAGTGATATTACTCTGAGCAGGTGCCGAAAACTCTATCACACAATTGACCTTACTTTTATGATCCTGGAGCACTATATCAGGCTTATTGGCGCTGATACGATGAGTGGTGGAAAAAGAAAAATTCCAGTAGATCCTACACTGATCATTTTCCACAACGGACTCCTGATCCCCCTGGGCATACGGCAAGATGGGTAGTTTATCTATACCATATTGGTGTCGAAGGTGATAATACAACACCTTAAGCGCAGCATTGTGTCTTTCTACATATCTGTAACATGCATACTTCGGGCACGCACTTAGAATGTGACTAAGTGTCTCCAGGTATTGCCTGCACGCTCGACAGTTGGGATTGTCGACAGATATATGCATCACTCGACTGCGATACACCAAAGTATTTATCACTCCTTCCTGGCAAGCAAATAAAAATCCTTCAGTCTCCGATTTCAAACCAGCAGACTTGAGGAAAGCAAATGACAAAACCCCAGACAGTCCCAACTCTTTTATGAGACTGAAAAACCGTCCATGCATAGGCTTGTCAATATGCTCATGTAACAGAAGCGCATGTTCTGCTTCCTTAACACGTTTTTTAAGCATTAATGGTGTTAAAGATTCTGCCGCTCGATATAAAAACGCCCAACATTTGCAATTTCATGATGGTGAACAAATTGCATAAGAGGATCTCTACTGTTTATGACTGAGCATGCTGCAGATAAAACAATTCTACGATGAAGACACTCTAAATTTAAAAGACCTCTTCCTCCCCGATCACGTGGAAGGTAAATACGAGGTACGGAAGACCTAGGATGATGACTTCGATGTATAGTCATCATCTTGCGAGTTTCTCTATCTAGTTCCTTCAACTCATTCACATTCCACTTAACTGCTCCAAATGTATAGAGTAGTAAAGGAATGGCTAATGTGTTTGTGGCTTGTATCTTATTCTTCCCAGATAGTTCAGAAGCCCAAATTTTTCTGAGAAGACCATGGTATTTCATATGGAGATGATCTTTAAGCCCACACAAATCTTGACTTTCCGATTGAGGAATTCCAAGATATGTGTAAGTTTCCCCAACACCAAGGTGATGAATCGTATTGCCACCAATGAGCTGAATATTCTCAGAGTCGCTCGACATTTCAGCTGTTTCTCGTCTCACTTTAATTAAATGGATGACAGCACATTTATCTAATCCAAAATCCATACCAATAGCTCTGGAGTACTCGGCTACTGCAAACACCAGAATTTTTAATTCGTCCTTGCTGGATCCATATAGCTTAAGATCGTCCATATAAAACAGATGGTTGATCTTATGGACTCTATTTCTGGGTTTTCCACACATGTATCCAGAGTATTTTTCTCGGAGTACTACAGACAGAGGCAAGAGGGAGATGCAAAAAAGTAGAGGACATAGGGAGTCTCCTTGGAAAACCCCTCTTCTAAACGAGATGATATTAGTCATCACTTGCTGTTTGTTGGATGTTATAACAAACCTTGTCCTCCACATGAGCATCAGCTCCTTTAAGTGTATTACCTCTTAGGTAATACACCTATCAATCAATAGGTTCTCCCTACAACCTGCCAGACCTCTCTTGCATCCTCGCTGTTCGCTTATTGCACTCTAAACTGGCTCGATGGATGTCAAAATCCTCTCTTTGAGGATGCCAGTGAATAGCTTGTAGCAGGTGTTAAGACCAGCTATGGGTCTATAATTTTTTGGAATTATTATTATTACTTGTTCGTGTGGGACTCGACCACGGGCTGTGGTAATACCTCACTAAAACAACCTCTTATTGTTATTATTATTTTTTTTTTTTACAAAACAAGTTTAGGAGAGGAAAAAATGCATTTACGCACTTGTTTGTGTGGGACTCGACCACGTGCTGTGGTAATACCGCACTAAAACAACCTCTCCCATTCGTGCCTTACGTACTCTTATCCGCTTTTGCTCCTTCCGTCCTGAAAGGTAAGCAAGAGCGCGATTCTTTTGCTCGAGGTGTTTTCAGTTCACTGTTCCGTAGGTGTCCCTGTCCCTTGCCGCTGTTGTTCTTACGCGGTGGCTAAAAACGCTATTAAATGCTTTTTTAGAGCTACTTTCGTGATATTATATTATGAAGAACAGTGCTGTCGGACCAGATTGGGTGAACGTAGAAGAACAGCTTTTTGCATACGAACCGTCAATGCTTCAGCGTGACGTTCGCAATTCGGTATCTTTTTTAATTGGGTTACAAATGAAGCTTTAGCAGGAGCCGAAAACTCTATCACGCAAATGATCTTACTTTTATGATCCTGGAGTACAATATCAGGCTTAGTAGCACTGATACGATGAGTTGTAGGGATAGAAAAATTCCAGTAGATCTTACACTGTTCATTTTCCACAACGGACTCCTGATCCCCTTAGACATACGGCAAGATGGGCTCCGTATCAATAGCATACTGGTGTCGAAGGTGATAATACAGCACCTTGAGAGCAGCATTGTGTCTTTCTACATACCTGTAACATGCATACTTCGGACACGCACTTAGAATGTGACCAAGTGTTTCCGGGTATAGCTTACATGCTCGACAGTTGTTATTGTCGACAGGTATATGCATCACACGACTGCGTTACACCAGAGTATTAATTACACCATCCTGACAAGCGAACAAAAATCCCTCAGTCTCGGATCTCAAATCAGCAGATTTAAGGAAAGCAAATGTCAAGCCTTGAGACATTCCTATTTCACTTATGAGATTAAAGAATTGCCCGTGAACAGGCTTGCTTTTATGTTCCTGTAACAAAAGCGCTTGTTCTGCCTCCTTGACACACTTTTTAAGCATCAATGGTGTTAACGATGCTAACCCTTGCTCCATATCACTGGTTTCAAATGGGAGACTAAGTTCATCTGCAGCTCTTTCTGCCGCACGATATAAGAACGCCCCAACATTTGCAATTTCATGATGGTGGACAAATTGCATAAGAGGATCTCTACTGTTCATCACTGAACAAGCTGCAGCCAGTACAATTCTTCGATGAAGACACTCTAAACCCAATAGACCTCTTCCTCCCCGATCTCGTGGAAGGTAAATTCTTTGCACGGAAGATCTTGGATGATGACTACGATGGATTGACATCATCTTGCGGGTTTCTTTATCTAGTATTTTCAACTCATTCACATTCCACTTAACAGCTCCAAAGGTATAGAGAAGTAAAGGAATGGCTAATGTATTTGTGGCCTGTATTATGTTCTTCCCAGACAATTCGGAAGACCAAATTTTTCTGAGAAGCCCACGATACTTTGTTTGGAGACGATCTTGAAGCTCACACAAATCTTGAGTCTCCGACTGTGGAACTCCAAGATATGTGTAAGTCTCTCCACCACCAAGATGTTGAATGGTGTTGCCACCAATGAGTTGAATGTCCTCAGAGTCCCTCGGAATTTCAGATGTTTCATGTTTTCCTTTAATCAGATGTATGACGGCACATTTATCCAATCCAAATTCCATTCCTATGGCTCTGGAATACTCGGCCACTGTAAACATTAAAATTCTAAGCGCATCCTTACTGGATGCATAAAGCTTAAGATCGTCCATATAGAAAAGATGGTTGATCTTATAGACTCTATTCTTTGGTTTGCCACACATGTATCCAGAGTGTTTTTTCCGAAGTGCAATAGACAGAGGTAAGAGGAAGATACAAAAAAGTAGAGGACTAAGGGAGTCGCCTTGGAAACCTCCTTTTCTAAACGAGATGATGTTAGTCATCACCTGCCGTTTGTTAGATGTTATAACAAATCTTGTCCTCCACTTAAGCATTAAATCTTTTAAGCATCTCACGATGTTTGGATGTACCTTTAAACATTCAAGGAGCTTGATAATTAGCTCATGACTCGTGGAGTCGAATGCTTTGCGGTAATCAATCCAAGCCATTGACAGGTTAAATCGATAAAATATCGAATCTTGGGTAACACACCTATCTATTAATAGGTTCTCCCTACAACCTGACAGGCCTCTTTTACATCCTCGCTGTTCACTTACTGCACTCCAGACTGGTTCTATAGATGACAATATCCTCTCCTTGAGGATCCCAGTAAATAGCTTGTAGCAGGTGTTAAGACAAGCAATTGGTCTGTAATTTTTTGGATTGGATAAATCTCCTGATTTTGGTAGAAGTACCGTTCGTCCTTCCACCAACCACTGTGGTATTCGATGTTCACCGTTAAGATAGGTAGAGAATATACGGGCCAAATGTTGGTGAGTTGAATTAAACTTCTTCCACCATAGATTATTAATCTTATCTGGCCCGGGTGCTGAAAAGTTCTTAGTTTTAGCAACTGCATTTTTTACCTCCTCTTCAGTAATTGGTGGACATGTCTCTGCGAATTGGTCAAGCCCCTGTCTGACACAGAAGCTGCGAAAGAGTGACAAAGATAACCCTTCATCGTTTTCTGAATGGGTCGTCCCATAGATGTTGCTCAAGAAAGTTTCAATCTCTTCGCGACATGGAGGTTTTTCAACGATTGGTGATGGTTCACTAAACAGGCGGGAAGGATTAGTAGTAAAGATATTATTTTGCTTTATCCATTTAACCCGCCGTTTTAAACGCTCTCTTATCACAACAAGAGAACGTATCTTCTCAATCCAGTGTTGCTTGATGGTCTGCAACTTTGATATTTTTAGAGCTCTACTACCACCCGAAATGGGTTGTTTGGTGACTCCGTTACCAAGCAGCTCAAAGATACTGGTCCTACTTGGCTCAGTACTTAGATGACCATTGCAGAACATCGTATAGGTATTTGATTGAGTTGGTAAGGGATTTGTGGTACCCTTTACGGGATATCACAGAGTTTCTAAGCCAGCTGGGTCAAGTACTTGAATGGCATTTAAGATAGGGTTTTTGACACCCCAATCGGGCGCCTCCCCAGGTGGCGGATAGGGGAAGGCCTCTCAGATATGGGAGGTACCGAGGAAATTAAAATACCCGGGGCGGACCAAGAGTCAGATAGGGGGGGGGGGGGGGGGGGCACCCAAAATAATTGTCCACTCTATGTTGGGATAACCTCCCACACAGAGTATTTGCGGTTACGACGACTGTAACGTGCAGTGCCACCCACAATAGGTCTCTCTCGGATGGAGATCAGGGTTCAGTTGGGCGTGGCAATAGGATAGAACCCAGGCGACGACTAAGCAACGACCAGGGACAAGCTCGATTAAGGATGAAATGGACGGACCAACTTCGGAAGGACGCTTTGTTGTGTTGGCAAAATAGTTCTCCTAACAGAAGTGGATACATGCAGAGGTTACATGCGCGATAGGTCAATATGCACCCCCAATACGCGGAAATGACGCCTCAGTACTTAAGAGATCAGGTATCCTCTCTGGGAAAAAGGGGATTTGAAGCTCTTCTTCAAGAACAGGAAGACCCCTCAGAGAACATACAAATTTTGTGTGAAACACCAACGCCAGCGGCTGAAGATGGAAACATGAGATCGAGGGAAACCAAAATTCATCTTAAGGTTTCCATTAAAATGGATAAAATATCTGAAGGGAACAATGAACTGTCATTACTCTCAGAGAATGTAGATCTCTGGACATTGAACTGTGCTGTGTATGAAAAAGCTGTGTCCTTGGTTCGCAAAAGTAACAGAAAATCTGTTGCGGAACGCGTTGCTAAGACCTGCCAGCAAATCAAACAAGTGCAGATCAAGATCGGGTTGGCTCGACGACATGCTTCTCAATTGCAGAGTGTGATTGCATATCTCGAATCAAATAGAAGGTTCACGCCAAGAGTTTTGAAAATTGCTCAAACTCTTAAAAGATTGTTTCTTGGTTTATTATTATTATTATTATTATTTTTATTATTATTATTATTATGGAATAAAGCAATATTTATTTTTTTATTGTTTTCAAATTATTCTCTTCAAATTGAATTTTTTTCTTCAAACTTCAATTACTTTCTTTAACTTTCAATTATGTTCCTCAAACTTTTAATATTTTCCTCAATTTGTCAATTATTGTCTGTAAGTTTTTAATTTTTAGACCAGCTTTCATTTATTTATGTCATTATACAATTATTTAATTGAGCTGTCTAAAATTAATAATTAATTTGCGATTATTAAAAAGTTTTCAGCTTTATACGAAAACAATGAATTTTTTTTACTTGTCCTGGAATTTTGCCAAAATTTGTTCTGGAAAACATGGAAAACATAACAAAATCATTAACATCATCAAAATTTTGAATAAATTATATTAATACTATGTACGTATTGTAGATATTAGAGATCAATTATAATGTAAAATTTTTACAAATAAATTAATTTTGAAATAATTGTTGAAGTATACATTTTTTTGAATAATTTAATTTCAAATTTAATTATTTTTTTATATACATGTTTACGAGCTTGAGGCCATTTATAATATAAAAAAAATTTATAAATATATTATTATAATCGAAATTTTTTGATAAGCTTGAGTTGTTTAAGATTAAAAATATTATCCGATAATAAATGAATTATAAAAGAAATTTTACTTATAAAAATTTGAATGAGATTTTTTAATGCTTAAATTTTGCAAGATTTAAATGTGTATAAAATTTTATTAAAGAAATTAAATGTCAGATTTTTGTCGTTGAAAACGATTGAATTTATAAAAAGGTTTTTATTTATTTATTTATTTTTTAAAAACTTTAATTTAATCTTTTTACAATTATTAATTGAAAATTTTTGAAATTATTTTTTGTATTATAATTTTCAAAATAATAGATTTTATCATTTTTTTTTTCATTATATTTACCTTTTTTAACTTCTAAAATCCTTTATTTCACCTTCTAGACTTATTCTTTTACGAATTTGTGTCCATTAGAGTGCTATTTTCCCCTTATAATCTCTAAAAAAAGATTTCGTATACAAGGTTATTACGATTCCGTTTACCAGTAAACACTTGGCAACGGAATTTCTCTATTACCGTGAACAAGGTACAATGCTGGTATACGGAATACCCGATCCTTGTATCTAACTTTTTTTACTGGGACGTAAATCTACATACGTGTACCAAATTTCAGCATCCTAAGTCAAATATTGTTGAAGATAAGGGGGGTGGATACGGTCATTTTTTTTAGTAAAAATGCATTAAAAGTGTACAATGCCACCTCCATATCTGCCAAACTATTGTACTTAGAGTGCTGAAATTTGGTATACATATGGAGTTTGCCATATAGATTACAGAAAAACTGTAGAGAACTTTGTTGCAGATCGTTATCATAATGTTTTTAAGCAAAAACCAGCGATTTAAAAAAAAAAAAAAAATGACCGTATCCCCCCTCCCATAACTTCTAAATAATTTGACTTAGAGAGTTCAAATTTGGTACACAAATGTATTTTCACGTGTAGATTACAGAAAAATTGTAGAGAACATGATTATATGTGTTGAACATAGCGTTGTCAAGGAAATAAAAATATTTTTGATTATTTTTTATGGATATTTGCTAAAATCTCTGGATTTTTCGTTGACAGCGCAATCACTAGTATGTTCTCTATAATTTTTATGTAATTTACACCTGACAATACATTCATTTACAAAATTTGAACTCTCTAAGTAAAATATTTTGGAAGATAGGGTGGTCCATTTTTTATAAAAAATTCATTATATATTATATTATATAACATATGTATAATATGTATAATATATTTATATATTATATATTTAATAGTATCAAATATATTAAATATTATTTTGTTTTGTATACGGAACCCTCGGTTTAAGTGCGAGTGTAACTCGAACTTGCCCGATTTTTATTATTTATTTTAGTTTATTTATTTATATTTTTTGAGCTTAAATTAGTTGAATAAAAAATTACATTTTAAGAAAATAATAATTATTTTTAAAATTAAACTAATTACAAGAATTTTAACTTTATTCTTTGAAAAATAATAATAATAATAATAATAATGAAAAAAAAAATAATAATGAATCCTATTTATATTATTTGAAATATTTAATGACATTTGTCAAATAAACATTGACATTTTAGATTAAACAAAAAAAAACAAACTACATTCAGAGATATAAAATTATGGTCACGTCATTAACGACCATACAGGTTTTTGACAACAATGTCCTCGATATCTCGTTAGTACTACTTTTTAGGATAGGATTGTTTTCTTATCTTTCTACGTTCGTGTTATTTTTTAATTTTTAATTTTTTCCTTTCTTTTACCTAATTTTCTAAATTTTATGATCATATGAATTTGAATACATTTTTTTGAAATTTTCTCCTTTATTTGACATAATTTATTTGTTTTTGATTAAATGATTTATTATTCATTATTTCTTATTAAATGTTCTCAATTTAAAAATTAAGCTACTTACAAATAAAAATTTGAAGAGATTTTATATAGGTACTGATTGCATTTAAAAAAATCATGATTTTTATCAGCCCTGGTTATCTGAAATTTACATAAATTTATTTATTCGAAAATCTAATTTTAATATCAACAAAATCCATTTTCCTTAAACTTTTTTTAAACATTTGAAATCACAAAAGAACAAAACTTTTGATTTTTAAAAACTTATTAATATTTAAAATATGAATTTTAAAGTTTATATGTTTTGTTGTTTATGATTAAGAATAATTAAAAGAAAAGTTTTCACAAGATAGGCATTTGGGGCAAAAACGCACTTTTGAATAATTTTTAAACTTCCCAGAACTTTTTTAAGTTTTAAAATTGATGCTCTCCTTCTAACCAAGAAATCAATTACATATTATTAAAATCAAAGGTTTTGTTTGTATGTGATTTAAAATACTTGTGAACTTTTTGATTAAAACATTGGACTGATTTTAAAAATAAATTCTTTAATATTTCGTAATTCTCCTACTCTTATTTAAAGTTCCAAAACCAAATTGTCTCTACTGCAATTGAGAAGTATTTAAAATCGTTAACTAACAAAATTTGAAGAAACTTTAATCGATTTTTTCTGTCACAGTAGGTATTAAATGGTCGAAACTTTGAATCATAGAGGTTCTTTTAAATCTTTCCTGAAGCTTCCCTGGAGGTTCTGTGGAAGCTTCCCTGAAGGTTCCCGGAAGGTTCAATTGAAGCTTCCATGAAGATTTTCTGAAGGTTCGATGGAAGCTTCCCTGGAGATTCCGGTGGAAGCTTCCTGGGAGTCGGACATCCCAAGGTTCTTGGAAGCTTCCTGGAAGATATCGTGCTATTTGGGTAGAGTGAACAAAAATTATAAACCGTAACTTGTAGAGCCCTTTCTTAAAATACTCATTTTAAACAAAATATACTTTCTATTAAAATTTTTATTTAACCGCACTATATGACCATTTGTAGCCTTACAGTTTGTATTTTTTCTGTAATGTAACTTTTACAGTTTATATTAATTTGCAGAAATGCAAGCTTTACTTTGTTTATATTTGGTTTCTGCGTCCTTTGCGGCACACATTTTTTTGAAGCAAACAATTATTTGGGTTTTACTGTTTTCAAGGGTTTTTGGGGTCGCTGATTACGAATTCGCAGTCAGGTTTAAAATATTCAAAATGGCGGATCCAATATGCAGGATATTTTTTAAAAATTGAATAATTTTTATGAGACTTGGTATTTAGAAGTTTTTGGGGTCACTGATTACGAATCAGTAATTAAATTTTAACAGTTTAAAATGGCGGATCCAAAATGGCGGACGATATTTTTTAAAAATTGGATAATTTTCATGAGACTTGGTATCTAGGGGTTTTCAGAGTCGCTGATTACGAATCAGTAATCAGATTTTAAAAATTCAAAATAGAGGATTCAAAATAGCGAATTTAAAATGGCGGACGATACTTTCTAAAAATTGGCTAATTTTCGCGAGACTTGGTATCTATGGGTTTTTAGGGTCGCTGATTACGAATCTGAAATCAGATTTTAAAAATTCAAAATGGCGGATGCAAATTGGTAAATTTAAAATATTGGACGATTCTTTTTAAAAATTGGCTAAGGGGCCATTCATTAATTACGTAAGCATCTCGGGGGCAGGGGGGGGTTTCAAAAATTTCTACATGTGCTTACGTCGGGGGGGTGGGGGGTGTAAAAGCAAATCTTACGTAAGATTTTACTATGTATGGAAATTTACCTGGGAGCACGATATAAAGTTAAGGTGAATTTACACACCTTAACTTGTTTAAAGAGGTCTGTTTGGCGATCGACGACCAACAGAATCTGCAATAGAGTAAGAAAGACAGACAGTATATATGTGTCTCTTTTAATCCAATGTAATTTCTGGCGGTCAAAGACCCACCAACAGAGCTGTAAATGCTTCTTTAGCCGTCACTTTTGGCCAAAAGAACCTACAAATATGCAGCTTTTTCCTAATTTTGCAATTAACCGATGTTTATATGATTACGGCTAAGAAATAAGTGATAAATTATTATTTAAACTTTTTTTGAACATATTAATATTGTTAACTAGCAACTTTGTTCACATTGAACCTACAGATATGCAGTTGTTCCTCATTTTGCAATTAATCGATCTTTGTATAATTATCGACAAAGAATTTAATAATAATAATTTAATTTTGTAGAATTAGAATTTATTTTTATCTTTTAGTAATACATATATATGTTTCATACCCTTGTATTGCCTTACATTTATTTCTATTCACAAAAAATTCATAACATTGATTCACTGACTCGAATTGAATGCTTCTTTTAAAGTTTCTAGTACATTGTCTATTTTTTTAAGGATTGCACACTTTTCTTCATTAATTTTGTTCTTAAGCGATAAGATTAGCTTTTTCCTCCATTCTGCCTCTTGAGCGCCGTCTTTCCATTTTATCAGCTTCATTTTGGTCTCTTCGTCTAGCCTTTGTATTATTTTTTCACAGTTTGTCACATGTTCGATTGTTTCCTTCCTTAAGCCGCATTCTCTGCATCTATCATTTTTAAATCCTTTTTTATTCCCTTTTGTTGCACATCCGCATCTCCATCTCGCCCACGTATTTTTTTGCCATTCTTTGATGTTATCTTTAACCCAGTACTCTTCTAGTCTTCTATCCTTTTTTATGTCTTTGTAGTACTCGCAATAAGTGGATGAGTTTATTCTTGACCAGTCTTTCTGTATGCCTTGATCTTCTTTGATCACCATTAACTCCTGTGCCCTTTTTTCAATATTTTCTGTTGGTTGCTTTTGCCATAACATTTTTATCAGTTGACCGTCGCCTAGTTCTGCCAGAGTTTTTTGTACTTTTTTCCCCCATTGAGTTGCATTTTTGTTTAGGATTCCTCTTACTTCTTCCCTAAGACATTTATTCGCCCATCTTCTTTCGTCTAGTTTTGATATTTTTATCATAAAGTTGATACTTCTTCTTAACGCCTCTACTTCTATTGCTCTTCTGCCTGTTTCCATTTTCCAGATATAATCTGGCGTATTCCTCGGCAGTCCCATGCTAGCCTTCACGAATTTTGCTTGTACTCTTTCTATCACTTCTTTCCTCTGCCAACCCCAAATCTCCACTCCGTACATCGCTCCTGCTTTAACTGTCGTATCCATTAAGAATAATTTCTTGTCTAGTCTTTTGATTGCTACCCTTTTTGCTTCTCCCCATGCCTGGTTTATTAATTGCTGTATCTTTCCAGTCACCTTTCTTACGTGTGTGCTATGTTGATTTGTGCTTGTGAGCCAAAATCCTAAATAGTTGAACTCCTTTACCTCTTCTAGCACCTTTCCTTCGTATTGCCATATTGTTTTCTTGTTCTTCTTTCTTCCGCCTTTGCTAAAAGTCATGACCTTGGTTTTTTCCGTGTTTACCTCCATTTTGTTTTTTTTTCATCCATTTTCCTAGAGTTCCTAGCATTTTTTTTAGCTCTGCTTCATTTTCAGCCATTGGAACGAGGTCATCAGCATACATTAATACATATATTTTAATCCCATTACTTGTAGAGCCGATTGCCGTTCCCCCCTCATTTTTTAGCCTCATTATATCTTCAATGTCATTTACGTATATGTTGAATAACGCTGAGCTAAGTGGGCAGCCTTGCCTGACTCCCTTCTTCGTTTGAAATTTGTCTGTCATGCCTTCAGCCGTAATAACCTCGCACCATGTATCTCTATATATCTCTTTTATCATCCTCATAAATTTTCCTTTAATTCCCATTTTCTCAGCCTTTTTCCACAAAATTTCTCTATCTACTTTGTCGAATGCTTTTTTTAGATCAATAAATGCTGTGTGGAGTTTTCCTGTTTTTTGTTTTAGTTTGTTTCCTATTGCTGCATTAAGTATGAAAATCTGTTCCATTGTGCCTCTTCCATTTCTAAAGCCTGCCTGTCCTTCATTCAGTTTTTCTTCTTTATCTAGCCAACCACTTAATCTTCTTGACATTACTATTGCTAACACCTTATATCCAACATCTAAAAGCGATACTCCTCTGTAATTTCCAGTTACCTCCGTGTCACCTCTTTTATATATCGGGTAGATTCTTGCTGTCCTCCAGTTCTCAGGTATTTTTTCTTCCTTCCATATTTCTTTTATTGTTTCTGTCATCTTAATTTGCCCCTCCAGTGGTAGATTTTTTAGAAATTCTGCCGTGATTCCGTCTTCCCCTGCCGCTTTATTATTTTTCAGTTTTCTTATGGCGCCTTCTATTTCTTCATCCGTCAACTGTTTGCTTAGCCAATCGCCTTCTTCTCCTTCTTCTCCTTCGTTTTCTTCATTCTGTTCATTGTTTTTATTTTCTTTTTCATTTCCTCGTCTCTCTTCTTCCTCGGTCCTGTTCTTTGATTCCATTTTTTCAACATTTGTTCCTTCTAGCAGGTTCATAAAGTGGTCCCTCCATTGTTTTTTCTTTATTTTAGTGCTTTCTTGTGTTTTTTTCCTCCTGAACCAATCCATTGCTTTCCACCATTCTGTTAGATTTTTAGCCTTTTTCACCTCTTCTTGTTTCCTTTGTATCAATTGTTTTATTAATTGCTTCCTAAGCTTTTTTAACTTTTTGCTGCTCTCCAAGTAAGCTTTCTTTTCTTCTTTTCGTTTCCTCTTCCTGTATTCATTTAAAAGCTTAAAATTCTCTTTTCTCAATATGCCGTAACTTCCATCATCCCATTCTGCTCTAGTTCTTTTCCTTTTTTTATTTTTATTTTCATTTTCGTCTTCGTTGCTGCTTTTTTTATATCTTCCGTTAATTTCTCCCATCTACTTTTTTGTTTCTGTTCATTTTCTTTTTCTTCTACTAAACAATTTTTTATCTCTTCTCTCGTTCTTTCTTCGCTTTTCTTCCTTTTTTCATGAATATCCTTCCATTCTTCCATGAATTCTTCTGCCTTATGCGTTAACCATTTAAATTTCTCTACGTTCATAATTTCTTCATTCTTTTTTTCTTTGCCTTCTCTCCATTCTAATCGTATAATTATAGGTAGGTGACCAGACCCCTCCTGAGCTGCAACCCTTAGTCCTTTGAACCATTCAGGTATTTAAAGCCCGTCTCCTAACTTAACAATGCATAAATCCAAAACCGAACCTGGGTCTTCCCCATGTCCTTTACATGTAATTTTGCCTTCTCTATCTTCACTTTTTCTTCCATTCATGATCAGCCACGCCTTCTCTTCACACCAATTCACTATCTTCTTTCCTTCGCTTCTGATTCTTTTATCTTCCGATTGTCTTTCTACAATTTTTTCTTCTAACTTTTGCCCACATTCCGCTATTCCTTGCATTTCCCCGATCCTTGCGTTGAAATCACCTGTAATTATTATTTTATCTGTTTTTTGCTCCAAACTTTCTATTTCTTTATCCAATTCGTCTATGCATTTTTTTATGTTTTTTTTATTGTTGTTATATACGCTTATTATCGTATATTCTTTGTTATTTTCTTTATTTTTGATTTCTAGTATCAAACCATATTTCCATTCTTTAACTTCGTATTCCACCTCCGCTTTTTTCTTTATTCCTAAAAATTGCCCTGATGATGCTCTTCCTTGTTTGCTTTTTTTTTCTTCTGCCGCTTTTCCGTGCCAACAATATTTTTTATTCAGTTTTGTCATTTCTTTTTCTATGTCTCTTCTTTCAATCCACGTCTCTTGAATTATAATTATATCGGCGCATTCTAGTAGATCCCAATTTTTTGCCACATTCCTTATTCCATTAGCGTTCCATATAACCACTGCCAATTCTGCCCTGTCTAACGCTCTATTCCTTACGAAATAATTTTTGACCTCTTCTGTTTTTTCCCTCTTGCACAATTCTGCGTTCCTTTTCATCCCAAAACAGCCACGAGCCATCTACGCACATTTTGAGATATTCTGTTCTAACTTCTTTTCCTTTTTCTCGCCATGCCTTTGCTTCCTCCTTCATCCATTCTTGAACTTCTCTTTGCTTTTCTGTAAGATCATCAGTTATTATAACTCCCCAATTTCCTTGCACTAATTTTGCCCTGCTTTTCATAATCTGTTTTTTTTTGTCCAAGTCTGCTATTCGTATTTTCCATCCTTTATCTATCCTGTCCATCCTCTCAACTCTTACTTCAATTTCCATTTGATTCCACACCCATTCCTAGAATTCATTTTCTTTTTCCCTGCCAACAAGTGTTAGCCCCTTCACAAGAATATTTCTTCTTTTCTCCCATCTCTTCGATTTCTCTTTCTCCCACTCTTCGTTGCTTAATTTGTTCAGTTGTTTATTTGTTGTTCTTGTTTCCTTTATTGTTGTTAGTCTCTCTTCTCCATTACTTCTCGTTTCTGAATTAAAAGCCATGTTTCCCAAACTTCTTTCTTTATTATTAACAACATTATATTGTGCTCGCTCATGTCTTTTTTTATAATTCCTTCGTTGCTCTTCAAGTTCATTGTTCAATTTTACATTCTCTAGTATCAATCCTATTTTTTTTTCCCTCTGTATGCCCATCAATTCCTGATCTTCTTCAAACCTTATTTTTGCCAATTCTAATTCACTGGTTTTATTTTTTAAATGCACTTTCAACTTTGCTGTTTCTTCTTCTAAGTTATTGATATATTTTTCTTTTTTCTTATTTTCTTCTTTTATATTTATATTTTCTTCTGTTATCAGTTTGATCTGAATTTCCATTTTTTCGATTTTTTCCTGAAGTTTAAAATATTTTTGTTTTCTTTATGTTTATTTTCTTCTATAAATATTCCGAATCCTTTCTTCATTTCATTTGCTATTGTTTTCTTGATTACTTCAAGCTTGTAGTTTTCCTTGTTTTCTTCCACCCCTTTATTTCCTTTCGTTACATCTTCTAAGCCCGTTTCATTTTTCTCGTGGTTGTTTTTTCCGCCTCAGAGTTTTCTTCTTCTTCGTCATTCATTTCAGTTTGGTTATTTGCCTTATCATTTTCTTTCTCCGATTCTTCCGTTTCTGTTTCACTGCCTGATTTTTCGCTTTCGCTTCCACTCTCAGTTTTCTCTTCTATTGTTGTTTTTTCATCCTTTTTTTGTTGCCAATAATCCTTTAAATTCTTCACGACTTTCGTATCATTCGTTACATTCGTTACATTCCTTCGTCTGACCCTTCCCCTTTTTTTCGACTTATTTTCTTCATTTGTTTCCGTTTGTTTTCCATCTGTCACATTTTGTTTTTCCGCCATATTAGCCATCTCTGCCGCCATCTGCTTGTTTCTTTCTGTACTAGCATCTCGCTTATCGATTTCTTCCTGCTGTATCCGCTGAGCCTCGTTGCCGCCAATTCCCTCTCCCGCCATTTTTGTCTACCTCTAACCTCACTTTGGTTTGTTTGAAAAAATAAAAACGATTTATATTTATTCACTTCTTTTGCTGGGTTTTACACTTATATTCAACAACACTACCCCACTCGCAAAAATAACACCTTCACCAATTGTCCCCGAAGTGTCACGCGTTGTCGCTTTCACGAGGAACCGCGTTGGAGCTACACCGAGATTTTTGATTTTTTTACGTTTTTTACACCTCTTTTTTAAGTTTTCATTTGAAAATACCGAAAAAGATCCCAATACCTTCACATAACACCTATACTTCAGTTCCAAATATCACTTTTCTGGTCACAAAATACAATTACTTATGCTCTAACTTTTTACGAACTTGTTCGACGCGGCCATCTTTCTTTTTCCCAATTAAATTTTGTATTTCTCTTATATAATTAGTTGAATATCGATAAATTGCAAGGTTAGGAAAAAAATTGCAGATTTGTAAATTCTATGCGAAAAAAAGTTGGTATTTAACAATAATACTTTATTTAAAAACTTTAATGTAATAATTTAATTTATATTGTTTTTCCGTAATTAGATTAAGCTCGAAAAATTGCAAAATTAGGAGAAGACTGCATATTTGTAGGTTCCTTGTGAACAAAGTTGCTATAGCTAACAAGAATAATTTGTTTAAAAATGTTTAAATAATAATTTAATTTTTATTCCTTACCCGTATAATCGCATAAAAATTAGTTAATTGTAAAATTAGGAAAAAAAACTGCATATTTGTATGTGCTTTGTGTAAAAAATTGGTGAACAATATTTATTTGTTTAAACAATGTTTTAATAATTGTTATTATTCGTTTCACGAAATATATTAATAAATTTATTACTAACAAAAACAAAAACTAGGTAAAAATTATGTCCATTTCATGGACATTTCATGGAATTTATTTATTAAAATTTATTACATAAAAACGCAACATCAACGAAAAATTGTACATATTTGTAGTTTCTAAATCACTTGGAAATATTTTATTTTATTCTTGAACAAAGCGACAATGTGTGCTTGAAAATTTGGTTGCAATGAAAGCAGATCCCTACTGCAAAAACGTGCGTGTGATCTGTCGTAAGAAGGTAGGTATGTACTTACATGTGTACGCATATAAGATCTCAGGTGACACAGACGAGATCTGGCATAAGATCTTATGTAAGAACGTAGATACGAACGCATGTAAGTTCTTATATTAAGTTCCGTCATGTGCCGCGTATAACGTTACTCAATATGAAATTGAAACAGCGTTCTGATATGAGTTCTCATCTGCGTACGTATGTACGAACACATGTGCGAACACACGTACGAACTCATGTGCGAACACACGTAAGTATTAAATTAAATATGTTAAATTTAATATATTATTAAAAAAAAATTCTCGCCAACGGGATTCGGGCCCATCTAACCTGAGCCTAAGTACGCCTTAAACCCCTTGGCCACCGTAGTTATAGAAACAACTTTACAAAATCTTAGTCATGTTTAATACATAAATTTCTCCGGAAAGACATGACTAAGATTTTGCAAAGTTGTTTCTATAACTACGGTGGCCGAGGGGTTTAACCCTTTGCGGCACACATTTTTCTCTCAACCTGAATTTTTGGGTTCATGTCCCTTAAGGGGTTTTTGGGGTCGCTGATTACGAATCCGTCATCAAATTTTAAAAATTCATAATGGCGGATCCAATATGGCGGACGAAAATTAAATTTTTTTTCGGATTTTTATGTCTATTATTTCTAAGGGGTTTTTGGGGTCGCTGATTACGAATCCGTCATCAGATTTCAGAAATTAAAAATGGCGGATCCAAAATGGCGGACGAAAATAGAGAATTTTTTCGGATTTTCATGTCTATTATTTCTAAGGGGTTTTTGGGGTCGCTGATTACGAATCCGTCATCAAATTTTTAAAATTCTAAATGGCGGATCCAATATGGCGGACGAAAATTAAATTTTTTTCGGATTTTTATGTCTATTATTTCTAAGGGGTTTTTGGGGTCGCTGGTTACGAATCCATAATCAGATTTCAGAAATTAAAAATGGCGGATCCAATATGGCGGACGAAAATTGAAAATGTTTTCGGATTTCCATGTCTATTATTGTCAAGGGGTTTTTGGGGTCGCTGATTACGAATCCGTCATTAGATCTCAGAAATTCGAAATGTCCGATCCAATATGGCGGACGAAAATTAAAATTTTTTTCGGATTTCCATGTCTATTATTTCTAAGGGTTTTTTGGGGTCGCTGATTACGAATCCGTTATCAGGTTTTAGAAATTCAAAATGGCGGATCCAATATGGCGGACGAAAATTAAATTTTTTTTTGGATTTTCATGACAATTGTTTCTAAGGAATTTTTGGGGTTGTTGATTATGAATTTATCATCAGCTTTTAGATATTCAAAATGGCGGAGCCAATATAGCGGAAAAAAATGAAAATTGATTTCGGGTTTCCATAACAATGATTTCTAAAAGTTTTTTGGGATTACATATTGCAAATCTGTAATAAAATTTAAGATATTCAAAATGGCTGATGACTAATTTTTGTGTTTTTCTCATAATTTTTTACTTTTAGCGTTATCCGGAACTAACGACGTGGACGTGGTAAACTTCTAGCTCTTCTTTTGTTTTTTTAGTTGTTTTTTGTTTATTTTTGTTTTTTTCATTTTTAATTTTTTTTTATGAGTTTAGTTTTAAAGTTTTAGTCTTTGGTTGATTTGTTGAGTACATCTTCACTTGTGGTAAAGGGAGAAGCAATTACTTGTGGGTGATAAGCACAGTGGGATATTGCATATTGTACAAATCCATGATGTTCGTCGTTGGTCATTTCTTGTGCTGCAATGAGCACAACGCTTTGAAGCAGCAGTATACTGGGGTAAGTGAGCTGATTCAGATCGCCTTTTTTCAATTGATACTTTTGGTTCTAGATAAAATTGATTTACATTTTTATCTGCAACAGTCCACTTTAATATTGTGAAATGGAAGAAGAAATAAAGTTGGCTGAAATTCCAAGTGATAGTGAGTCCATTGCTAATCTTTGTGACTCTGATCTGGATGATGATGAAGTTGTTAATTGTACTATAAGCAAAAAGAGTATGGTGTCAGCTTAAAAAGATGTTGTTGATGATTTCTGTTCTGATACTTCTGATGAGGATGATGCCCCCGATATTCAGGTTTCACGAGGTAATAAAATATAGGGAAAATCCTCTAAATCGAGAAGCGATGCTCCGTTTACCAGTGATTTTGGTCCTAACATTCCTAGTAATGTTAAATCTCCGTTAGATATATTTCTCTTTTTGTTTCCAGATGATCTGAAAGACACTATACTCCGCGAAACTAATGTTTACTTAGAACAAAAAAAATATAAACAGGCATCTGCAACGAAGGAGGAATTGCTTATATTTTTAGGAATCAATATTCTCATAAGTGTAAAACAATCTCATTCCTATCGTGATTATTGGTCTGCTAATCCTCAGTTGAACGATTCGTACATCAGCTCCTTGATATCTGTCAATCGTTTTGCTTTTTTTCTAGGTAGTTTACATCTGGTAGACAATAGTAAAGAGCCAAAAGAAAGGGGAAGCGAATTATGACAAATTGTACAAAGTACGACTCTTGCTGGATAAACTAAACGAAAGTTTTAAAAATTTTTGGAAACCCGGCCAATATCAAAGTGTTGATGAGTCGATGATCAAATTCAAAGGTCGCAGTAGCATGAAACAATATATGCCTGCAAAACCTGTAAAACGTGTATATAAGTGTTGGGTTCGTGCCGATAAAACCGGCTATACTTGTGAATTTCAGGTATACACTAGTAAAACCGAAAGTACTGAAAATCAATTGGGAGCAAGAGTTGTAAAGGATCTTACCCGAGAGCTAGTAGAAAATAATCACCACGTCTATTTTAATAATTTTTTTACAGGTGTAGAATTGATGATATCACTAAAAACTGATAAAGTCTTTGCTTGTGGTACTGTACGCCAGAACAGTGCAAGACTGACAAAAAGCGATATACCAGATAAAAAAATGCAACATGGGCAGAGTGATTTCCGGACATCCAATACTTGTATTCAGTGGATCAAATGGATGGACAAAAAAGCTGTCTACTTTTTGTCAAATTATCATGATCCTAGTAAAGTCGAAACTGTAAATCGGAAGCAAAAAGATGGCTCCTTCAAAACCATCAATTGTTCCATCATGGTCTCCGATTATGCTGAGCATATGCGTTATGTTGATAAAGCTGACCAACTCTTGTCAACATACAAAATTAATGGGAAATCTAAGAAATGGTGGTCTCGAATATTTTATCATTTCTTAGACGTTACTGTGGGCAATGCTTTGATTTTGTACAAAAAGAAAGGTTTGAATCCAATTTCGTCTTCTAAGGAATTCAGATTACGTTTGGTAGACCAACTAGTTGGACATAGATTACAAACTACAAGAGGCCGAAAGCGACAAGCTGCTGAAGTTTTCAGTTACAAACCAAAAGTATCAATTAAAAAAAGGCGATGTGTATCAGCTCACTTACCCGAGTATACTGCTGCTTCAAAGCGTTGTGCACATTGCAGCACAAGAAATGACCAACGACAAACATCATGGATTTGTACAATATGCAATGTCCCACTGTGCTTATTACCCACAAGGAATTGCTTTACACTTAACCACAAGTGAAGATGTAGTCAACAAATCAACCAAAGACTAAAACTTTAAAACTAAAATCACAAAAAAAAATTTAAAAAAGCAAAAAACAAAAATAAACAAAAAACAACTAAAAAAACAAAAGAAGAGCTAGAAGTTTACCACGTCCACGTCGTTAGTTCCGGATAACGCTAAAAGTAAAAAATTATGAGAAAAACACAAAAATTAGTCATCAGCCATTTTGAATATCTTAAATTTTATTACAGATTTGCAATATGTAATCCCAAAAAACTTTTAGAAATCATTGTTATGGAAACCCGAAATCAATTTTCATTTTTTTCCGCTATATTGGCGGAATCAGCGACCCCAAAAACCCTTAGACACCAAGTTTTATGCAAATCAACAAATTTGTTTAAAATATCGTCCACCATATTGGATCCGCCATTTTGAATTTTGCAAATTTGATTGCAAATTCGTAATAAGCGACCCCAAAAACCCCTAGATCCCAAGTTTTATGCAAATCAACAAATTTTTAAAAAATATCGTCCGGCATATTAGATCCGCCATTTTGAAATTTTAAAATCTGATTACAACTTCGTAATCAGCGACCCCAAAAACCTCTAGATACTAAGTTTCATGCAAATCAACCAATTTTTAAAAATATTGTCCGCCATATTGGATCCACCATTTTGAATTTTTAAAATCTGAATGCAAATTCGTATTCAGGGACCCCAAAAACCTCCAGATACCAAGTTTCATACAAATCAAGAAATTTAAAAAAAACGTCCGCCATATTGAATCCGCCATTTTGAATTTAAAAAAATCTGATTGCAAATTCGTAATCAGCGACCCTAAAAACCTCTAGATACCAAGTTTTATGCAAATCAACCAATTTTTAATAAATTTCGTCCGCCATATTGGATCCGCCATTTTGAAATTTTAAAATCTGATTACAACTTCGTAATCAGCGACCCCAAAAACCTCTAGATACTAAGTTTCATGCAAATCAACCAATTTTTAAAAATATTGTCCGCCATATTGGATCCACCATTTTGAATTTTTAAAATCTGAATGCAAATTCGTATTCAGGGACCCCAAAAACCTCCAGATACCAAGTTTCATACAAATCAAGAAATTTAAAAAAAACGTCCGCCATATTGAATCCGCCATTTTGAATTTAAAAAAATCTGATTGCAAATTCGTAATCAGCGACCCTAAAAACCTCTAGATACCAAGTTTTATGCAAATCAACCAATTTTTAATAAATTTCGTCCGCCATATTGGATCCGCCATTTTGAAATTTTAAAATCTGATTACAACTTCGTAATCAGCGACCCCAAAAACCTCTAGATACTAAGTTTCATGCAAATCAACCAATTTTTAAAAAATATCGTCCGCCATATTGGATCCGCCATTTTGAATTTTTAAAATCTGATTGCAAATTCGTAACGTAAGAACGAATTTTTGAAATTGTTTATTTATAATTGTTTATAATTTTTACGTTATATATTTATTGAAATTTTTTTACATTCCACAATGTATAACATAGCATAGAAGAAATATTTCAGTGTTATTGCATTAAAAACATTGAATCTGTAAAGAAAAGTTTAAAATTAAAAAGGTGGTAGGTATACCTACCACTATGCCGCAAAGGTTTGATGCAAAAATAATTATTTACGTATTTTGAAGAACGAAAAAAGTTAACTACGGCCCAGTTAAATTTTGTGAATAAGTATGTCCGATAAATTTTTACATAGAGAAGGATAAAAGATTGTTCTGAATGTAGAAAATTAAATTATATTTTTCTAAAAGCTAAAAATGATTAATTATGGATTTTGAAAACGACAAACATTAGATACCTGACCAAATGATTTTGTAAATTACAATTTTTTAAAAATTTTCACTGTCGGAAAGATAATGAAAATGTTGGAATGCATTAAATTGAAAAATGTGCTTTTAATATAAAAAAAATAATTAATTCGTTTTTTTTTGTAAATCAAAAAAATTAATTACTGTCAAGAATAATTTTTTAAATTAAAATGTGAGATATTTTTCTTAGAAAAAATTAGAAGTTTGTTTATATGTAAGAATATGAATTATGTATTTTTTTTATTTACATATTGCAATGTAAACGGGCCATATACAAACAGTCCCTTTAGTACATAAGTACTCAGGTTACAAATAACGAATATAAGGAATAAAAAGAAAAATAACATTAATAGTAGTATAGATAACAAAAATAACTAGCTGAAGTATATACACAGGAGAATCAATAAGAATCAATAACAAAATCAAATAAGTTTTAGTCCCAGAAAGGGCTTTAACACTTAAAGTACAATAAGTTTCAAACACAAAAACATCTTCAAACTTTCTTAAGAACAGATACAATAGTACGAAAGAGACACTGAGATTAGAGGATGATGACGATATGCCCTTACGTCTTGGAGCGCGAAGGGCAGAAGAGGGGACAGTCTTATCGGTTTCTCCTTTTGGGCCACAAAATGGAAATAACTCACTAATCGCCTTTACTTAGAACGTTTTAAAACTAATACTGGATCCCCTTCTGGAAAGACAAGACGAAGATTTTTCTCTCCTTCTAAACGACGCTATTCAGTTCCAGTTTAAGCTCGGAAATTTCCTGAAGTTGTAGTTTTGTTCTGTCAGGAACCATCCAAATTTTTTCCTGTGTCTTCTTCAATTTCGCATCTCTTTTTTGTTTTAGAAAACTCATAAGAAAATTCGTCGCAGTTACTTCGTTGGGAAAAAGTACTTTTAGGGGGTCTAGGGTTTTGTCGTCCCTAAACAAATGAGCCAAGCCTCGCAAACTTAATCGCGACCACAGAAACAGGAGAATCAAAACCTGAGACAAGCTCTTTAATATTATTTAAATCAGAATCCCGATCACAAGCAGTAGAATCTTTAGATGCATTATTATTAGATAAGCTTGTTTCTGGTAAACCAAAAATAATAAGGTTATTCTTGCGTGACAGATTATCTTTTATTCTGAAACACCTTTACGAGACATAGAGTTGACATCCGGTAAAGTCAGTAATCGGACGGCAGTATTGCCAATATATTCCTCGATGACGTGAACTCTTGAGGGAAGATTTTCATCCGTGACAGCAGACAATGAGATTTTCACACTATCGACACGGGAAGATAGCTCACTGTCTATGCTATCGGTATTGTCCATCCTTGTCTTAACCTCATTTAATTCTGAAGTTAAATTTTCAATAACACTAGTAAGAGAATTAAAAGAATTAGTAAAGTGACTATGAAGTCCTTTTACGGCTGCCTTGATAGTCTCGCTGACAATCCGCTCTACTTCAGTTACACAAATCGTACTGGAAGATGTTGCCTCCAAATTGGCGGGACACAGGCCACGAGATTTACAACATTTTGCAGGTTGATTTGCACCCAGTACAAAGTTGTTGACCAGTTAAAGATTTGTTCTTTGTTGGAACATCAGATCAGAGTCTAACCAAGCACATAAAAGATCTCGGCTTAGCCGAATTTAGAGTCAACTCACCTGAGGACGTCGAAAAGCTCACCTCTCTCGTGAGCGAGGCTCTCATTGGAGCAACTGAGGCATCCCTCCCGAGAAAAAAGTACTTTCGCAAGTCGGTGCCCTGGTGGAGCTCCGAGCTGCAGAGCGCTAAGAAGTATGTTAATAAGCTTAGAAGAACGTATCAACGTGCTCGAGACGATTCCCTGAGGGAGTTGTCGAAACAAGAGTACTTAAATGCAAAAAGAGAATACACAAACCTGCTGACAAAGGTCAGGCTAAATAGCTGGAAAAACTTTGTCAGCACAACGTGCAGAGACAACCCCTATGGGGTCGCATACAAAATAGCTCGAGACAAAATGAACGTTCGAACCACAATGTGTAATATCGCAACAAAAGATGGCACATCACCGAATGATTAGGTTGGCAGCGCGAATGCAATGCTAGACGGATTGTTCGGAAAAGACACAGCAGAAGCGGAGGAGCCCAGTTTGGCTGCCCCCCCCCCCCCGACGGAGATCCTCCAATAACTTGGAGTATCGATGACGTCCGCAGTGCAGTAAAGACCATAAAGAACGGCAAAGCCCCTGGAGGCGATTACCTCGAAGTAGGCCGATTTGTCTCCTCCCAGTACTAAGCAAAATTCTGGAGAAGTTGATGAGAAAGGCCCTAGCTCCGTGGATAAATAACCCACAATTCTCATCAACGAGACAGTTTGGCTTCAAAGCTGGACGCAGTACTGAAGACGCCATAGCAGAAGTAAAACGTGTTGTACAGAATTTCGAGGGCTTTCTAACCCTGGGAATCCTATTTGACATCACTGGAGCATTTGACAATATACGCTGGAGCTCGGTCCGCGCTGAGTTTGCACGTAGAGGCACCAATTCGTTCCTACAAAGGATCGTTAACGATTACTTAAAGGATAGATCGGTGACGCTGGAGGAGTCTTACGAAAGCGTGACTCGAAAGTTGTATAAGGGATGTCCGCAAGGATCAATACTAGGTCCAGATTTCTGGAACGTCTGCATGGACGGGCTCCTTGGCGCCCTCCAACGAGCCGGAGCCAGGGTGGTCGCCTATGCAGACGACATTATACTGATAGTATCTGAAAATAGCAGACGTCTGCTTGAGAGAAGGGCTCAAGTCCTTGTAAACATAATAAATGATTGGTGCACGAGAGAGGGCCTTGAAATCTCTAAAACTAAAACGGAGATGATCATGCTTAAAAGCAGATCAAACAATGGCCAAAACACAGCAAAGAACCGAGCGGGTAAAACCACCGGTTCTTTGAAAAAGACAGGCAAAGGAGCTCTAAGATACCCCATCATAAAACTTGGAACGTCGAACATCAGATACACCGCCGAAGCCAGATACCTTGGAGTCTACTTGTCGCATGAGATGTCAATGACAACCCATGTGACAAAAGCTGCAAACAGAGGCACTGCGCTGTTTTCAGCGCTTACCGCTATTGCTAGAAGAAGCTGGGGCATGAGGTTTGCAGGTCTTCGACAAATATATAACGGCGTGTTCACACCCATGGTGCTCTATGGAGCAGGTGTATGGGTTGGCACGCTAAATCTCACGCAAAAAGATATTCTTCTCTCGGCACAGCTGTTTGCACTAAAGAAGGGCGTACAATACTACGTCCCTTGTCTCCCTTCAACTTATTTGTGGTGCAATCCCCCTTGATCTGCTTGCCGAGGAATTCAATCATAAGTATAAGGTACAGAAGAGACTGGCATTCGAACTTAACGGTCGAATGCTAGCCCTACCAATGAAAAAGAGTAAATCCCATAAAATAATACGGGAACATACCTTGACCAAATGGCAGGAGCGATGGGACTCTGGGGAGAAAGGACGAACAACATTCCAATTTTTCCCCAGAGTGCGAGAGCGAATCGCAAGTAAATATATAGAAATTGATGAGAACTGTGCTCAAGTCATAAGTGGTCACGGAGATATCAGAGGAAACCTCTTTAGGCTGGGACTAAAACCAGATGGCTTCTGCTCGTGTGGTGAGAGTGAGGACTCGTTGCACGTCCTTCTTCGCTGCAAGATATACGAGATCCAAAGAATTGAATTTGCCCAGGCTTGCCTGGCAAAACTCGGGAGTTGGCCCCCGCCACTCTCAGGAATCTTTAAAGATAAAGTTTTAATTAGACTATTTAAGAACACGTGTCACCTAATCTTGACAGAGAAGAAGAGCCGTGCATCGCTCCTCCACATCTTTTACTAAATAAATGTTCTGAATGTCTTAGTCCTAACGTCCTAATTTATTATTATAATAAATGACAATTAGATCCCTAGGTTTACCTAAGGAATCTGTATATGCATTAGGGTGCCCCAAAAAAAAACACGACTTTTAATTTTCTATAATGCTACTTCAAAATATTGTTTCTAAGGGAAAAAAATGAGACACGTATTTTTTTTTATTTAAAAAAAATCATTTTTAGGGGTCGCGCTGCTCCATTTTTTATGAAAACACGGATTTTTTCAATTTTACGACTATAGCTTAATTAAAACTAATGTAAATTAAAATTTCTCTTCGTGTAAACTTATCTTCATGTTACTGGAGAAAGTTTACTGTGTTTAAGGCGAAAAAAATTTTTTTTTTCTGATCATATTTGACCTTAGAAATGTTGAATTTCGATTTTTGTCGTAAATTTGGTCCCAAAATGTAAACTTAAAATTTTGTTGAACGACAAAAATTAATGGAATTTTGTTGTGCGATAAGAAATGTGTTAGAAAAGTAGTTGAGAATTAATTTATAACTTTTTAACAGTTTTTACTCAACCAAAAGTCTTAAAATTGTAAATAAAACTAATCTAGCAGTTATAGAACATATTTAATAATTTTTATAATTGCAATAATGAAAGTAGAACTTAAAATATACTATAAAAATACATATGTAAGACATGTACAATTTCTATATATTTTTTCTGTAATCTACACGTAAATCTACATACATGTTACCAAATTGCAGCATCCTAAGTCATATAGTTTAAAAGATTAGGGGGGGGGGGGGCATGGTCATTTTTTTGCATTTTAGGGCAAAAAAGTGGTTTTTGCTAGATTTCGGCATGTTCATGAGCTCGAATCGCGTTTTCCATATCATTTTCGTAAATCCAAGGTGAAAATACATATGTGACTGTCCATGACAAAACGTGCCTTAGCTTAAAAAAATATATTTTGATTTTTTAATGCCAACCAACAGATGATTATTCGCTCTTTCATTTCCAAAAATAAAAAATTGTTGTTTTAAAGAAATTTTGGTGTAATTAAGCAAGAAGCATAGGCACGTTACATTGACTTCCAATGCATTGCAGAAACTTTAAACGCTCACGATCATGATTGGTTAATTAGTGTCTTACCTAAGGCAAGTACCCCATCTTGACCCCACCTCCCCAAAAGATCTAAAAAAAATTGTACGGTAAGTTGTACATGTCTTATATATGTATTTTTATAGTATATTTTAAGTTCTACTTTCATTATTGCAATTAAAAAAATTATTGATTATGTTCCATAGCTGCTAGATTGGTTTTATTTACAATTTTAACACTTTTGGTTGAGTAACAACTGTTAAAAGTTTATAAATTAGTTCTCAACTACTTTTTCTAACACATTTCTTATCGCACAACAAAATTCCATCAATTTTTGTCGTTCAACAAAATTTTTAGTTTACATTTTGGGACCAAATTTACGACAAAAATCGAAATTCACCATTTCTAAGGTCAAATATGATCAAAAAAAAATTTTTTTCTTCGCCGTAGAAACAGTAAACTTTCTCCAGTAACAGAAAGATAATTTTACAAGAAGAGAAATTTTTATTTACATTAGTTTTAATTAAGGTAGAGTCGTAAAATTGAAAAAATCCGTGTTTTTAAGAAAAATGGACCAGAACGACCCCTAAAAATGATTTTTTAAATAAAAAAAAATACGTGTCTCATTTTTTTCCCTTAGGAACAATATTTTGAAGTAGCATTATAGAAAATTAAAAGTCGTGTTTTTTTTGGGCACCCTAATATGCATCTTCAAATATTTCAAGCAATCTTGACTAAGATCTATTATAAGATACGTTTGTATATGTCCCATTTACACGACGCACCGGGCCCCTGGGAGGCGTGAGCGTTTTGCGAGCTCTCTCCAGGATCACCCATGGTGTCTTCATTTTTAACGTGTAAACAAAATAAGTTATTGGTGCCAAGACCAGAAAAATAAGCATTAAGCCCTGCCTCGAAAGTATTGATACACGGCACTAAACCTGGCAAATCTAGTCAAAAGAAAATTTCCTACACAGGGCATGCTCTGTGATAGGTCCTCTCAGTGGAGAAATTATCTGTGTTGTCCGTCCGAAACTCACGTGGTATAAATTAATACCAAGAACGCATCTTTTTAAACTTGCATGCCTATCACATTGACCATGGATCAATATGAGATCCAAATGAAGTGTTGTAAACTACCGAGCACACCCGAACTCAGTCAATCAAGCATTCTGGACCCGCCTTGAGGGGTGAAATTTGGATTCGATATGAATCCGCTAAGTCAATATTTTTAAAATAATACTCACTAAAATGAATACAAGGTATTCTTGCGGCTCGACCTCCACGATGGTCCCCGCTGGTAACGCCCGATCCGCTACGTCAACCTAGGCTGGTGAGTGGGTTGGACGGCTAACCGAGCCGAGTTCGGATATCCCGCTGGATATCCGAATCTTCATACCAGGGGAAAATTCGTACATAAAATGCGAACCCGGATGCAAAATAGCGCAATCCGGGAATTTTTCCAAGCCATGCTGTGGCCGTTCGCTGGAAAGCTGATATGCGGTCTCGTGGGTATGAGCTGGAGCTCCAGGAACCACGATACAAATAACATCCTGTATCTTTCCGCACACTCTCTGTTAGATCATCAGACAGCATGGATCGAGATTCACACAATAGAGTCCACTAAACCAACAACAACTCAAAAAAGAACAGTACTAATATTAAGTCTCATACAAAAAGTCCAACCAAAAATGCTTCGTGAACAAACCGACACAAAAAAGTGTGTTTTACAATTTAAACACAACGAATTTTAAGTAAAAGTAAAGAGAGCGTCACAAAGCACTATCGGAAAGATTAAGAAAATGTAGTTATGTATTAAATTGAAACATGTGCTTTTAATATCCACAGACGATTATAAAGTTATATTTCAAATAAAAACAGTTAATTACTGTCCAGTATAATTTTGCAAAATTAGAATTTTTAAAAGTTTTACTTAGAGAAGAATAAGATACTTATTTCTGTGTTAGAAGTTCAAAAACGTTTGTTTTTTTTAGACAAAAGCGAATAAATAGTTTTTTTGTAATTACGAAAAGATTCATTACTGAGCAGCATAATTTTGTAAATTAGATTTTAAAATAAAATTTTACTTAGAATGGCGTGAGGTGTCTTGTATGTGAGAAATTTTACCAGAAAGTCTAATTTTGAAAATTGGAATAGTAAATAAATTTTTACGTAAAGAATGATGGAAACATTATTTTTTTATAGTAAAAGTTAAATTTTGTGTGTGATTGGAATAATTGTAAAGTGTTTTGAAATTACAAAAAACTCTTTTGTATCCTGTGTATACCTTTGTGTGGAATCTTCATGAAATTAATTATTATATTTTGGAAACCACTGATTCTTTTTAGTTTTTGAGATGCTGCTCTGGTGGTTTCGCCTTTTGATAATGAAATAATTGTAATTCAAGGCAGCTGACCAATCAAACATCTTGTGCCCTTTCTTTTTTTGTTGATTTCCTGCAGAATAATTAAACAATATTAATTGCGTATTATTATCATCAATAACATTAATCTTTAATGCTATTTTTTTATTTTTAAAAATAGGTTCTGTGATTTTCAAATATTACTTCCACGTACTATAACTTTCGACAAAGGTGCACATAGGAATCCAGAGGTAATATCATCATGATTTGAAGCTATATCTTCAAAATATTGTTAAGTCTACAGCATCTGTTGAGAAATTTCTTCAGAAAATAAATTTTTTTGCACTATTTTCTGTAAAAAATAAGAATTATTATTTATTACAATTCTTCTCAATTCAAGTTTATTTGAGCATTTATGAATTTAATAAGAATAGTTTTAGAAACAACAATAATGTGATACATTATTTTAATAAAAAATTGTTTAGTTTATAGGTTAATTAAAACTAGTTGTAGTTTATTTAACTATTTATAGTTAAATTGTTTAGTTTAAAGTTAAATATAAAATGTAATTGATGCTATTATAAAACTAAATTTAAAAACCTGATAATTTCAACCTATTAAAAAAAATTACCATTATTAATTAAAAAACAATAAAGTCCTTTTTTTAATTAATTATTTATTTATATATTTAGTTATTATATATTGGGGTAGGGTAAGTAGCAAGCATATTTATTATATCAGTTTGTAATTTTACTTATTATAATAGACAATAAGATAATTTATAATTTAAAAATAAATTTACGAACTACTAAGTACATTATGTTTTGTAATTATAGATTTGATTAATTTTAACAATTAAATTAAACGTTTAATAAAGATAGTATTAAATTAATTAATTATAGAGATTAAGTATTTAAAAATAATAAGTATTTATCAATAAATTATACGATTTAGCTTAATGCTTAAAATAATGATAATGGTATTTAATTAATTTTAATTTAAAAGTATTTAGTGTAAATAAAGAAAATTTTAAATTTTACATTACATTTTTTAAAATAATAAATTTTAATCTTTATTAAAATGTAAGGGAGGGTGGTACCATACCGACCCCTCGTACCATACCGACCCCCCTCTGTTTCTCAGAGATCGTGTTACTAGACAAATCGTGAAAACCATCAAAAGAACACTTTCATAACTTTGACATTTTGACCTTAGGTAATAATCTCTTGGTAATATTTTATCTCGGAATTTTACGTAAAATTAGTTTTTTGCAATAATATTTTTTGTTTATGACCTATCTTGAATTTAAGTTAAAAGTGTTGAATTGAGTTCAGAAAAATTAAGGTATAAGTTTTTTTGGTTGCTTGTGGCCTCAACTTTAATACACAATATTCAAATTCAAACGCTTTCATTGACATGAATGATCGGCAAGACATTATGTGAAAATAGTGGGGGTGGTCCGAAACCGCCCCACCCCCCCCCCTTTTCTTGCATTGTAATAGTAACTTAATTATTTGTAATTACCAAATAATATCTATAAATGTATTTTAATAAAATAACAATAATTAAGCTAAGATAATATAGCTTGTAATTAAGATCAGACTAAAAACACTCATTTTTTATTGTAATGATAATTCTTTTACTCTTATTCTGAAAAGGGCCTTAAATAATGTATTTAAATAAAGTAAACGTAATCTAAGTTTATTCTAGTTTGTTGTTTTTTAATTCAAATTACAATACAAGTTACAAATTTTGGTTGTTTTCGCTATTTCCTGCAATAAAAATAGGGGGTCGGTTTCAGACCACCCTTTTTGAGATTGTCAAGAACGTCAATTTTCGATTTTCTCTCTGTATCTCCCACTTCATGATATCCAGAGCCTCGGCAACCAATGGAAACATGGAAAAATGATTCCTTTACTGAAAAAAAATTTGACCTCAGCAATGAAACAAGTTTTTGGTACCTTTTTGTCTTTTGCCTTTTAGGGGGTCGGTTTGGGACCACCCTCCCCTATTATTAAAAAATTTCTAACAATAATATTTAATTACATTTTTAAAATTGTAATTTTATAGGAGGAAGCCAATATGGCGCTGACTGTGTATCACGCGTCTGTAATCGTCAGTTTGAATTAATCGCTAAAATTGTTTATTATGTGCAATAAATCACCCTTTTCTTACGAACTAATAAAGTTAAGGCAGTGGATCAAATTGTGGTGAAGATTGTAAAAATTCGTGCATAAGTGAAAATGTCAACAGAACAGTCAGACTCAAAATTCTCGAGTTACGTAACTCAATCAAGGCCGATACAGAACATACGAAGGCGGAAATAGGTGAACTACATAAGTGCTCTACTCAACTGCAGGTGGATGTAGGCTCCTTGAAAAGGGATAACGAAAAACTTAAACCCAAACTCCAGGAGCTAGAAGATGAAAACAGAATTCTTCAGGATACAGTCTCTTCACTAAAGAAGGAAGTTTTAGCTCTGCAAAGGAATGCACGTGCGAATAATATAATTTTGCATAATGCACCTGATACTGCACAAATAAACGAGGATATTTCTACATACTTATTGGAAATTCTCAAGAGCGTTGGACTGTCGATAACAGATGATCACATCATGGATATGTACAGGCTAGGGAAAGTTCAAGAAAAGAGACCAATTTTGATTAAATTGGATTCATATAAAAGAAAGCAGTTAATTCTGAGTAAAAGAACCTAACTATCGTCCCTGAACATTGGTGTGAGTTTGGATTTGTCACTGGAAGAAAGGAAAAAAAGGAAGTGGTTGTTCGATACAAAAGAGAAATTAAGAGACTTAGGAGTAACAACAACGATTAAAGCGAGACAGCTTTGTCACGAGAAACGTCCTCTCTCACCTCAAGAAATTGATAAACTACTTAGAACTTCGAATGGTGAAAACACGGAATTGAACAAGAGAAAAAGGGAGCATGAAACTCGTATGGCTCTAAAAAAAAAACCTTATGCACTCCGGAAGGGATCTACATCGGTCGATCGTTCTAATCATCGACTTGATGGATTTCTCAATGGTTCTTTATCGAGTCAAGCAGGTAGCGTATCAGCTGACAAGCTGACAAAATAGCAGCCACAAGAGGGAGGTGTGTGTCGAGTGCTCTACTGGAACGTAAATGGATATAAGAATTTCTCGGATCTTGCAGAATTTGTGCGTAGTGGGGACATCATGTGCTTGTGTAAAAATTGGTTGACGTTTCCATCATTGAACAGGCCAGGCTGGCTGAGAAGTCACACTCCTATCGTAAGTAAAGCAACTGGACGGAATGGAGGCCGACCTTCGGGCGGATTAGCAATTTTTATAAATGAGGAAATTTTTAATTTTTCAATTATTAATTTAACTACTAGATGGATATTTGTAAAATGTAGACAGAAAAATTTTTGCTTTATTGTGGGTGTTGTTTATTATCCGCAATCAGTTGATGGCCATGAAATGGCACAGCAATTAGATAATATACTTAACAAAATCAATAATGATTACCCAAATTTACCTTTATATATCGGTGGCGATTTTAATGCAAGAATTGGAAATTTGAATCAACTTTGCGAGTTTTCGGTTCCGACAAATTGCTCACCGGTATACGACCGTGCCTCTATGGATCAAGTAACAAATGAGAGGGGGATAGAGCTTCTCAATTGTTTTGAGAATTATAATTTAACAGTGTTGAATGGGATATGTTTGAGTGATTCGCCGGCGCACTTTACCTTTGTTGGGCATCAAGGCAATAGTGTAATAGACCTTGTATTTTGTTATTTGGAACACTTAAATTTAGTATCAGATTTGAATGTGCTTTCCGTACCTACTATCTCGGACCATTTACCGGTGGTAATTACTTTGTCGAATATGTGTATAGGTGGGCGAGTGGGAGAGAGAGAGCGTGTGGGTTTAAAAAAACTAATATGGAATGTAGATTGTAGAGATGAATATTTCCAACTTATGTCAAGCTCAGCAAACCTTATAGAAGAAAAAGAGGATATAGAAAGTATTAATGAAAAATTGTTATTTTCTATATGGCATGCGGCGAGTATGTTAAAGTTGATCTCTAAATTGTATAGTAGACCTTCGGGAAAGAAAGCTTGGGTGGATAGAGAATGTGATGACTTGAAAAGAGAAGTGAAAAAATTGCTTTTAAAATGTAAGTTATCAGGTTTTGCTACAGAGGACGATAGTCGTTATAAAAAATTAAAAAAATAACTCAGAGAGACAATATCTTACAAAAAGAAAAATCGGGCAAGTACGAGTTACACCCGTACCAAAATCTAGGGTTCCGTACATTTACGAAACAAAGATATACCTTATTAACAAACAGAGAGCTCTAATTTGGTACACATATGTATTTTTACGTGTAGATTACAGGGAAATTATAAGGAACATTATCTGCATTGACAGCCAAAACGTTGTCAAAAAAAGAAAAACTGCAAATTTTCGAAAAAAAGTTTTTTCTTCATATCTTTGAAACTATTTGAACTAGAGGGCTAAAATTTGATACATTTGTATATTTTTATGTACTGATTATGAAAATTAATTAGAACGTACAAAATTATGAAAATACTTCTACCTTCAAGTACATGAAACTTTTGCTTAAGGGTACAGGCTTGTATTTCATAGAAATAACATAAAAATCAAGAATTTTTTTTTAGGGGGAGGCCCTGAAATTTTTACAGGGTTTCAGGGGTTATAACAGTCTTGATTATAGGTCCTGTGGCAGCCTTGATCAAGCCTTGTATAAGATTAAAATTTTTTTTTTGTTTTGTTCATAATTTTTCAATTATTTTGAAAAAAAAGTGATAACAATTTTCAATCGCGTTTTATATCGTTTTTTTAAATTCTGAGTATTCAAATAAAAATTTTATTGGTTTGAGGAGTACTGTAGGACAATAAGGGAGAGCTCTAGCATAGGGGTCTATACCTCTTTTTGGTGATCTTTTGAATTTTTTTTTGTGACCTCATAATATTCAATTTTATTTTCAAACATAATTTTTCCATAATCTGCATACAAAAATACACGAGTGTACCAAATTTTAGCCCTCTAGCTCAAAAAAATTTTTTCGGAAATTTGCAGTTTTTCCTTGACAACGCTATGGCCATCAATTCAGATCATGTTCTCTATATTTTTCGTGTAATCTACACGTGAAAATACATAAGTGTACCAAATTTCAGCCCTCTAGGTCAAATAGTTTAGAAGTTAAGGGGGGGGGGAATGGTTTTTGGCTACGGACGCACGAGTGTCGCTATAAGGGTTCCGCCGAACACCGAAGGTGTACGGAACCCTAAAAATATTAGGAAACCTTACTGCACTCTCTTTCTAATTGTAATAACACCAGGGTATTTTGGGAAGCTGTAAATAAATTTAGGGCGCGCAGTTGTACAGTAAACGCGATATCTCTACAGAGGTGTCAGGAGTACGCTAACAATATCTTTCCCATCAGAAGGCTTTCTATGCTTGAATTGTCTAACAATTTTGACCCAATGTTCGACCCCCCCATTTCAAAAGTAGAATTAAAACGTAGTTTAATTAAAAGTAAAAGCAACAAATCACCGGGAGCGGATGGAATACCCAATGAATTTTTTAAGGAGCTACCCGAGGAATGGCTGGTGCATTTGTTGTTTCTTTTTAATGGAATTTGGGAAAGAGAGATGGTTCCTGGTAGTTGGGCAAACAATCTTACTTCTATGGTACACAAAAAGGGAGACGCGAATGTCCCGGGCAATTACAGGGAAATTACTCTATTAAATAGTATTACAAAAATGTTTACTTGGATCACATCGGAGAGACTAACAAAGTAGGTCAAGGAGAAGGAACTTCTGCCGGAGAACCAAGCAGGTTTTCGTGCCAATCGCGGCTGTGTAGATCAAATTTTTACTTTGTCTTCTCTCATCCAGATTTAGCTTAGCAAACCTAAAGGTAAAGTTTTTGCATTTTATGTTGATTTCAAGGGAGCATTCTCGTCGGTTGATCACGCATAGTTGTGGTCCAAACTTCAAAAAATGGGGGTCAGCTAAAAAATTATTCGTATAATAAAGAGTTTATACGACTCTGCAAAGATGTCGATCAAAACTTTGTTCGGCTTGACATCTCCGGTAGAGGTCTCTTCGGGTGTAATGCAAGGGGAAACTCTTAGTCCTTTGCTTTTTGCGCTTTTTATTAGTGACATGGAAGGTTTTCTGCGGGACTATGGTACTAATGGAATAACGGTGAACCACATGATCGACATTTTATTGTTGGCATTTGCTGATGATATCGTTCTGTTGGCTAACTCTTGGGTGGTCTTGCAGAGAACGATTAACGCAATGAAAAGATACTGTGAAATCAATAAGTTAACCATTAACAGGGATAAGTCTAAAGTGTTTGTTTTCCACAAAGGTCGGGTAAAAATTTATTGTTTCTCCTTAGCAGGGACTAAGATCGAAACTCGAAGAAAATATAAATATCTAGGAGTGACCTTTAGTGTGTCGGGAGTGTTTTGTAAAGAAAAAGATGCAAGAATGAGTATGTCGAGAATGGCGACGGGAGCTGTTTTGAGAATTGTTCAAAGTGCAAAGGTTAATTCGTGGAAATCGATCAAAGTTCTACTCCAAAGTCTTGCTATCAGTATTTTATACTATGCTGTGGAAATATGGGGCTTAAGGTATCTAGATGAAGTGGAAAAAGTTCAGTCTGCATTTATTAAAAGAGCGTTAGACTTACCTATGTATACTCCAAATTATGCAGCTCGTTTAGAAACTGATAGTATCCAATTGGCATTTAGTGTATTTAGGAAAACCTTGGAGTGGTACGAGAGAGTTTTAAAGATGAAAGATGGAAGATTTCCCAAAATTTGCTTAATGAGATTAAATACTTTAGCGCTTGAGCAGACAAACGAAATTAAATATAACTGGCTCCTGCAAGTAAGAAAATTGTTCGTCGAATGCAATTCTCTAGAATTGTGGCCTGAGATGAATTGTGAAAGCTTAATTGCAAACAAAAAAACGATAACGAATAATTATCTCAATTATTTAAAACAATTGGACATCTAAAAGGTTATGAAACTCGGAGAGCCTGCAGATACTCCCGCACTTACTTGGGGCTTCTGGGGAAAGGGCGTACTTAACAATGGGTTTGCCGAGATACGTTACTAAGTTGGTGGCACAGCTCAGAATGATGGGCTCTTTACGAGGATTTATTCGTACGAAGAACAACTTTTTCAATTATGATCCCCAGAGGCTTTGTAGTGTGTGCAATATGGGAAGCAGTGAGTCCTTGTTTCATATCTTAGTAAAGTGTCCAATGTATGATGAAATGAGATATTCCATCTTTCATCAACCCAGAGAAGTCACACATAGACCACAATATTGAATGTATTTATTAGAATCTCACTCGTCAAATGAATTAAGGACGTTGGAACCCGAAGCTGAGAGTGGCGTAGAAACACTTTTTCCTCCTTTGCTCAAAAATTTCCCTTTTATGAATTTTTTTTAAAAACACTGGACACTTTTTCAAAAAAAGGGCTATGGTAGACAAAAGTATTTGAGATAAGGAATTTTTTAAACATTTGTTTTATGCAAACAAATGTGCCTACGGGCGTCAAAATTAACTCCCGTTTTGACATTGCAAGATTTTCCGTAGAAGATGGCCGCCGCTTGTCAGCTGGGCACGGGCTACGTGACATGGGCCTCAAGTGAGATGGCGGTGGCCATCTTTTACGGAAAATCTTGCAATGTCAAAACGGGAGTTAATTTTGACGCTTGTAGGCACATTTGTTTGCATAAAACAAATGTTTAAAAAATTCCTTATCTCAAATACTTTTGTCTACCATAGCCCTTTTTTTGAAAAAGTGTCCAGTGTTTTTAAAAAAAATTCATAAAAGGGAAATTTTTGAGCAAAGGAGGAAAAAGTGTTTCTACTCCACTCTAGCTTTCGGGTTCCAACGTCCTTAACTAAATTGGTTAATTTTATTGTATCCCTGCTTCGACTACGCACTTTTATAATGGAAACTTAATAACATCGGGTGTTCGATCTTTTGCAATTCGACTAATCTGAATATGTTTTAATACAAATTATTACAAATCGTTTTTTTTTCTTTGTAACGTTAAACATGTTTATTTTTTAATTTTAAAAGCAATAAACTGTCTATATATAATAATGCTGTATATTATTTCATATTTGATGCTCAATTTTTTTTTATATTATGTTTTGTATTTGTTTCTAAGAATTTACTTACAATTTAAAAAAATTAGTAGCTAACCTTTTTGGGGTCAATTTTACGAGAAATCTAATAATTCACCACTTCTAAGGTCAAATATGACCTAAAAAAATTTTTTTTTCGTCTCAAATACTGTAGTAAATACATGTCAAATACATGTTAGTAGTAACATGAAAATAATGTTTCATGAAGAGAAACTTCCATATACATTAGCTTAGACTGCGGCAAAACTATAAAATTAAACAAATTCGTGTTTTCTATGAAAAATGGACTAGCGCCACTCTTAAAAATGATTGTTTTTTAAAAAGAAAAAATACGTGTCTAATTTTTTTCCATTAGGAACAATTTTTCGAGGTTGCGTTATAGAAAATTAAAAGTCATGTTTTTTGGGGCACCCTACTCTACACTGTCCATATGGTTTATGAAGGATCCATAAGAAACTCTCCAACTTTTTAATCATATTCTACCTGTTGCTTTTTACTGTGTGCTAAATGCCCCTTAAAATTAAATGTATGACATTAAAATTTACTTCTTTCAAACTATAAATTCTAGCTAAAGTATAACTATAAATTACTTAAACTTTTGAAAGATTCAATCATACTTGACTTACAAAATTCGAACCACATATTTACACGTTTACCTTTATTATATTTAATCTTGTCACCTCATTACCAATACAAACACATTTTTAAATTAGTTTTATCTTTTAATTACTTTTTTTATGTTGCAGTCGAGGATTTGTAACTTTTGACAAAACTGATGCGGCAGATAGAGCAATAAATGAAATGGATGGCAGTATGGTTTCGTCTATCCAGTTAAAAGTGTCTTTAGCAAGAAGACAACCAATAATTGAACCTATGAACGATGCAACTTCAAGTTCAATGTGGTCTTCAGCTGCCGCTAATTATTCGCAGAAAAGTGCTCATAAAGATAGAAGAGACCTTAAGGTCTATGAAGAAGAACTTTTTCAGTAGTACGCTAAAACAAATTCTTCTCTTAGAGTATATTTTACTTTTTAACTCTGGTTATTTTAAGTGTCATTCTGGTTAAAATATCAATGTTAGAATGTTAAATATACATTAATCATTTCTCGGTGCAGACTGAAAAATGTTATTATTATGAAAATGTTGAATTACATGTAAATATATTAAAATAAAATGAATAAAAATAAATATTTTTTATATTTACAATCTATGCTATTTTTCAGTATATAAACATGTATTTACAGTTAGAAATTATATTAACTAGTTTTGTTCATATTCTCATTATTATTGAATTATTTATTTATTTATTTATTTATTTAAAGAAGAAAAAGTTCCTAGGGCTAAGTATCCCTTAATGGAACAAAGTATACATAAAAATATATCAATATTGTCAATTACATGGACAACGACGTAGAGAAATGAGAATAAAATCTATATAAATATAATCAACGTTTTGTCTGTACATTGCACCAAACCACAGCGGGCCAGGAAACCGAAAAATTTGACCAAAAATCATAATTCCTAGGATACATAAAATTTACAAATTTTAATTACGCTATTGTTTTTGGGGTCGCCCATTTCGAATCCGTAATCAGATTTTTAAAATTAAAAATGGCGGATCCAATATGGAGGACATTAAGTTTTTAAAAATAATAGATTTAGAAGAAATTAAATATTCATAATTTTTTGGAGTAGTTAATTAAGAATCTAAAATCAGATTTAAAAAATTAAAAATAGCGGTTCCAACATGGCAAAAATAAAATTTAAAAAATTAATAGATTTTGATAAAACTAATTATTTAGGGGTTCTTAGGGTCACTGATTACGAATCTAAAATCAGATTTTAAAAATTCAAAATTTCGGATCCAATATGTCGAACATACATAAAATTTAAAAAACTAATCGATTACGGAAAAAAACTTAATATTTAGGGGTTTTTAGGGTCACTGATTACAAATCTAAAATCAGATGTCAAAAATACAGAATTGCGGATACAATATAGTGTACGTACATAAAATTTAAAAAATTAATCGATTTCGGAAAAAATCTTAATATTTAGGGGTTTTTTGAAATTGTTGATTACGAATCTAAAATCCGATTCATACAATTTCTTGTCCTTACCACACGGGAAGTATGTCATTTCGTGCACTCAAAGTGGGGGCAAAGTAAGCTATTGCCGCCCAATGAGGGGTATTTTGACTCTTGTTCCGAAATAAACACGTTCTTCAGGGAGCTTATGTGACGTTCAAAAATTACCACGTCACAACATCCCCCGCCTTGCCGTGAACTTAGAGTTGAAAAGCCTCTCCCTTGATCTCGTTTTAGATTTTAGTGACCACAAAAAAAGAAGAAAAACCGAGAACTTGGTCGGAATACCTGGGAAGCACTCACAGTTCAATCAAACTAAATCATGCTTGATTTGAATAACTTATTTGCTACTATAACATGCCAAAATTCGGGAAATGATAACCACCTGTAACGAACGATAACTGATCAGATAATTACCTAGCAAATAGTGAAACAACGCCTTGGGTGAGCCAGAGTCAAAACATTCCCAAATCTTAAACAGGAGGTTTGGGACAAACAACAACAACAAAATTCGTTCCGGTATAAAAGCTATTTATTTGTCTTAGACCATACATTTCTATTTCGTGTGTGACTAGCTAAACTACTAGGGGTGATTTGCTACAAACCAACAAAAAACATAAAAGGTAGTGAGCGTTAGTCTAATCTCGGGATCACAAAAAAAAAATAAAATTAATTGAAATGCAGGTGTTCGGAATAGTCCGAAGGTAGTTTCCGACCCGTGTCGTTTGTCCACCCTGCGTCATGAATTTTTTTTGTATGTTGCCGGATGTAGATCGAGTTGGTCAACAGGAATTGGTTCGGCTTCGCCTTTGCCCGTCCACTTAAAACTTCGTCGCTCTGGTAGAGTTCGCTGCAGTAGGGAAAACTCTTCTTGGTGTATCCTTTTTCCCCGCAGCCATAGCAAAGAGGACTGGGCGGTGGAATGGGACACTCGGGACGTTTGTGGCCGGGCATCCCACAAGCCCAACACTTTTTGGCTATTGGACTCCTGTAGACTCGGGGTTTGGGGCGCCAGCCTTTAACCACTGTTCCCTGTTCATCGCGGTGCCTCGGGCAGCAGCGTTTAATTTCTTGCGGAGCCATCATTCCCACATAAATTCGGAGAATATCTCCTTATCACCGACGGGAGGAATGGTCGGAGGTGGGGGGACGTAGTCATCCCGGACCTTCCATTGGACGTCCTCTGGTCGGATCTCCACTAGTCTCCCCTTCCTCGGGTGAGCCTCTATCGGGACAGCTTTCAATTTCTGGACCTGAGGTTCGGCAGCAGGTACTGATTTAGCTCGGAATCGGGGCCTCGGGCTAATAATCATTGTCTCGGAATCTGAGAAGACCTGTAAACAAAAGAAGTAAAAAATCGCCAGTTACAGAATCGAAAGTCATGGTAGTCATTCAAAATTACACTGTCAAGGTCAATTACATAATCAATCGTTAAGAGTAAATAAAAGCTTAGAATTTTCGGGAATTTATTCATCGTCAGGCGTGAAAAACAGTTTAAAAAATCTAATGTGTTTTTTCCCCACAAATTTTCCCTGTACGGTTACTAAGTTTTAAACTACCGGCAATAAACGGCGTGAGATCTTAAATGGGCCCACATATTTCGGAACCAATTTGCCCGAGATTTCTTTAGTCTTGTTGGATAGGACGCGCTGTCTCCGCAGCACTAAATCTCCTACTCTGAAGCTAGCATGCCAGGCCATGTAATGTTTGGCCTGGCACTAGTACGCACGGCTAAAGTTCCGACGAACCATATCGCGGAGCAATCCTAACCTTTTTACTCTGGCTAACCATTCGGAGGAGTTGGGTGCTGCGTGCGGCAGGCTCTTCTCTAAGTCCTTTTGTAAATTTCGGTACGGTACGAGCTCCCTTCCATGATTCAAAAATTCCGGCGATCACCGTTTCCTGACTGTCTTGCTCCTGCGTAAGGACAACGCTTAGGCCGGTGGCACTAGCGTCAGTCTGAAGACAAAAGGGGTGACCTTGAGCCTCATAAAATCTGGGATAGGCCAAGATCGGAGCCTCAGTGAGAGCCTGTGTCTACCAATTAAATGCCTCACTTTGCTCTTCTCACCACTGCCATCTGACATTATTACGGAACAATCTAGTAAAAGGTTCAGCGACCCTGGCAAGTTCCGGGATAAATCTACGATACCAGATAGCTAGACGCATAAACCTACGCAGTTGCTTAACGTTCTTCGGAATCGGGTAATCTAGAACGGAAGCTATCTTATCGGGATCAACTCTCAGCTTCTGGTTATTAACGATAAATTCTAAATACTTAACCTCGGAGCAACCGAATTCACATTTCTCGGGATAAATGGTGAGACCTGCCTTCTCGATCCTGTCTAGAACCTTCTCAAGCCAATAAAGGTGCTTTTTGAAAGTTTTGGACACGACAATTATGTCGTCAAGATGACAAAATACGTGAAGTCTCATCTCGGGAGTAATGATTCGGTCCATTAAACGTTGGAAGGTGGGCGGTGAGTTACACAACCCGAACGGCATTCTACGAAACTGAAAGAAACCTTTGCCCTAAGCCACAAAAGCAGTAAACGGGCGGCAAGCAGGGTCAAGTGGTATGTGATTGACGGCAGAACTAAGATCGATTTTGTAAATGTATCTCGCGGAAGTCAGTTATTTAAGGATGTCCGACATACAAGAGAGGGGTAGGCGTCCTTAACTGTTAGGCGAAACTATTCGGTGATGTTCTTTAATCGGAGTTGAGTCTATTAACTTGATAGTATGCTGCACAAGGTGAGTAGCACCCAATTGTCCTGGCACCTTGAGTCGGAGTTTCTTTTTCAAAAACGTGTTTAATTCATCCTTCTCCGACTCCCGCAAACTGACAATTCCGGAACAAATCTCCTCTTCAACCAAGAAAATTTTAAGGGGGTGTTGTGTCCCAGAATCGTCCGGTCTATAGACCTGTTTCAACCTAGCACTGGTATACGTGTCAAAACTTCCTTGAGCGTCTAACCCAAGGATCATCTCAGTACTAAGATTATCTACCAC
Source organism: Ganaspis brasiliensis (assembly GCA_037103525.1). Classification (NCBI taxonomy): domain Eukaryota; kingdom Metazoa; phylum Arthropoda; class Insecta; order Hymenoptera; family Figitidae; genus Ganaspis; species Ganaspis brasiliensis. Next base: position 204,637 of record JAZKLR010000629.1, on the reverse strand, counting down.
CTTAACCTGGCACTGTCTCGTGAACTTGTCGATTACTATCGGAAGAACAATCAAACCTGAAATATCATCTAACGAGTAGTTAGCTACAAGCATTTTAGCTTTTCGGGAGGTATCAAGTGCCAAGCCGCCAGATTTCATTATTCTGTGGGCAATCTCAGATCGAATAAAGGTCCTAGCCGACCTGCCGTCGATAAAAGTATCCACCGGAACCGAGTTTATATAGGCCGTCACGTGAATCCGATGGGCTACTCCGATGACTACTACTCCATCTGTCTATTAGCATTTAAAACCAAAACTCTTGTGCTGTCAACAATTGGGGCAGTGGCAATCGAAAGAACTGTGCCACTCTGTGAGGAAAAGCTTGAGTTGCCTACCTCAGGAACCTTGGGTCACTTTCGGTAGCGTTAAAATATCTTTGAAAGCACCATTATCATTTTCCTTGATAGCGTGTACTTCATCTATAGTTGAGATGGTATTACCGCCATAAAGCTCTGTATTAGTATCCGCCACTATCATTTCCGGGAATTCTCTCTTTAGCAAAGAGTCAAATTCGAGATCGGTCGGCATGGAAACTCTCTTAAAATCAGGTGAATCGGTAATGAAGCTTACTTGTTCAACCGGGACGATCTCGTCAAGATCTGTCATTTAATTCGGAAGGTTTAACTTTGACGGTCCTTTGATCTTGAGAGGCAGTGTTGACCGGATTCACTGCTTCTCTCCCGCGTTTCTCGCGCAATGTGGCCAAGTCTTGATAGTATAACTAATCGATTTGCAACCATAGCAAACAAGATTAGCACAACCTTTTTGGAAATGACCAGGCAAATCACTTTTAGATTTAACGAGCTCACTTTCGAGACTTCCAGGTTTGACTCGTCTTGATATTCCGATTTTAGTTTTTGTAGGGGCTTATCAGCAGGAGACTGCTGACCATCCCCGGGTTTAGGGGGCCCTTGTTTTTAGGGGGATTCTTGCCTTTGTTAGCACCACGATTTTTATTAGCCTCGGGTTTTGCTTGTCCCGTGTCTACTGCTGAAGTTGCTATTACTTCAGAGGGTTGTGTATCTGGTTCAGCCACGGCCAAAATTCGAATTTTAGAAGTGTTGGGTTTTGAGGTTTCGGAACGATAACCAAATTCTGTCAAAAAAGAATTCTCAGGACTTGGGGGAGCTTTGTATTCTCTAATCGCATTCCACTCGTTTTCACAAGTATTGCCGAAATTAGCCAATTCGTCAAAAGAACGAAAATCAGATCTACGGATAACTCTGCGATACTCAGATTTTAAACCACGATGAGCCCAATACAATTGTTCGACTACCGGAATTTCATGTTTAAGCATCATGATCAAACCTTGAATATTCGTTAAATAATCATCGATGCTTTCTTTTTTACCATGAGTACGATTGTAAATTTGCTCCCGAATGCGTCTTTCCGAGTTGTCATCCTCAAATCTATGCCTAAAATCGAATTCAAAATCTTGCCAACTACTCCACTTTTTTTGAGAAATTCTAAACCAGGACAGAGCTATGGACTTTAAAAACATGAGCATAACTCGTAAAAGCTCTTCAACCGTAATAAAACTAACTCCTCGACTTTCGGTAATTCGAGTAAAAAAATCCTCGGCACTATTACCGGGCTTTCCATCAAACGGAAATCTCCACCCGGAAATTAACCTACCCAAATCTCTGTGCACCGTTCGATTCGGTCTATAAAACTGTGGGTTCTCATGGAAGTGAGAGCTTAGGTTGTTGTGATTGAAGCTAGGGTTAATAGTCTGACGACGTTCTAGACTAATGTTTGGTTCAGTTACGGGGGGCTTTTTGGTTTCATAGCCTAATTTAGGACTCGAAGTAAAGGGTTGCTGTTGTGGGTTCTTTTAATCCCTTTGGCTTGCTAGGAGTGTGGGATTCCGTGAATTTAGCAGTTGCTCCATCAGAACTGCTACTGATAAGTGGAAGCCTTTCCGTGGACTGCCCAACCATGTAATTCGATAAGCCACGCCCAAAATCTCCCAAAGTAAACGTACTCAAGTCAAACTCTTCGTGCACGCTATGATCAGCTCTCGGGACGGAGGACAATGACTCAGGTCTTTCCGTACTTTAACTCTGTGAAGTTGTTAACGAAACACGTGTTTTTTACACGTGGTCTGTAAAAAGGTAGAGGTAGCCAGAGTAGCCGATGGAATCGGGTGACGAGTACCAACCGATGATACACTAATACCTCCATTCGTGGTCATCACAGTGTTAGCGGTTGAGGTAGTCGTTACATCGGTAGTGGTCGTAAGGTTGGTATTAATGACAGGTTGGTAACTACTTGAGTCAAGTTGGGACTTGGCGAAAGCCGAGCCATTGTCTAATTCCTCTCTAGTATTTACTGCCGGAAAGTCATCTGTGATCGATATCTTAAATCCTCGATAAAATGCCGAAATAAAACAAAATGCAAATAGCTGATTTGTGAGCGTATCAATTTAATCAATGAAAAACACGCAAAAGAATTGACGAAACTTTAGTTAAACCGATCTAAAAGCGTTAACCGAAACTGCAAAGTCGGGCGAAATCTTGTAATACCAAAAAAGATTGTAATCCCACTTCCGAGCGAAATTTGATGTCAAACGACAAAGTATTAAATCATCAACAATCAGCATTGATAGACCGATAAATTCAATACAATAAAACATTAATCGGTTTCTCAATACACGGGAAAAAAATATTTTCAACCATTAATAAGGAAATGGCAGTGACTCAATCTAAACTAATCTTCGCGACTTTAAATCAAGAAAACAAGGTCAATACCATTATCGCGAAATCTCAAAATCTTAAAGTCCCTACCAGTTCCGAGAAATCAGTTAATGTCACAAGTTAAAAGAAATTTAATAAATTCCGAATCTCAAAATACAAAAAAAAAAAAATTTCTTGAGAAAAAAAATTTATTTTTCCTTTTAAACGAATTTATCCTGAGCAAGGCGCAAAATTGCTGCCGAAATTCCGAGAATTATTTCTAAATTAAGAATTTAATTCCGGGAAATCAAATAATATGCTAGTTGCTTTGACTCTTATTCACGCAAGGAAAATCAAAAGATTTAAAAAGTCTGACTATTTCTAACACAAATCACAATTCATATCAATAAATAATCAATTAGATGTCCACTAAAAGTAAAGTTTCAATTTTTAAACACAGTTTCCGAATTCAGGCATGTCGGAATTCAAAAGTGTCATTATTTCGGGAAAACATCAAAAGTTCAGTGCTATTTCTCAGTCTAACATAAAAAATTTCCAAAACCAAATAATTTTCAAAACGTTATAATTTTAATGGCAATTTCCAGATTTTACAAAAAGAATTTTTGCAATATCTGGCCCTACGTTGCGGGCGTATTTGTAAGAAGTAATTGCCTAACGATTAAGCAATTATTCTTAATTAATACCGGAATATTCAATTCACAAAAATATATGGAGAATTAAGACTTTAAAATCAAGGGCGCCAGTTAAATAAAGTTTAATTTTAAATTTTATTATTATTTATCTTATTTTTATTTATTTAACAAATTTTATTCTTATTTTCACGTATTACTTTAATCATTCAAGAGCATAAAGCACTCTATTTCCGGGAATCAGGTTGCAGGTTCGAGGTTAGAAATGTAAGATCATTCTATTCATGGTTTCGAGTAAAACGTGTTTTTGTTTTTTTTCTGATTTCTGTAAAATCGAAATATGAACAAATATTTTGGGTGTTTAATATTTAATCCTGTTTTCTAATGTAGTTTTTAGATCTGTTTAACAAATTTAATGAAATTCATAGGTCCCAGAGAATAACATCAATTATTTTTATCGATTTTAATGTATTTAGGCGATTACGTTTTTTAATATTTTCTACGTAAATAAACATTTTAATCAATTTATAGTTATGAAACTTTAAAAAGTATATTTACATATATAGAATTCTGATGTTATCTCAAATTTGATAAAATTGGAGTTGTGCTGTTTTACCTTTCAGCCACAGCATTGTAAGATCAGATTATTTATAATAAATTGCCCCAAGTACGTTAAACAAAATTTATTAAAAAAAATAGAACAATTTACATTAATTGGTTTTGAGGAATTTCTCCAGTTTTGGCACGTTAGAAACGAAATTTTTCTATCCGGAAAGATCAAGCACGTTTTCCGGAAGTTCATAAAGATTAACAATTTTTACGAGAATTGTCAACTAAACATACTAAAAATCTTGGTGAATTACAAGAAAAAATTTTATGACTGAAATCTAACATCTAGAACTGAGAAAAAGCACTTTTTAAACTAAAAGTTGAACCTCAAGTGAATCCCGGGATTCTAACCTTACAATTCGAAATTTTTGAAATGAATACTAATCAGTCACAAATCACGAGAAAAGGAAAAGCTTACCTCTTCGTCAATCGTGGTGAGGGCCTTCGCCATTTTACCAATGATTTAGATAAAGTTAAATTAAATTAATAAAGTTTTAAATTCCAATAATCACTTTAACTAATTTTTACGTTTGTGTCTTTTGACGTTCGGAACAAGAGTGAAGAAACAACGTCAGCATTTTTTTACCTCAATTTCTCCGACCAATCACGTAATTTCGGCTTCAGTCACGTGATCGTACGTCAGCCGAGTTGAAAAACCATTGAAGAGACTAGTTGTTCAGGAGCCCCGACAGCTGCTACTCCGTGCACCACAATAATATATTTTGACTTGGGAAGAGATGCTCAAAACAACTAATTTCAATAAGAAAAACCATCTCTCCCAGATCCTCAAGTTAGAGTCCACAAATGGTGCCAAACAAACAAAATTCCAAATTTTTAGAACCATTGTGGCACTTTGAAAACTAGGCACCCACTGTCGATCCAGGTGCTCCGACAGCTGTCTCCCTCTGACGGTCGGCGCGAAATTCAATTTAAATTACAGACCAGTTTTTTCCCTCTTGTCCATTAAGTAATTAATTTGCTCATAAAACAAAGAAATAAATAAACGTAATTAATAAACAAAATAAAAGAAATTATTGCAGTGCTTTTTCCTAGGTATTTTGACTCTTGTTCCAAAATAAACACGATTTTCAGGGAGCTTTTGTGACGTTCAAAAATTACCACGTCACAGGTGAACATACATAAAATTTAAAAAATTTAATAAATATCGAAAAAAAACTTCATATTTTGGGGTTTTTGGGATAGCTGATTACGAATCTAAAATCCGATTTTAAAATATTCAATATTGCGGTTCCATTATGGCGAACATACATAAAATTAAAAAAAATTTTCGATTTCGGAAAAAAACTTAATATTTAGGGGTTTTTTAGGGTCGCTGATTACGAATCTAAAATTAAATGTCAAAGATACAAAATTGAGAATACAATATGGTGTAAATACATACAATTAAAAAGATTAATAGATTTCGAAAAAATATTCTAATATTAAGGGGTTTTTTGAAGTTGTTGATTACAAATCTGAAATCAGATTTCAACAATTTTTTGTCCTCCCGCACGGTAAGTATGTCATTTCGTGCACTCAAAGTGTGGTCAAAGTAAGCTCTTTAAAAATGACAGATTTAAAATTTTTAAAATATAAGATTTTTGATAAAACTTGGTATTTAGGTATTTTATTACACAGCCTTCTAAAAGTGTCATGGCCGAGACACTACACTAATGTACTCCTATACTCTGTTCAACGAGAGAATGACGTTGGTCGCGCAGTTTTTTTTCCTTTAGGGCGTTGCTAAATTTAAAAATGGCGTTTTACTACTTTTTTTCTTCAGTAAATAGCGAATGAAAATTTTGTTCGTCTTTTATTTTACAGCTTGGCCTTGGGCTCTAGGTATACAAAAGGATTATTTATGACGTTAATACCTGATAGCTAGCCTAAAAGGGACATTTGAATGGAATTTGAAAGCAGCAACTCAGTCACTAATTCAAATAGTTATATTAACTCTAATTATTTAGTACAAAATAACAAATCATTTTTAAGTTATGTCAAAATAACTAATATTTTAGCAAAATTCTGTTTACTAATTAAATTATTCAAATTTTAACTATTTTTTAGTTTTTTTTTTGACTAGTAATTAGTTACTTTTCACTAATTGTTGAAACCCTTGAAAATAACATAGGCTTAATTTTAACGGATAACACGAACACTCGGTTTACACGAACAAAAATTACGGTCCCTTCAAGTTCGTGTTAACGAGGTTTTACTGTAGTAACAGCAATGACCGAAAGTGAGAATATGGAACATGTGTTTAGGGCAAGGCTTAAACTACCTTTTATTTCGAAAAAGGCGGCCCTAGATTGAAAACCACGCTAAAACTTTTACTTTTATAACATTCTGCGCAAACTGAACCAAAATTCGTCGTTTGAAAAAGTCATTCTCTCGTTGAACAGAGTATATGTATTTTTCTGCGACGAATATAAATCCTAAGTTAGAATCAGCAGATTGGCTAAATTTTTTTAAATAATCGCAAAAAACACTTATAAAAACACCAATTAAATCACACAAACAACATTTTTTGTCCGAAACACTACACTAGTGTATTCCTACGTATTTTTCTCTGCTGAATCCGAATTTAAAGTCAAAATAACTAAATTGGCTAAAATTTCGAAGTCATTTTAAAAAATTGCGAAACAATCGAGATTTTATGAAATGACCTCAAAAAATTTAGCCATTCTAGCAATTCTGACTTCATATTTGGATTCAGCGGTGAAAAATACGTAAGAGTACACTAGCGTAGTGTCTTGACCATGACACTTTTTTTGTGTGTCTGTGTTATCACTCAATTCAGCTGTGAGTTATAAGTCAGGATTAGTAAATTTAAAATCTGGCCACCCTGAATTTTTTAATTTAAAGTTTGCTAATTTCCTACTGATATATGCTGATGATATTTTGCATTTCTCCTTGACTTTAGGTTTTAAAGAGCGTTTTTCAAACGTTTTAATCCTTTGGAACCTACATACTATTTATTAAAGCCGACTTTGGCTAAAATAGTATCAACAAATATGTTGATGTCTTTATTATTTAAAATAATTTCAAGAATTTCTCTTTTGTTCAAAGTAGTCATCTTTAATCAAATAAGTCAAAATACTAGAAAAAAAAGTACTGTTTGCTCTTCAAACCATACTACAAAATGATTATCATATAATTAAAGATTGCATACAAATCTAAAATCACGATTTTTAAAAACCGCAGCAAACCGTACCTCGAACTAATTACGAATTAACTACTGAAGACTCTGGCATGTTAAAATTTTCAATAACTAGTCAAGTTTTCGTGAAGGCTCCATCGGCGTATTGACAAGTAGTATAGTAAAACAACAATTTTTCACAATTATTCGGAATATTAATAATTTTGTTAAAATTATTTTTAATTATTTACTCTATTTTTACACATTACATATTTGTATTGATGAGAAAATATAATATAATCAGTGACAGAAATTAAATTTAAGTAAATAAATGACATTTTAAAAAGTGACCACTGTATCGTTCAAGTCTTATTCTTAAATAAACTTAATATACCAGGTTAAATATTTAATTAAAAGTTGTAATATTTCAAAATCAATTACTTTGAACTATCTACATAATGATAGTATATTGCTTTTTGAAAAAGGCTATAGTGAATTTTGGACAAGTTCTTAAGATTAAGATAAAAAAAAGTATTAACTTAAATAAATAGATGTTCTTATCGATTGAATTTAATTCAAATTATAGTGAACTGTCACGGTTGACACAATAGTTTCATTTCGATTTCCCTAATTTACAGACAATTTTTTTTCTTTTTCCCTGACATTTTTTAAATTTTTAGTAACTTTTGTTCATATGCATAAAATTTACAATCATTGATTTGCTTTAGACATGTTAAAAAATGCAATCTTTTAGCTAATTTATACTCTTTACAATTTTCCAGTCCTTTTTATGAAATTCTTTGACTCTTCCCTGATTTTACTGAATTCCTTACCCTGTGTCAACCCTGATTGAAACCGAGATAAATAAAAAATTGAACAAATTTTTAATATAGGGGAGGGTGGTAAGTAGTTATACTAGGCTGGTTCTGGATAGAAAAGTGTTAGCGCATATATGTGTGAGCTGCTTTGTGTGTGTGTATCCGTGTGAGGGTACCGGAAGTAGAAAGTATGGAATGTCATATATTGAGATAATGGTTTCCGATTTCTAAGAATTTGTCAAATGTTTATAATTTATTGCTTTTGTTTATTAGAAATTGTTTTTAATCGTGAGAATAAAAGTCTAATTAGAATAAAGAAATTAAAAGAGGTGTTGCGCAATCGTGATTTCCGGTCCCACATTCCATTGAAGGTTTGTTTTGACTATCTTCCTTATAGTGCATTCCAGAGCAGGCTTTTTTATTACATGCATTTTGTTTATCAAGAATATAATTTATTGCTTCCTAAGTTTTCTTTATTAATATTTTTTCCAGGAATTTTATTCATATTATTAAATGTTTAGAAATCATGAATTTTGTCGGCTTTTGTTAAAGAAAAATATAATTTATTGATTTCTTCTGTCTAGACTTTAAAAAAATTGTTTATTTGATTTAAATGTTTAAAAATCATGCCTTTGTTAGCTTTTGTTTATTAAGAATATAATTTATTGCTTTCTAAGTTTTGTTTATTAAAATATTGGTTATTTAAGAGATTTTATTCTTATAGTACATTCCAAAGCATTGTTAACCATTCCATGAATTTTTAGTAGTGGGAAAGAATGTGACTAAGATAGTGACACAAGACATAAATCAAGACACGAGATATAAACCTCAAACCTAAGTCTAAATAATAAAATTATTAACATAAAACTCATTAATTAAACTCAACCTTAAGATTCGAAACATAGGACATAAGACATAACCATCAAAATACATGAAACTCAAAGTACAAGGATAGAACACATTTGATATTCGAGACATGAGATCAAATACTTCAAACATAAGCCTTACGACATAACATTTTTAACATAAAATACATCAATAAATCTCAAACCTTGAGACTTAAAACATAAGACACAAGATGTAATATTCAAGAAAAAAAGCCTTAATTTATAGAACCTAAATCTTTTAACAATTTACTTAAACCGTAAGTCATAAATAGAAATTAACCTAAGATTCAAATTATAATCCTAAAGACATGAGACTCGAACTCAAAGCATAAGAGGCTGCTTCCATTTCAAATCATACAGGTCGAATATGTTCAAAATTCAAAATCATGTTTAATCATGTTAAATAGTTTTACGACTATTTGAAAGTTTTAGGTCAAAGAGTGATTTTTGAACAAAAGCGCTAACAAATTTTTTTAAAATCACTCTAGTTTTTTCAAAAAATTATATTTTTTAATTTCTTTTTCAGATTTTACTTATGTTTTAGGTGCTCTTTCTTAGCAACTTTGAAAATTTACAAAATGGCGGCCATTTTTTGAAAAATCAAAAAACTCAAATTTCTCAAAAACGTAATTTTTTATTTTTTTGAAATTTTTTTTGTAGTTACTAGATAACAAAAAAAAAATTTTCCAATAGGTTTAATGTGCGCTAAAACACTGTTAAAGACGCAGCAATTTTTTTTGTGAAAATTATAAAAGGCATTATTTTGGCTAAACTAGTGCCATAAATTATTCCATTTTTTTTTTTTAGTAATGTTTGACTAATGTTTGACATGATTTTTCTTTACAAATTAAGGAATTTTAAAATTTTTCAAAATGTCTATTTTTCAAAAATAAAAAAGCCTAATTTTCTCAAAAACAATATTTTTTATTTCTATAAATTTTGTTTTCATTTACTAGATAGAAAAAGGAATAAAAAATTATATTTCTCTAAATAAAAAATAGTTGTTTAAAAAGTAAATAAAACATATTTTTTATCCCAGAGGCACAAACATGGCGCTTTTAGATGACTGTAGGCAGGGTCTAAACGCATTCATTTGTTCGATCGGGTAAAAATGGCTTCCATTTTTTCCCTAGGGAAAAAATGAACAGCTGATCCATGCATTTTTTCCACCACAGGGCAAAAATGGCCGCCATTTTTATACGGTCAAACAAGTGAATGCATTTAGACCCTAACCTACAAACATTTAAAAGCACCAAGATTGTGCCTTTGGAATAAAAAGTATCGTAAGCAACACGAGTTTAAAGTCAGTCCAATTTGTTTACAATAATGTTTGTGTACTCGTTTACGTCTCGGGCTTCGCCCTCGACTATTACTCTTACACAAACATCAGCGTAAACAAATGGCTGCCTTTAACCCCTTGTTGCCTAATATACTATAAGGTGATTTTTCCAACTGAAAGATATCTTTGCATTCGCCAAAATAATGACTTTTTTTATTTAAAAACAAAAAAAATTCTTAAGCCTTTCACAGTGTTTAGCGCACATTAAACCTATTAGAAAATTTTTTTTTTGTTATCTACTAACTACAAAAAAAATTAAAAAAAAAAAAATTACGTTTTTGAGAAATTTGAGTTTTTTGATTTATCAAAAAATGGCCGCCATTTTGTTAATTTTCCAAATTTTTTAAATTTTCAAAATTGCAAAGAAAGAGCACATAAAACATAAGTAAAATCAGAAAACAAAATTAAAAAATATAATTTTTTGAAATCTCAATACAAAAAAATACGTGTCTTATTATTTGCCCTAAAAAACAATAAAAATCATGTTAAACGTGATTTTGAATTTTGAACATATTCTACCTGTATGATTTGAAATGGAAACAGCCAAGAATAGAACACATGACACAAGACATAAATCGAGACACGAGATATAAACCTCAAACATAAGTCTAAATAATAAAATGATTAACATAAAACTCATCAATTAACCTCAACCTTAAGATTCGAAACATAGGACATAAGAGATAACCATCAAAATACATAAAACTCAAAGTACAAGAATAGAACACATGACACAAGACATAAAGCATAAGAATCGAAACACATAACAGAAGACTTAAGACATATAAATCAAGACATGAGATATAAACTTTAAACCTTAGTCTAAATAATAAAATTAGTAGCATAAAACTCAACAATTAAACACAACCTTAAGATTCGAAACATCAGACATAAGATATAACTACAAAAATACATAACACTTAAAGTATAAGAACAGAACACATGACACAAGACATGAGATAAAATACTAAAAACATAAGCCTTAAGACATAAGATTATTAACATAAAATTCATCAATAAATCTCAAACCGTAAAATTCAAAACATAAGACACAAGATGTAATATTCAAGAAAAAAAGACTAAAAACATAGAACTCATAAATTTTAACAAATTACTTAAACCGTAAGACATAAATAGAAATTAACCTAAGATTCAAATCATAATCCTAAATACATAAGACTCAAACTCAAAGCATAAGAATCAAAACACATAACAGAAGACTTAAGACACAAGACATAAGATTTACTATTCGAGACATGAGATCAAATACTTAAAACATAAGCCTTAAGACATAAATTATTAACATAAAATTCATCAATAAATCTCAAAGAGATGTTAGGTTTTATTTAACGATCTTAACACAAGATGTAATACTCAAGAAACAAGACCCATTAAGATTCGAAACATCAAACATAAGATATAACAACAACAATACATGAAACTCAAAGTATAAGAATAGTACACGTGACATAAGATTTATTATTCGAGACATGAGATCAAATACTTATAAAACATAAGTCTTAAGACATAAATTATTAACATAAAATTAATAATAATAAAGTACAACGGGATTTTTGTCTGTCCACGCAATTGTGTTGAGTCAATGAAAGAAAGTTGTAGTTTTCCATGTCTCCTAGATGTTTTTTGGGTCGCAGATTGTGAATTTGGGGTAAAAAATGACAATTTAAAAGTTTTACTCGGTCAAAATTGCGAATAAATGCAAAAAAAAAAAATTTGAGATTTTAATGTTTACGCAATTCTGTTGAATCATTGAAAGAAACTCGTAGTTTTTTATGTCTCCTAGATGTTTTTTGGGTCGCAGATTGTGAATTTGAGATCAAAATTGATGGTTTAATAGTTAAAATCGGTCAAAATCTCAAAAAAGTAAAAAATTTAAAAAATTATTTTTGTCTGTCCGCACTGCTGTGTAGAATTGTGGTGTGAAATTAATGACTTTGCTTCTTTATAAGGTGCTTTTTGGATCGTAGATTAAGGATCTGAAGTTAGATTGTACAATTAAAAATTTTAAAGCACCTAAAATAGCTAAAAATCGTAAAAAAATAAAAAAAATTTGTTCTGTCCGCATTTTTGTGTCAAATTGTGTTGTTTAATTAGTAAGTTTTCTTTTAATATGCAGTTGTTAGATCAACGATTACTGATTTGAAGTTAAATTTGTCATTTTAGGAGTTTAAAGCAGTCAAAATGAGTAAAAATCATCAAAATAACAAAAAAATGTAAAATAACAGAAATTCATTCGATTTGTTCGCATTAATATGAAAAACTATATTGTTTAATAATTATTTTTCTTTTCAATTCGTAGTTCTTAGATCGCTGACTACTGATTGTAAGATGAAATTGTCATTTTTGGGAGCTGAGAGCACTCAAAATTAGTCAAAATCGTCAAAATAGCTAAAAATTATAAAATATTACAAATTCATGCTGTTTTTCCGTATTGACATGCAAAATAATGTTCTTTAATAATTTTTTTTTTTCTATACGTAGTTCTCAGATCGTTTACTACTGATTAGCTTTTAAAATTGACATTTTTGGAGTTTAGAGCAGCTAAAAGTAGTCAAAATCATCAAAATAGCAAAAAATCGTAAAATAAAAAAAATTCATGTTATCTATCCATACTGATATGTAAAATTATGTCGTTTAAATCGTTATTTTACTTTTTTATATGCAGTTTCTAGATTGCTGATTACTGCTTAGAAGTTAAAATTTCATTTTATAGAAGTTTAGAGCAGTCAAAAGGAGTAAAAATCGTCAAAACAGCTAAAATTGTTAAAGTTTAAAAATTCATTTTGTCTGTTCGTATTAATATGCAAAGCTATGTTGTTTAATAATTATTTTTCTTTTCTAAGATCGCTAATTATTGATTAGAAGTTAAAATTGTCATCTTATTAGTTTACAGCAGCCAAAATTGGTTGACTTGGCAACATTTAAACTAAAATTTGTAAAATACTAAAAATTAATTTTGTCTATTCTTAATAAAAATGCAAAACTATGATGTTTAATTAATTTTTTTTTCATACGTAGTTTTTAGATTGCAGATTACTGATTCAAATTTTAAATTGGTGTTTTATAAAGAATTTAGATCGTTTACTGATTCAATTGTTAATATGGCGGATAAATGGCATTAATTAGAAAATTTAAAAATAATAACTTGTTGAATTAAATTAAATTTTAAAAATAATTTTAACTAAATTCAAATTCCTTCTTTACAGGTTAATACATACGTGATTTTGGTTTGCCAAAACTTAAAACGGCTGACATAAAATTATCTGAATTCTTACTATTCCAATAAGTTCCCTTTTTTCTATAATTCATTAGGATAAAAGCACTAAATTGGATTAACATAGCGAATAAATTTATGGAAATCGATTGGTTATACTCTCAACTTGTTTCTTTCAGTTTTTGGAGTAGTTGATTACGTATTTTGTTATTTTTTAGAAATTCAAAATAGCTGATCCAAAATGTCTAACAAAATTTTTTAAAATTAATCGAAATAGTTAGGTATCTACTTGTAGAAGAATACTAATACATATTAAAATATTAAAATTAGATTATATTGTAATATTATAATTGTAATATTAATTTACTAATAAGAAATTATAAGAAAACATAATTAAAATAAAATTAAAATTTTTTAAAGTTCTGACAACATGGCTGCCTTTTTCGTAAACTGAAAAATTGCTTATATAAATGTCTACAATTTACTTAATTAAAGAAGGGTTTGTGCACATTTTCAGCTGCAATAAAAAATTATTTTAAAAAATTTTAAAAAAATATTTTACACCTGTAAAGTTTTTTAGAAAAATTAAAATTTTTTAAAATTCATCCGCTATATTATGGAAATTTATTGAAAAAGTGTGAAAAATAATTTTTGTTAGAAAATGCAAAAAAATATGGAAGAAATTTAATTTTCAAATAGTTTTTCTGTAAAAAAATTCTAATGTGAAAATGTAGCCAAACTCTGTCGCGTTAATTAAAATAATATCAGTTTTTCATATTTATTTTTATTGAAAGGTTATAATATTTTGTTTATATATTTAATTAATTGTTTTTAATTTTTAATTGTGATGTTATTGAAATAATTAACTAAAGCTATTATTGATTTTTATTGAAACTAATAGATTTATTAGTAATAAAATTTAATAAATGAATATAGACATTATAATTTAATTTGAATTTTAATAATTAAATTAATTAAAAAGAAAATAACATTAATTCTGTTTTTTTAAATTAATTTTAAAACTTTTTGAGCCATTTCATTTTCACTGTTGTCTTCTTCTACCATAATCCGTTTCACTCCTTTATTTAATTCTTTTTGACTCATTCGAGGAGTACATTGCATCTTTGAAATATCTTTTGACGATTCAATTCGAAAGTAAATCGGATCTAAATAAAAATTATTTAGTTACGCTCTAGATTTAATTTAAATATTTAATTTAGAGGTTGTTAATAAATTACGTCACACTTTAGGGCGGAGAGGGGGGGAGTAGTGTCCAGAGAAATGTGACAATCTATATAAAATTTTGAAGTTCCTCATGTAAAAAGTGGGATGAGAGGGAGTTATTATTCAACAAAATTTTTGTGACGTAATATAAAGACCACACCTTATCTGTTAAAAACTTGTAACATCTTTTAGAAGAGGGTTAGAATGGTATGGTGAAAATTTTATGTTAAAAATTTTATTAACCTACTTTCTAAAACAAGTTTTCCTTGAATAAGAATCTTGTCTCCTTTTTCAAATTTTTCATCTTCTAAAAGATTAAATGAATAAATTCGAAATTCAATTTTAAATAAACCGTCAGTAATGGAACCACATAGAATCTCTGAATTTCCATTTGGTTCATTTGTTTTGTTGAATGTAGTTTTTAAAAATCCTTCAGTTTCTAAATAATTGTTGTAAGAAAGAGAAATGCAAATTATTAAAAAGGAAAAAATAAATTATATGTACAAGTGTTAATGTACAAAATTTAGTTTTATTTACTATACGTAAACATAATCTTATTCATTTATTAAACTAAATTAAATAAACTAATAAAAAATATTAATTTTTTAAGGAAAAAAAAATTTATTACAAACTTACTAATTAATTTTGACTTTTCTTTTCCTAAATTTTCTAATTTGCAAAAGTTGTAACTTTCTTCTTCATCTAGATTCAGTTGTTTATGAATTCTTAAACATTTAACAATTGTATTTGATTGTAGAACAAGTTCATAATTTAATTTTGATGTCTTAAAGTTTGAATGTGTTTTAATTTTTCTTGCTGATGCTCCATCAATATGAAGAACCTATATATTTTTAGAGATAATTACTATATTTATAAACGTGTTACATATATTTTAGCCTTAACTATTTTAACCTCAAATTAAGATTAAAAAGTTAACCGGTTTAAAGCAAAAAATTATAGTTTTTAAAATATAGGTACAAAATTTGGGCGAATAAAGCTCTTAAATCTTGCTATCTGTTCATTCCAAATTTTAACTAGGACACTGCAACCACTTCCATTATTTAAAATGAATTTCATTAGCAAATGTTCCTTTTCATTTCCTACATGTTCGGGGCCAGACATACTTTCAACAAAGCCTATCAATTCACTAAAAATTTCAATGTTTTAGATTACATTTCTTAAGTAATATTTTACTGTTTATTTACTATTAATTTCATAAAAATTAAATATATTTTTTAAATAAGTTAACCCTTTCTTACACTGCTGAATCTGTTACTATTATACTTTTCATCATTTCATTTGTTGAGAATGTAGATCCTGGCTTTACATAATCACTCATTTTTAACTATTTTTAAAATATAAAATCTTTCTATATTTAATGATTATTATTAAGATATTAAAATTATTCAATTGATTGATTTTGTTAAATAACCAACTAAAATGGATTGACAGCTTTTTATTTAAAAACAAATAAATACCTATATCTATATATATTATTTAAAAACAATGACATTTATAATTCCTTAATAATTATAATTTATAATAATAAATAAATTTTTAAATAATAATGTTTATTCCTTTTTTAGTATTAATTAGTTTATGTTAATTATGTTAATTATATTATTATACATATTTATATTTATTTATATTTAGTTTTATACTTATATTTAAAATAATATTTTTTTAAGAAATAATGTTCCATTGATTTTATTTTTAAATTAGTACATGAAGTGAGTTCCTGTACAAAGAAAAGAAGTTGTAAATTCTAACTTCACATGTATAAAAATAATTAATGTCAAGCCTATTAACTAATAAAAATATCTGTAAAAAATGGAAATTGACAAGAGAGAAAATAGAAATGATGAAAGTAATAGTGTAGAAGATGAATCTGAAAGTTCATTAAATGAGAAATTATCATCTACTGAAAATTTAAATCTTCAAATTGAACGAAAGGAACATGAAATAGAAACTATAGATGAATGGGAATATACCTCCAATGAAGAATTTAAATCGATTCAAATAAATGATTTAAACGTGTATGTAAAAAATTAAGTACTTAAATTGTGTAAATATAAAAAATTCAAACATTTTTTTTAATTAACTAAAAATTAAACGCATAAAGATGTTAATTACTCATTTTCTTTAGTGAACTGATAGGATTTGTTTCTAAAATTAATTCTCCTAAAATTGTGGGATATAAGACAAAACATCGTCTTATGACTTTTATTATTAATAACGATGAAGGAACTCAATGCATGATATTAGCTTGGAAAAACGAAATCAAGAAAATTGAATCTTTATTGGAATTACATAATGTATTATATTAAGTATTTCTAATTATAAAACACAGTTTTAAAATATGTTTTTATAAATGAATAGAAAATAGAAAATATAAATTTATAAATAACATGAATTTATAAATAAATTAGAATTATTTCCTTTAATAATCTTTAATAATTATATGGAGTAACTAATCTTAGCAAGGTCAAAAATAAAAGAACAAATTTTTTATCCGTTATTAAGTGAGAAGTAGTGAGAATACTCTCCTTACGAATAAATAAAAATTTTAAATGAATTAATAAAAATTTAAAATTAAAATATAAAAATATATTTCTTGACATGTTTAAAAATATTTTTTATATTTTAATCAGTGACATATTGCAACAAATTTTATATTTTACAAAATGGTAATTTTATGATTCTTGTATTGTTTTTTTTTTAATTTTGTGAAGATTGTATTTTGTTTATTTTTTTTAGATAAGTGCATATTATTAAAGTTTTTTTTTCAAATAAATTTTTGCCTTATTAAGTTTACAAAACTTTGCTAATGAAACGTTTTATAATTTGATGAGTAAAAAATTGTTTTTTTTTTATTATTGATCTTCCTTAGTAATTTTCTAGATAAAATTATCGAATAAATTCTATTTTCATAAGGTAATACGTATTCAAGGAGCAAAAGCAGTGGAAATTAAGTATCCAAAATTTAATACTGGCAATACTGATTATGAATTGGTATTTCAAAAATGTACAACCATTAATATATTAAAACAAGAAAAAGATGATCTGAACTTTAAAAGTCCTAACCCAGTTCTAAAAACAATATCACTGTTTGATTTAAAACTCGAACACGGTAATGTCAGTAAGTATGTTTACAATATTTTAGCTGATGAATATTATAAATTTATAATATCTCCCTAATTAAACTCTCCATCTAATCTTATCTTTATTAATTTAATGCCAACGAATAGAAAACTGTTCTAAAGTTTATATATTGTGAAATGAACTTTAAATTTAATTGAAAATTTAATTAAGATTTTACTGTTTCACGACTGTAAGTTTTTTAGATTATTCAATAAAAATAAATTATTTTCAAGTTAAAATTGTAAATTTACAATTATTGCATTTTTTATAAAAACTATTATCTTGTATTTGAATATGTAATGTAAATTATTACAGTTAAAAAAAAAAATTATTTTCATTGTTCATTAGAATTGATTAAAATAATTAATTCAATAACCTAATTAAATATTAATTGAAAAACACATTTAATTTTTGACAGAAATAGAAGGATATGTTAGAACTGCTTTTCGCTTACTAGATTATTTAATTAACGACGAAAAAGTGTCATACGGTATTGGGTCCGTCACGGATGGAGAATTAAAAATCGATATAAGAATAAATAATTTTCCAAAAGTTGAACAGCTTTATGAAAAAGGAGATCACATAAGTGTGACTGGTTACATTAAGAATACTTGTAAGTGTAAATAATATTGAAGAGATGAAATTATTAAATTAAAACATAAAGTTTGATTGATGTTAAAATTTTAAAAAATTAATTTTATAAAATTATATGTAAAGACACAAACAATTGATGTAAGAAGCATTAAATTATTATTTTCATAGTAATAATAATGATAATAATAAGAATAATAATAAATAACACACTGGATTAAAAATATTTTATAAAGTATTAAAATTTAAACTTATATTACATTTTTAAATTATTTATCTTATTAATTAATTGTATTGTATGAATTATTAATTATAGTAGTTAAAGTAATATTTATTATTCATCAAAATTGTATAACTTATTTATACCTCATAACCTATTTACATTAATATTTACATTAATTTTTACATCACTGCTTACATAAAACTTAATTAATTTAAATTTTTTAATTTTACAGATCAAGGATTGGTTTTCATTTTGACGGAAAACGAAAATTGCATCAATTTAATTGATGATAAAAAATTGAAATTTGAAGAAACTTTTTTTGGATTTAAACCAGTTTTAAAGCAGATTAATAAATATTAACTTTTATCTTTAAATTATAATAATTGGTGATAACGCACAATTATTCATTTTCTAAAATGGTTCAAATACCCGACACATTTGTTATTGTTTTAATCGAGTAAAGTTTAAAATAAAACTTATTTCTTATATTTATTGTTCTTAACTATATATTATTATGATATATAAATGATATATATATTAATAAAATAAAAATAATATTATTTATTATTTTTAGAAATAATAATAATTTTTGAAGAGTTAAAAAATATATAAAAAACCATTTTTTGCGTAAAAAAATAGTTATATTTTTAAATATATTAAATAAAATTTATAAATTGAATTGGGTACCTGGGGCAAAGAAAAGCAAGGGGAAAAAAACAAAAGAGATTTAAGCTTAGTTTATAAAATTTTAAGTAAGTCAACCTCAGGCTACCTACAAGAATTTATAAATATTTGTTAATTATCCGATTATCAATTGGCAGCAGGATATTATGAAGGTAATTCCTAATCGATAAAAAATTGTAAAAAGAATTAACTCTGTTTTACTATTTTGTGTTGTATTTGAAAGAAAGACGTAAAAAAATCCGAAAAGAATTTTTTATTTTATGTTATTAATTATTAATGCTATATTATTAATTAATTTATGTTTTTGTTTTTTCAGAATTTACATAATAATAATAATAATAATAATTCTTTTTATTACCCCCAAAAATTTGAAATTTCTGGGTGAAAAATTTTTTTAAATAAATTAAGAAATGTATGACTACACAAACTTTCATCTATTTGAGAGAGGAAGAGAGACTTTATATTCATATTTAGTGACCCAAAAAACTCCTAAGTATTGAGATTAGAGAAAATTTTTTTTAAATTCTTTAGAATTTTTTGAAGATAAATTGCCATATATTGGATCCGCAGTTTTGAATTTTAAAAATCTGATTTTAGATTCGTATTCCACGACTTCAGAATTCTTCTTTCACCAAATTTATAATAAATCAGTTAAAATTTGTTCAAGATATTTAATTTTGAATATTACTACTTTTAGTAATATTTTTTTTCTTACACCCGCCTTAGAGATAATTCTTTTTTTTATCCCTAAATTTTTCAATTTTGTCAAAATTTAGAGGTAATGAAAAACAGCAGTTTTCCGCGATTCGAAAGCTCTTAAATATTCTAATAACCCATAAATTATTCTAGGGAAGTGTTGTAACAAGTTTATGCAAAAAAAATTACTAAAGATGTGCATTTAAAAAACAACAAATTACATTAATGGTGAAAATTAGGAATTTTTTTTTAACTTAAATAACCCTTTTTATGTTTATTATTAATTGGAAATTAAAACAGTTTAATTTGTATTAAAAAGTTTCAAAAAATTTTCAAAAAAAATTTAAATATGAAGAGAAACTATTTCCGTAACACATTTATTTTTTTTAAATATAAAAATTATGAGAGTTTAATTATTAAATTTATTTTATTCAAATTCAATATATATTCACATACCACCTGATCACTTTGGGGGGAGGGGGTCTATAAAAGTAAATAAAATGTCTACAATTCTTATCATTTTTAAGTGCAATATGATGTGAAAAAGGTGTTGAATCTATATAAAAATTTGCAGGTGTTATATGAACCTCTGTCTCTTATATATATTCTTTAAAAACAAAAGCACATAAATTAACTGTCATAACTTTGAACTTTTACAAGCATTGAAAAGTGTTAAGGTAAATCCATACTATTATAGAAAAGTTAAATTTAATTATTAATTTGTAATAAAAAATGCCATTCAAAAAAAGGTTAACATAACATCGATATTACAATAATATCTTACATTTTGATACTTGGAAGATCACTTAATATATTGAAGGATTCAAAAATAATAATACAAATCATTTAGAAGGTATTGATGTAAAATTAGAAATTAAAAAAATATTTTAATTATTATTTTTATTTTTTAAAATATGTATACAAGTAACTGTCCCGCAAATAAATGTGGATCAAGTTGCAAAGCGTCTATCTTTACATTCGAGGAGGTTAAGCAATTTCCATCTGGGTTAGAACTTGAATGTCTAACCTTCTCCACGATATCATTCAGAAAATTTGTTAACAATTTTAAATTAAATTGAACATTTTCTTTGAGCAAAATGGTAAACTATTAAGCATTATAAATCCTGAAAGAAATGTTTATGTAATAAAAAAAAAATAATAACACAAATTTTGCATTTTTGGCCTATTAATATATTTAACTTGACCAACTGATAAGTAGAATTATTTTCATGAAAATAAAGTACTATTAATAAATGTTATTTTTAACCTTTTTTTGTAAAAGCAAAAATAATATTTTTATCATGGATTTATTGATTATAAAAATCTTTTCATTGTTTAAAAGAGTTCGGAAAAAAAGTGATGACACATCACACTGATTTTTAGTTTCAAAAATCTTTGCAAAAAAAAATTGTAAAAAAAGCTAAGATATTTGCTGTGACAGCTGATTTTTATGCAAATCAGAAAAAGTTTAGTTGCATCTGTAGTAAAACTAATATATTACAAAATAAAGAATAGAATTTAAAAAAATATATTGTTTGTAATATTTAAAAATCTGTACACAGATATTTATACAAAAGATTAAAAAAAAATTATTGAAGACATCTTTGGCATTAAAAAATACAGTTTTTGACAAATGTAATTGTGACAGTTTTATAAATACTTTTTAAAAATTAATAATTACGTATGATTCTATTTTTTTAAATCTATTTAAAATTTTCTAAAAGTCGATAAATAAAATATATTTTATTTAAATAGTTTTGTTAAATTTTGCGTTCGTACAGACCTTTTTCTAAGGACGTAGAATATTTAATTATTTAATTAATCATTAGTTTTATACCTATATATAATTTCAGGGTGTGCTTCCGAATAAGCATTATCCTCGATTTTAATAGCATTTTGTTCTTTTACGTATTTTTGAATGCTACTTACAAAAATGAAAGTGAAACTAAGCCCAAATTTTATTTTTATATTTAAAATAAAAATAATAAAAAACAAAAAAAAAAGTTAGTTTCTTGCGTTTAACTTGTGAAAAATTTTAAATTTTAAATAATATTTTAGAGAAAATTGTAGATCTCAATTAAATACACATTTGATACTGCACTAAGAAAAAAAAACTTTTAAATTTATAGCATGTGTATTCGAATACCTCCAAAATTATATATTTTTCATTTGATATGATATTCAGTTGATTTTATAGCATTGCTTTTAAATTAAAGATTACAGCTTTTATTTCAATAGTAATGCTATAAAAGCAACTGAATATCATATCAAATGAAAAATATATAATTTTACCGGTATTCGAATACACATGCTAGAAATTTAAAAATATTTTTTTGTCAGTGTACCCTCTTCATTTGAATAGTTTTTTTAGTAAAATGCAAAACACTGTCAACTAATATAAAAATATTATATAGTTATATTATTAATAAAGAAGGAATAAAATAAAAAAAAATTAAGATTATTTATGTAATTTAATTTACTGCTTTTGAAAATGGTAGTAAAAAATGGCGTAAATTAAATTTACAATAAAAGCAAAAGAAAGGGTAAATATTTATTTCTTTTTGTTGCTATAATCAAATTGACTAGACAAAATTTAAAAAAGTAAATTAAACAAAAGTTGTAACACTGTAAATTTTTTATTTATTTTTTTTTTGTCAGACAGATCAAATATTTTAAATATATATATAGAAATTTCATTGTCAAAATATTAATTATTTTTTTAAAAAATTCATAAACAAAACTGCGGCTTACAGCAGTAACGTTATACTCAATCACATTTGCCTTTAAGACTTTCATTAAAATCGAATTTGCTTAAATTTTCAATTAACCATATTCTGATGTAGCATGAAAAATACGTAAATTTTCTAATTAAAAAAATAAAGGATATGACTTATTAGAAAGTATATCCTAATTTTATTATTTTTAATTCTAAATTTGAATATTTAGGTATTTGTTATACAAATCTTTAACGAATTAAAGAATAATAAGGCATGTCACAGTCTTCTTATGAACATGGTCCATTATCAAGAAGAAGAGATAAGTATTATACTTTAAGTAATGATGAGTTAAACATCGTCCTCAGAGATAATAAAAAGTTAACAGACAATCATATGTGCAAATTTAACGAGTTATTAGAAATTAAATCTAATTATGTTTTTAAAATGCAAAGTACACTTTATGTTCATCGTAATCTTTTAAAATACATCTCTCCTATTGACAAAAATAAAAAGCACATCCAAATACTTTTTAGTGGTCCAAGTGACGACGGTCATTGGATTTGTACTTACTATAATGGTGAAAAAATTTTTGTGTATGATAGTATGAATAGTTGCAAAAATTTAAATTTCGATCAAGAAAATTATTTAAACCGTTTATATCCCTTTAAACCGTTAATAGAGTTTGCAAATGTACAGCAGCAAACTAATCGTTTTGATTGCGGTGTATTTTCTATTGCATTTGCTACGTCTATTTGTTTTGGTATGGCACCAGAAACAATTATTTATAACCAAAGTAGAATGAGACAGCATGTATATTCAATGTTTATAAATAATTGTTTAATTTCATTTCCTTTTTTGTCAGTAAACAATGAATGCAATATATTCATCAGTCAGAAAGAAAGTCAAGAACACATTTATTTAAAAAATGAAATTGAAAAACCTCAAAGTGACTCAGTAAATAATAAAAAAAGGAAATTAATTAAACAAGAAAAAGATGATAATAATGGAGATTGTTTAAAAATGTATAAAATTGACGATGAAGATAAAAAATCAGCAAAAGAAAATATTAAAAAATCGATTATAAAAAAAAATGTAAAGAAAATGAGTCGTTTTTTAAAAGATAAAATAAGAAAACAAAATGTTAGATTGCAAGAAAGCGAAGAACAAAAATTAACCAGACAAGAAAAGGATAGAAATAGGAAAAAAAGAGTAAAATCTCAAGGAATTAAAGAAAACATTAACTTAATTGTGACAAGTAAAAATAAAAAAAAAATAGATCGTTTGAGAAAACAGAAATTTAGATTGCAAGAAAGTGAACAACAGAAATCGGTAAGACAAGAAAAGGATAGACAAAGAAAACGATACTCAAGATTAAAAGAAACTGTTTATTCAAAAAAAAATATATTACAACCAAATTTATTATACCAAAAAATAAGTTTTGATATAGAATCAAATGTATATAAACCAAAAATATCTAGTGTGAGAAAAAATAAGAGAAAAAATATAGATTCAATAGAAGTTGCAGTTATGGATATTGAAGAACAAATTGAAAATAAAATTTCTGAAAATTATTTAGGAAGCATGAATGTAAAATGCAATTTTTGTGACGCTTTACATTTTTTATGTGAAAGATCAGCAGATGGAATGTTTAATAATTGTTGTCACAAAGAAAAAGTAAAATTAAAAAAATTAAAATCTTATCCGAATGATTTAAAAAAGTTAATATTTGATTTAGAAGATGATGAAAGTAAAAATTTCAAAGAAAATATTAGATGTTATAATAGCGCATTAGCATTTGCCAGCATGGGAGCAAAATTAGAATTACCTAAAGGACATGGTCCTTTTGTTTTTCGTATCCATGGACAAATATATCATAATACTTTTTCGCTTCACCCGAATGATAGTGAAAAACCTAAATACGGACAATTGTATATTATAGACACAAACGAAGCTGTAGAAGAACGTTTAAATAATGAATGTAATAAGAAATGCTTACATTCTTTAATGTTAAAATTGGATATTTTACTTAGAGAAGTAAACCCTTTTGCAAAAGCTTTTAGAATGATGCGTGAAGTAGAGGCGGATGAAGAATCACGAGCAAAATCTTTAAATGAATCACCTAGAAATATTCAAATGTGGATAAAACGTGATCGTTCCCTGGATAAAAAAAGACTTAATGTTCCCTCATGTAACGAAGTAGCAGTAGTATTTGTAAGTGAGAACGGAGAACCTCCAATTGATCGTGATATATGTATTCATCCTAAAAAATCAAAGAGTATACCAATTTCAAATCTTAGTGCGAACGTTGATCCTATGACTTATCCTTTAATGTTTCCTTCAGGCGATGAAGGTTGGACTGTAAATATTAAACAAGTTGACGATTGTAAAAATGTAACTCCTTTACAGTTTTATATGTACAGGTTATCTTACAGAAAAGAATTCAATCCATGTTTATCAATGGGTAAGTTAACACAACAATATGTGGTGGATGCATGGTGTAAAGTAGAAGGTGAACGATTAAAATATATTCGTCAAGAACAAAAGAAACTTAGATCAGAAATGTATTGTGGATTAATGGATTATGTAAATAATAAAGCAGCAGAGAAAAATATTAGACCAGGACAAATTGTTATTTTACCATCAAGTTTTAATGGAGGTCCAAGAGCTTATCAAGAATCTTATATGGATGCTATGAGATTAGTTCAAGAATATGGTAAACCAGATTTATTTATCACTATGACATGCAATCCTAAATGGCCTGAAATAATTGAAAATTTGTTACATGGTCAAACCGCAACTGATAGACCAGATATTATGTCTAGAGTTTTTCATCAAAAAGTAAAAATGTTAATGACAGAATTAAAAGAAAAGAAAATTTTTGGAGACGTGAAAGCTTATATATATGTTATAGAATTTCAAAAACGCGGATTGCCACATATTCACTTAATTTTATTTTTACATAAAAATTTTTCAATAAGAGATGCAGAAACTGTTGATAAAATAATTAGTGCAGAAATTCCAAATGAGAAAAAAAATCCAAGGTTATTTAATATTATAAAACAATTTCAAGTTCATGGACCATGTGGAAAGCAAAATATTAATTCCCCGTGCATGGATAAAGATAAAATGATTTGTACTAAACACTATCCTAAAGCATTTTGTACTGAAACTAACATAAATTTAAAAGGATTTCCTTTATATAGACGAAGAAATAATAAAAGAAGAATATTTTTTTACTACAATTAAAACAGTCAAGTGCCAACTATTAAGGCCATTGTAGATAATTCATACATTGTTCCATATAACCCATATTTAAGTTTAACATTCAACTGCCATATAAACGTAGAATTATGTTCTACAATTGAATGCATTAAATACTTATTCAAATATTGTTATAAAGGACATGATTGTGCAATAATAGGTTATAAAGATGGTAATCAAGAAAGTCGTTATGATGAAATTCAACAATATTTAAATACACGCTATGTATGTCCACCTGAAGCAATGTACAGATTATTAGAATTCAACATACATGAACAATCTCATGCTACATATAGATTAGCTGTTCATTTACCAAATAAACAACAAGTATATTTTAAGGAAGGTTTAGAGGGGTTAGCTATTAATATATTTAAAGATACAACTTTAACGGCGTGGTTTAAATTGAATAAAAGGGATCCAGAAGCATGTAATTATTTATATACTGAAATACCTTATTACTACAGATTTATAAAAACATCAAAAATTTGGCAACTTAGAGAGAAATTTGTAAAACCGTTAATATGTCGTATGTATTTTGTAAGTCCGAAAGATTTAGAAAGGTATTTTTTAAGACTTTTACTATTGTATGTTCGTGGAGCAAAATCATTTGAAGACGTAAGAACTTATGAAGGAGTTACTTACAATACATTTTCAGAAGCAGCACGTGCAAGGAATTTGACGATTGATGATAATGAATGGGATAATTGTTTAGCTGAAGCTGTAACTATGAAATTTCCTAAAGAACTTTGTCGATTATTTGGATATATTTGTGTTTTTGGATTACCTATGAATGCTATACACTTATGGAAGAAATATAAAGAGCACATGGTTTTTAATCAAAATATACCTATTGAAATATCAAATCAACAATCATTAAGTACAATTGAAGAAGTGCTTTTATATCATGGGTTTACATTAAGCCATTTTGGATTGCCAAGTATTAATCAAAATATTTTAGAAAAATATAGTGAGTCAATAAATAAAAATGTTATAATTTCAAGCAGTTTAGAAAAAGAAGCGGAAATTCTTATTCGAAGTTTAAATAATTTACAACAAAAAGTTTTTGAAACAATTATGACAGCAGTTCATAATAACGATTATATTAATAGATATATATTTCTTGATGGACCAGGTGGTAGTGGTAAAAGTTATTTGCACAATACAATTATTTCTGCTTTGGAGAGTGAAGAATATATAGTTTTGTCAGTCGCATGGACTGGTATAGCTGCTAATCTTTTAAAAGGAGGACAAACTTCTCATTCCATGTTCAAATTTCCTATACCTTTGAATGAAGATTCAACATGTAATATCAGTGGATTATCTAAACACGCTAAACTTATTAGACAATCTAAACTTATTATTTGGGATGAAATTACAATGGCCCCGAAATATGCATTACAAGCTATGGAATGTATGTTAAGAGATATAACCAACTGTAGTAAACCTTTTGGAGGTAAAGTTTTATTAATTTCAAGAGATTTTAGACAAATTTTACCAATTGTGAAAAATGGTATTCGTACTCATATTATTGAGTCGTGTGTTAAAAATAGTAATTTATGGGAACATTTTAAATATATGTCTTTAAAAACGAATATTAGACTAGACGAAAACCAGGAGGAATTTTCAAACTGGTTACTGCAAGTAGGCAATGGAGAAACTAAAAATTTATTTGAAAAAGAAAATGGAGTTGTAGAAATTCAGAAAGAATTAATTTCAAACGGTAATTTAATTGAAGAAATTTTTGGATCTGATATAAAGAAAAATGATACATCTGTTTATTCATCATGTATTCTTTCACTAACTAATTCTGATGTATTAAACATGAATGAACAAATTCTTTCAATTTTAGAAGGACAAGAAATAGTGTACTATAGTGTTGATTCTGTATGCAATGATGAATCTAATGACAACAATGAAGCTAATGATAATGTTCCTGTAGAATTTTTAAATAGTTTAACACCAGATGGTCTACCTCCGCATAAAATATCTTTAAAAATTGGAGCTATAATTATGTTATTAAGAAACATGAATCTCGTTCAAGGATTATGTAATGGTACACGATTAGCAGTAAAAGATCTAAAAAAAAATGTTATTTCTGCTGAAATAATTACTGGAAAATTTACAGGTGAGATAGTGTTCATACCTCGCATAGATTTGTCGCCAACTACAGGTACATATCCTTTTAAAATGATAAGACGTCAATTTCCAATTAGACTAGCCTATGCTATGACAATAAATAAATCTCAAGGACAATCTTTTAATAAAGTTGGCATATATTTACCAATTTCTGTATTTGCTCATGGACAATTGTATGTTGCCTTATCAAGAGTAAAATCAAAAAAACAACTTAAATTATATGCATTGAATGCGGCTAAATTTAATAACATAAACGATTCAAAAAAAATGTATATAAAAAATATTGTTTATCATGAAATATTATAATTTCATAAAAAAATAGTAAAAACAAGGTTTCCTCTACGAAAAAGCAAAAATAATGGCAAGTTAATAATGGCAATAATAATAAAGAAAATTGATAATAATTGTACTAAAAAAATATATATATATGTATATGATTATATATAAATATTTTATAACAAATAATGGCAATTAGTAGTTATATATTAATGTAAACAGAAAAAAATTAAAAATCATAGTATAATAGTTTATTATGAAAGGAAGAAAGAAAGTGTCGTTGTGGAGTGGAGGTCTTCTTCCTTTCATTTCTTTAAATGAGTTTTATTTTATTAAATACATTATTGTAGAAATCTTGTACGCGCTTTAAAGCACTCATTTTTTTTGTTATAAAAAAATCTATATATTATAAAACAACGGCAATATTTATAATGGAAACACTAATAAAAAATAATAAATAAAAATGATAATAATAAAAAAATATATATTTTGTGGATAATATCTTTTTATTTATTTAAATGATTGTTTTCATTATTATTTTTTTAATTTCTTTAGTACAAAAGAGTGTAAAGAAGAAATAGAATCTTTTACTAATGTTAATGTTTATAATTTTTCTTAATTATTTACAATTATTTATATACTTTGAATAAATATGTATGTTTATTTAAAGAAAAATTATATTTGAACAATATTTTATTAAAATTAATAATAGTATTGAATAATAAAACATAGTATTGCTGTTGCATGCGCGCAATAGCGCGCGTTTATTTTGCTAGTTCATTAATAAATGTCAAACTTTAAAGCTCAAATCATAAAACACAATATGTAATACTCAAGATGTAATACTCAAGAAATAAGACTCAATACATAGAACCCATAAATTCTAACAATTTATTTAAAGCGTAAGATATAAGTAGTAATCAACCTTATGTTAAAACTTAATACTCAAACTCAAAGCATAAGAAACGAAACAGATAATAGAGGACTTAAGACATATACATCAAGATATACATCATATACATCTTAAAATATAAGACTTGGATTGTAATGAACCTAAAACTTAAATAGTAGAACTAAAGAAATAAGACTCAATACAAACAACTCATAGCATAGGAATCAAAACAAATAACTCAAGACACAAAACATGGAAATCTAGACATGAGATAAAAACTTTTCAACATGCGCCTAAAGACATAACATTATCAACATAAAACTCAACAACTAAACTTAAACCTTCGGATTTGATACATAACACAAAAGATATAACACCCAAGAAAGAAATGCTCAGTACATAAAACCTAAAATTTTCGATAAATTATTAAAAAATATATAAGACTTGGTCCCTGATGAACGTAAAACTTAAATCATAAAACTGAAAACATATGACTCAATACATCAAACTTAAAATATAAGAATCGAAACACATAACACAAAACATAGAACATGCAAATCTAAACATGAGTTTTAAACTTCTTAACAGACGCCTCTCATGACATAAAATTATCAACATCAAACTCAACAATAAAACTTGAACCTTCAGACTCGAAACATAAGACACGAGGTGTAATACACAAAGAGAGCACACTTATATTACATGAGGCATTCTCTGAAAAAAAGCCACCCTAAAAATTTTTTTTGACAACTTTCTTGTAAATGGAATATGTTATAGTATGAACCAAACCAAATATTTAGAGTAGGGTTTTAGGTCCGTGTAATGCGTGGTTGCCATATTATCAGGGGCTCAATTTTTATGCAGTGTAATTTTCAAATTCCAATAACTTTTAACTGAATGGATGGATTTGAAAAAATTACCAGGATTTTTTGTGCAGAATTTTCTAAACTTTCAAATAAGATTAGCTATTAATTTCAAAAATAACAATTTCATTAGAAAAAATTAAAAATTTTTTTTTTTAAATTTTGAACCCCCGCCCCCCCCCCCCTACGATTTTTTTCGAAAGTACCCCAAAATGTTCCGTATTTAGTCAGCTCTTTACCCACCAAAGGGAATTTTGGGACAGCAACATTTGGACGAGCTACAAATGAATATATACCACAACGCAACTTATTAACTATCATCTAATGTTAACCTGAGGCATATTACTTCCTCATAAAAGAGGTATTGTAATTGTGCTGGTTCTTGATTTTCTAAAAATAGATTAAATGCACTTATTTTCATCAAAAAAGTGTATACAGTCGAATTTATAGAATATATGACAATTTTTTATTTTTATTACATTTAAAATTCCATTTTTTACCATAATTTTTAAAATTATCATTTTCTAATTATTGTTCCTTTGCAAAAAATATTCTAACTGGAAAACTCATCATCCAAGCGACCTAGAGTTAATATTTAACCCAAAATTAGAAAAATTGGATGCTAGTTTTCGTTTCTTACAAAATTAAAATTTTTTATATAACTACTGCATTTTCCCAATAAACATTTTTTCTTTATATGGAAGAAATAATGTTTATGAAATAAACGCCTAGTAAGATTTTGTAATAGTATATATTTATTATCAAAATACGAAGGTGTTAGAAAATGTAATTTAAATATCATCTACTAAAACAAAAGGTCTGGTAGTAGTTACAAAGTTCTGCTAGGAGGCGCTGCTTACTGTCATCTCATAAACGAGTTTGCATATTTTTCATATCAAACTCGTCAAATCGATAGAGCAAAAAGAAACGTAGTTGTTACTTTCTTTGTTACTTTCTCAGTCATTCTCTGAAGCCATTTGCATTACATCTAAATTTTCTAGAACAGTAGAATATTCAACAACTTAATCATCAGGCCAGCCTTTCTTAGAAACCTTCTTACGACATTTATCACACAAATATATTTTGGTAGGTAAGTTTCTGACATTAATTTTTGCTCTATCGATTTGACGAGTTTGCGGCTTTCCATGCTTTTTGAATTTGAAAGGATTTCAACATTTATCAGCAGACATTGCATTAAAAAACAAATGACATCAAACATGAAACTTGAGGCATAAGACAGAACATTTGAAACATAAGCCTTAAGATGTAAGATTATCAACATAAAACTTAAAAAACCTTCAAATTTAAGACTCTAAACATAAGGCACACGATGTAACACTCATAGAAAAGAGATATAAGAAATAGAACCTAAAATTTTTGATAAAATATTGAAAATATAAGACCTATTCTCTAACTACGACATAAGACATATACATATAACTGAAGACATGAGATGGTAATACCTAAAACATAAGACTTAAGACATAAGATTTTCAACACAAAATTATTAACATTAAAATCAACAATAGAACTAAAGAATTCAGACTCGAAACATTCAAGAAAAAAGACCTAATACATAGAACCTAAACATTTTTAAAGAATTACTTAAAATATAAGATTAGAAGAAACATCAACTAACAATAAGAACATGTAAGATTGAATACATTAATTTCAGTCCTTAGAATTAAAAAACAAAAGACACAAGACATGCAACTCGAGATATAATACGAAACTGGTAATAATTGAAGCATTAGGATTTAAACCTAATATATATTAGTTTGAATATTCAAACTACCTAATACTACCAAAAGAAGCAAACAAATAAAAAAACTAAAGACAGATAACACAAAACATGGAACTCAGAGTAAAAGTATCTAACACATGACATCAAAATTAGAACATACAACAAGAGACATAAAATATGATAATAATAATAATAATAATAATAATAATAATACTCAACTTTTCTCAACGGAGAACATCCCGTACCACAGTGGTTTGTGGATGGACGTACGGTACTATTGCCAAAATGTGGAGATTTGACTTGTCCAAAGAATTACAGACCAATAGCTTGTCTTAACACCTGCTACAAGCTATTTACTGGTATCCTTAAGGAAAGAATTTTGTCATCTATTCAACCAGTATGGAGTACAATAGGCGAACAACGAGGATGCAAGAGAGGTCTGGCAGGTTGTAGGGAGAACCTACTGATTGATAGGTGTGTCACCCAAGACTCGATATTTTATCGACGAAACTTGTCCATGGCTTGGATTGACTACCGTAAGGCGTTTGATTCCACCAGTCATGAGCTTATTATTAAGCTTCTTGAATGTCTTGCGGTACATCCAGACATAGTGAGATGCTTGAGAGAGCTTATGCTTTTATGGAGAACAAGGTTTGTATTAACATCAAACAAGCAACAGGTGATGACTGACGTCATCATCTACAAAAGAGGAGTTTTCCAATGCGACTCTCTTAGTCCTCTATTGTTTTGTATCTCCCTCTTGCCTCTGTCTGTTGTGCTTCGTGAAAAACACTCTGGATACTTGTGTGGCAAACCAAGACATAGAGTTCACAAGATTAACCACCTGTTTTACATGGACGATCTTAAGCTCTATGGCTCCAGTAAGGAAGCATTAAAAATTCTAGTGTTTGCAGTGGCCAAGTATTGCAGTGCAATTGGAATGAGCTTTGGACTTGATAAATGTGCTGTTGTCCATATGAATAGAGGAAGACTGGAAACATCTGAAACATCAGGCGATTTAGACGATCTTCAGCTTATTGGTGGCAACTTCATCATCTTGGTGAAGGAGAAACTTACGCATATCTTGGAATTCCACAATCGGAAACTCAAGACGTGCGTGGGCTTAAAGATCAACTCCAAATTAAATATCGAGGTCTTCTCAGAAAAATTTGGTCATCCGAATTATCAGGGAAGAATAAGATACAGGCCACAAATGTATTAGCCATTTCTTTAATACTCTACACATTTGGGGCTGTTAAATGGAATGTGGATGAGCTGAAGATACTGGATAGACAAACGCGCAAGATGATGACAATACATCGATGCCATCATCCAAGGTCTTCCGTAACTCGAATATACCTTCCACGAGATCAGGGAGGAAGAGGGTTACTAAGTTTAGAATGTCTTCATCGCCGTATTGTACTGGCTGCGGCATGCTCAGTGATGAATAGTACGGATCCTTTAATGCAATTTGTCCATCATCATGAAGTTGCAAATAATGGGGCATTTTTATATCAAGCGGCAAATAGAGCGGCAAAGGAACTTAATCTTCGATTTGATACAAATAATACCGAACATGGAATAGCGTCGTTACCACCTTTGATGCTCAAAAAACATGTAAAGAATGCAGAACATGTACTTCTTTTAGAAAAACATGTTAGTAAGCCTGTTCACGGACAATTTTATAATATCGTCAGAGAAATGGGATTGTCTGTAGGTTTGTCTTTTGCATTCCTTAAATCGGCTGGATTAAAATCGGAGACAGAGGGATTTTTGTTCGCTTGTCAGGATGGAGTGATTAATACTTTGGTGTACCGCAGCCGTGTGATGCATATACCTGTTGACGATTCCAACTGTCGTGCATGCAAACAATACCCGGAGACACTTAGTCATATATTAAGTGCCTGTCCGATTTATGCATGTAACAGATATATAGAAAGACACAATGCTGCACTGAAGGTTTTGTATTACCACCTTCGTCACCAGTACGGTATAGATAAGGAGCCCATTCTGCCGTATGCCCAAATGGATCAAGAATCCGTTGTAGAAAATGACCAGTGCAAGATCTACTGGAATTTTTCTTTCCCCACCACTCATCATATCAGTGCCACCAAGCCTGATATGGTCCTCCAAGATCATAAAAGTAAGATCATTTATGTAGTTGAGTTTTCGGCTCCTGCCGACAGAAACATCATTAAAAAGGAGGATGAGAAACGGATAAAATATCAAGAGCTCTTATTCGAATTGAGTAAAATGCATCCAGGATATAGAGTCCATTTGATTGTTTTAATTCTCGGCTGCTTAGGAGGGATGAAGGCTTCATTTGTGAGCCAACTGAAGAAGATCCCAACCTGCGAACGTCAAGACAATTTGTTAGCAGGTAGAATGCAAAAACCAGTTCTTTTGAATTCTCTTTTTGTGGTCCGACAGCACTGTTCCTTGTAAAAAAAAAAAACATCTTTAAAGGTAGCTCTAAAAAAGCATCCAACAATTTCATGTCGGCGGCAATGGACATGAAGACCCAAAGAACAGAATGGTGAAACTGTACAGAGTAAAAAAAAAGAAACTTTTGCTTACCTTCCAGGACGGAAGGAGCAAAAGTTGATAAGAATATGTAAAGCAAGAATTGGGAGAGGTTGTTTTAGTGCGGTATTGCCACAGGATGTGGTCGAGTCCCACACGAACAAGTGCGTAAATGCATTTTTTCCTCTCCTAAACTTGTTTTGTAAAAAAAAAAAAAAAAAAATAATAATAATAATAAAAATAATAATTATTATTATTTTTATCCTGGCTTTCACCCAGAAGGCTCGGGTTCGATTCCCGGTATGGGAACCACCCGAAATGGGTTGCTTGGTTTATCCGTTACCAAGCAGCTCAAAGATACTGGTCCGACTTGGCTCAGTACTAAGATGACCATTACAGAACATCGTGTAGGTATTTGATCGGGTTGGTGAGGGACTTGTGGTACCCTTTACGGGATATCACAGAGTTTCTTAGCCGACTGGGTCGGGTACTTGAATGTCATTTGAGATGGGGTTTCTGATACCCCAATCGGGCGCCTCCTCAGGTGGCGGATAGCACCGTCCTACAAAAATTAACTTTTTTTTTCACACACAAAAAAATCAAACATTTTCGGAAACTAGGACCAAAAAAAAATACCCGTGTCTGGCCGTTTCGCTAGATCAAGTCGTTTGTGGTTTTTAGGGGTGAAAACAACCCTTAAATGAAAAGTGACAAAATATTTTTGTAAAAAATATTAATTTTTTATAAAGATTGATAACTAGGGGTTTTCAGGCTCGCTGATTACAAATCCGATGTAAGTTTTTCAAAATTCAAAATTTCGGATCCAATATGGCGAACAACTTTTTTAAAAATAGATTTAATTTGCCTGAAACTCTTTACTCGGGGGTTTCTGGGGTCGCTGATTACGAATCTGTTGTCAGATTTTTAAAATTCAAAATGTGGATCCAATATGGCGAACAACTTTTTTAAAAATAGATTTAATTTGCCTGAAACTCGTTATTCAGAGGTTTTTGGGGTCGCTGATGACTAATCTGATGTCAGATTTTGAAAATTTAAAATGGTGGATCCAATATGGCGAAAATAAAAAAAAGAATTACGTTTAGGACAATCCATTTTTATTCAAGAACACTCACAATTCTGCTATACAAACAAAAAACAAATGACATTTTTTATATTTTGATATTCAGTTGCATAGCTAAAGAAAATAGTATATATATCAAATTAATGTCAATCGTTGATATTTTTACTTTAAAAAGAAGTGTTAAACAATAACTTTATATTAATTATTTTTCTAACTTAATCTTCCCATTATCGAATATACTTACCTACTACAAAGTTTGCTTCGTTATTAAAAAAATGTCCAATATGCAAAGACACAATTGTGGAAATGTTTAAATTTTTTTGTAATCTTCATCTCTATGAGGTCCGCCATTTTAAATTTTGAAAATTTTACATCAGATTAGTCATCAGCGACCCCAAAAACCTCCGAGTAACGAGTTTCAGGAAAATTAAATCTATTTTTAAAAAAGTTATCCGTCAGATTGGATCCACCATTTTGAATTTTAAAAATCTGACATCAGATTCGTAATCAGCGACCTCAGAAACCCCCGAGCAACGAGTTTCAGGCAAATTAAATCTATTTTTAAAAAAGTTGTCTGCCATATTGGATTCGACATTTTGAATTTTGAAAAACTTACATCGGATTTGTAATCAGCGAGCCCGAAAACCCCTAGATATCAAGTTTTATAAAAAATTAATATTTTTTACAAAAATATCATGACACTTTTCATTTAAGGGTTGTTTTCACCCCTAAAAGCCACAAACGACTTGATCTAGCAAAACGGCCAGATACGGGTATTTTTTTTTGGTCCTAGTTTCCGAAAATGTTTGGTTTTTTTGTGTGTGAAAAATCGTGTCGGACGGTGTAGGGGAAGGCCTCTCAGATATGGGAGGTACCGAGGAAATTAGAATACCCGGGGCGGACCAAAAGTCAGATAGGGGTGGGCACCCGACATAATTGTCCACTCTGTGTTGGGATAACCTCCCACACAGAGTATTTGCGGTTACGACGACTGTAACGCGCAGTGCCACCCACAATAGGTCTCTCTCGGATGGAGATCAGGGTTCAGTTGGGAGTGGCAATAGGACAGAACCCAGGCAACGACCAGGCATTGACCCGGGACAAGCTAGAGTACGTTTTAAATGGACGGACCAACTTCGGAAGGATATCATGCTATGTTGGCAAAACAGTAGTCCTTGCAGAAGAGGATACATGCTAAGGTTGCATGAGCGATGGGTCAATATGTACCCCCAATACGCTCAAATGACACCTCAGTATTTAAGAGACCAAGTATCCTTTCTGCGAAAAAAGGGACATAAAGCTTTTCTTCAGCAGGAAGAAGAAGAACCCTCCGAGAACCTTCAGGTTCCGACGGTAACACCTACACCAACGACCGAGGAAGGGAACATGAGGTCTAGGGAAACGAAAGTACATCTAAAGGTTTCCATTAAAATGGACAAAATCGCTAAAGGGAATAACGAGCTCTCATTACTCCCAGAGGATGTAGATCTTTGGACATTAAATTGTGCTGTGTACGAAAAAGCAAAGGTCCTGCTTCGTGAAAGTAACAGAAAATCTGTTTCAGACCGCGTCGATAGGATCTTTAAACGAATCAGACAAGTACAGTTTAAGATTGGGGTGGCTCGAAGGCATGCTT
Source organism: Ganaspis brasiliensis (assembly GCA_037103525.1). Lineage (NCBI taxonomy): Eukaryota > Metazoa > Arthropoda > Insecta > Hymenoptera > Figitidae > Ganaspis > Ganaspis brasiliensis. The sequence goes on along the minus strand of JAZKLR010000629.1, from coordinate 167,558 downwards.
CTCAATTGCAGAGTGTGATTGTATATCTTGAATCGAAAAGAAAATTTACATCCAGGGTTTTGGAAATAGCCCAGACTCTAAAAAGATTGCATCACACTCTGAAGAAATCGAAGTTGCAGACCATCAAGCAACATTGGATTGAGAAGATACGTTCTCTTGTTGTTATAAGAGAGCGTTTAGAACGGCGGGTTAAATGGATAAAGCAAAATAATACCTATGCTACTAATCCTTCTCGCCTGTTCAGTCCACCATAGCCAACTGTCGAAAGACCCCCATGTCGTGAAGAGATTGAAAACTTCTGGAGTAACATCTATGGGAAAGCCCATTCAGTGAACGATAAAGTGTCATCCTTAACACTCTGTCGTAGCTTCTGTTTTAGACAGGGGCTTGACCATCCAGCAGAGGTAAGTCCACCAATTACTAAGGAGGAGGTGAGAAACATAGTTGCTAAAACGAAGAACTTTTCAGCACCCGGGCCAGATAAGATTAATAACTTTTGGTGGAAGAAGTTCTCTTCAACTCACCAACATTTGGCTCGAATATTCTCTACCTTTCTCAACGGTCAACATCCAATACCACAGTGGTTGGTGGAAGGACGAACGGTACTCTTACCAAAATCTGGTGATTTATCTATTCCAAAAAATTATAGACCCATAGCTTGTCTTAACACCTGCTACAAGCTATTCACTGGCATCCTCAAAGAGAGGATTTTGACATCCATCGAAATAATAGAGTCCATAAGATCAACCATCTGTTTTATATGGACGATCTTAAGCTATGTGGATCCAGCAAGGAAGAATTAAAAATTCTGGTGTTTGCAGTAGCCGAGTACTCCAGAGATATTGGTATGGATTTTGGATTAGATAAATGTGCTGTTATCCATTTAATTAAAGGGAGACGAGAAACAGCTGAAATGTCGAGCGACTCTGAGAATATTCAGCTCATTGGTGGCAATACCATTCATTACCTTGGTGTTGGGGAAACTTACACATATCTTGGAATTCCTCAATCGGAAAGTCAAGATTTTTGTGGGCTTAAAGATCATCTCCATATGAAATACCATGGTCTTCTCAGAAAAATTTGGGCTTCTGAACTATTTGGGAAGAATAAGATACAAGCCACAAACACAATAGCCATTCCTTTACTACTCTATACATTTGGAGCAGTTAAGTGGAATGTGAATGAGTTGAAGGAACTAGATAGAGAAACTCGCAAGATGATGACTATACATCGAAGTCATCATCCTAGGTCTTCCGTACCTCGCATTTACCTTCCACGCGTTCGGGGAGGAAGAGGTCTTTTAAATTTAGAGTGTCTTCATCGTAGAATTGTTTTATCTGCAGCATGCTCAGTCATAAACAGTAGAGATCCTCTTATGCAATCTGTTCACCATCATGAAATTGCAAATGTTGGGGCGTTTTTATATCGAGCGGCAGAAAGAGCTGCAAGTGAACTTAGTCTCCCATTTGAAACCAGGGATATGGAACACGGTTTAGCATCTTTAACACCATTAATCCTTAAAAAACGTGTTAAGGAAGCAGAACATGCGCTTCTGTTACAGGAGCATATTGACAAGCCTGTGCATGGACGGTTTTTCAGTCTCATAAAAGAGTTGGGACTGTCTGGGGTTTTGTCATTTGCTTTCCTCAAGTGTGGTGGTTTGAAATCGGAGACTGAAGGATTTTTATTTGCTTGCCAGGATGGAGTGATAAATACTTTGGTGTATCGCAGTCGAGTGATGCATATATCTGTCGACAATACCAACTGTCGAGCGTGCAGGCAATACCCGGAGACACTTAGTCACATTCTAAGTGCGTGCCCGAAGTATGCATGTTACAGATATGTAGAAAGACACAATGCTGCGCTTAAGGTGTTGTATTATCACCTTCGACACCAATATGGTATAGATAAAGAACCCATCTTGCCGTATGCCCAGGGGGATCAGGAGTCCGTTGTGGAAAATGATCAGTGTAAGATCTACTGGAATTTTTCTTTTTCCACCACTCATCGTATTAGCGCCAATAAACCTGATATAGTGCTCCAGGATCATAAAAGTAAGGTCATTTGTGTGATAGAGTTTTCGGCACCTGCTGAGAGCAATATCACTCAAAAGGAGGATGAGAAGCGGACGAAGTATCAAGACCTTCTGTTTGAATTGAGTAAAATATATCCAGGCTACAGGGTCAGATTAATTGTTTTTGTACTCGGTTGTTTAGGAGAGATGCGAGCTTCATTTGTGAGCCAATTACAAAAAATTCCTAGCTGCGAGCACAAGGCTAATGCGTTGGCGGTTCGCATGCAGAAGGCTGTTCTTCTGAACTCTCTAAATCTGGTTCGGCAGCACTGTTCATTATAAGATCCTATTCGGTATCTCTAAAAAAGCATCCAATAACGTTCTTGACCACCGCTTAAGAATATCGGCGGCAATGGGTGAGAACAACAGTGTAAGAAACGAAAATAACAACTGTAGTAAATGAATCACGCTTTTGCTTACCCTCCAGGACGGATGGAGCAATAGTGGATTAGAATATGTAAAGCAAGAATGGGAGAGGTTGTTTTAGTGAGGTATTACCACAGCACGTGGTCGAGTCCCACACGAACTAGTGCGTAAAGGCATTTTTTCCTCTCCTAAACTTATTTTGTAAAAAAAAAAAAAAAAAAAAAAAAAAATTATTTGGTAGCTCTAAAAAGCATCCAACAACGTTCATGACCACCGCTTAAGAACATCGGCGGCTACGGGCGAGAACAACAGTGCAAGAAACATGAAAAACGTCTCGAGTAAGTGGATCACGCTCTTGCTAACCTTCCAGGATGGAGGGAGCAGGAACGGATGGAGTAAGTAAAGCAAGAATGGGAGAGGTTGTTTTAGTGCGGTTTTGCCACAACACGTGGTTGAGTCCCACACGAACAAGTGCTTAAAGGCATTTTTTCCTCTCCTAAACTTGTTTGGAAAAAAAAAAAAAATAATAAAAAAAAAATAAAACACATAATTAAAATACAAATATTAAGACATAAGATTATCGGCATGAGATTATCGACACAAAACTCAACAATAAAACTCAAAACTTAAGACTGAAAAAACAGAAAACATAAAAAGCAAAAGATCAATACTTATAAACTCATAATACATAGAATCTACAAACTTCACAAATAACTTAAAATACATGCAAGAGTAATTAACCTACCCAAGTAGCACGTAATATTACGTAAGTATCGCAGTAATATTACATTCAATATTAGTAATATTACAGGTTGATGTTACAGTAATATTACTGTGACATTAAAATGTCCGCGTCAAGGTAATATTACAAAGTGATATTACAGCAATGTTACAAAGTAATATTACAGTAATATTACAGTGACATTATAGTAATATTACAATTAAATATAATGTATAAAAAATTTTGGGGGACCGAGTCTTGAACCCTTGTAAGCTGACCATGTAGGTAGATGCCTTAAACCACTCTGCTACTTAGCTCTTAGAATATATTTTAGAAAGTCTTCTACATATTGTACTACATATTTGTAATATTAATGTAATATTACAAGGAGATTTGTAATATTACTGTAATATTAACTCCATATTTCTTTGTAATATTACTACGTAAGATTACCTCAACATTACCCTGTAATATTACCTTGACGCGGACATTTTAATGTCACAGTAATATTACTGTAACATAAACCCGTAATATTACCAATATTGAATGTAATATTACTGCGATACTCACGTAATATTACGTGCTACTTGGGTAATGCTAAAACTTAATACTCAAACTCAAGAGATTAAAGAAAGAAGACTCAATAGAGTATAAGAAGCCAACACATAATACAAAAACACATGATAAGACATGCAACTTAAAACTTGAGATATAATACTTAAAATATAACCCTCAAGACATACGATAATCGACATAGGACTCAACAATAAATCTAAAGAAACTAAGATTCGAAACATAAGGCACAAGATATAACCCATCAAGAAAAAGACCTTATACAGAGATCTTTAAAAAAAATATCAAAGAATTACTTAAAATATAAGATTGGAAGAGAAATCAACTAAATCTAGAAACATATAAAGCCCAGTACATCTAGTTCAGGGTGTAAGATTCAAACCACATAACAAAAGACTGAAGACATGTAACTCGATACATGAAACGGAACTCTTAAAACAAAAGCCTTGAGACTTAATACATCAACATAAGATTGTCAACATAAAACTCAACATTAAAAGTTAAAATTTAAGACTCTAAACATAAGGCACAAGATATAACACTAAAAGAAAAGAGACACAATAAATAGAACCAAAATGTTTCCTTAAATCATTTAAAATATAAGACTTATTCCCTAATTACGACAATAAGACATGTACATATAACTGAAGACATGAAATGGCAATACCTAAAACATAAGACTTAAGACATAAGTTTTCCCGACACGACATTTTTGACGTTAAAATCAACAATAGAACTCAACCCTTCAGACTCGAAACATAATGTACAAAGTATAACACGCAAGAAAAAAAAGACACAATACAAAATAATTCAACAAATTTCTCAAAATAAAATACCCGAACAGAAATCAATCTAAGATTCGAATCATAAAACTAAAGACATTAGACATGATTAGTTATGAATCTAAGATTCAAATTATAAACTAAAGACATAAGACTCAAACTCAAAACATAAGAATTGAAACACATAACACAACACTTAAGACATGCAAATCGAAACATGAGAATATATAAGACAACTTAAAATATATAAGACTTGAATGATAATAAACCAAAACTCAAATCATAAAACTAAAAAAACTTAAGACTCAATACATAATACTCCAAGTTTAATAATCCAAACACATATTATAAGACTTAAGAACGTTAGGATTTTGCAATAAGGATATTAAAGTTGGGTGGTAAAAAATTCAAAATGGTGGCTACCTGGATTACAGGTTTGCATTGCAATCAATATTAATATATCTCTATATGTCTAAAATGACTAAAATGTCTAAAATGATTGATTGCAATGCAAACCTGTAATCCAGGTAGCCACCATTTTGAATTTCTCACCACCCAACTTTAATATCCTTATTGCAAAATCCTAACGTCCTTAAGTCTTATAATATGTGTTTGGATTATTAAACTTGGAGTATTATGTATTGAGTCTTATGTTTTTTTAGTTTTATGATTTGAGTTTTGGTTTATTATCATTCAAGTCTTATATATTTTAAGTTGTCTTATATATTCTCATGTTTCGATTTGCATGTCTTATATTTTAAGTAATTCGTTAAAAATGTTTAGGTTCTATGTATTAGGTCTTTTTTCTTGAATGTTTCGAGACTGAATTCTTTAGTTCTATTGTTGATTTTAATGTTAATAATTTTGTGTTGAAAATCTTATGTCTTAAGTCTTATGTTTTAGGTATTACCATTTAATGTCTTCAGTTATATGTATATGTCTTATGTCGTAGTTAGAGAATAGGTCTTATATTTTCAATATTTTATCAAAAATTTTAGGTTCTATTTCTTATATCTCTTTTCTATGAGTGTTACATCGTGTGCCTTATGTTTAGAGTCTTAAATTTGAAGGTTTATTAAGTTTTATGTTGATAATCTTACATCTTAAGGCTTATGTTTCAAATGTTCTGTCTTATGCCTCAAGTTTCATGTTTGATGTCATTTGTTTTTTAACTCTTAAGCTCTGAAATTGATGTATTAAGTTACTTGTTCTTGGTTTTATGGTTTAATTCTTAGGTTGATTGCTGTTCAAGTCTAATATTTTATGTTATTTGTCAAAATTTATAGATTATATGTAATATAAGTGTGCTCTCTTTGTGTGTTACACCTCGTGTCTTATGTTTCGAGCCTGAAGGTTCAAGTTTTATTGTTGAGTTTGATGTTGATAATTTTATGTTATGAGAGGCGTCTGTTAAAAAGTTTAAAACTCATGTTTAGATTTGCATGTCCTATGTCTTGTGTTATGTGTTTCGATTCTTATATTTTAAGTTTGATGTATTGAGTCATATGTTTTCAGTTTTATGATTTAAGTTTTACGTTCATCAGGGACCGAGGCTTATATATTTTTTAATAATTTATCGAAAATTTTAGGTTTTATGTACTGAGCATTTCTTTCTTGGGTGTTATATCTTTTGTTTTATGTATCAAATCTGAAGGTTTAAGTTTAGTTGTTGAGTTTTATGTTGATAATGTTATGTCTTTAGGCGCATGTTCAAAAGTTTTTATCTCATGTCTAGATTTCCATGTTTTGTGTCTTGAGTTATTTGTTTTGATTCCTATACTTTGAGTTGTTTGTATTGAGTCTTATTTCTTTAGTTTTACTATTTAAGTTTTAGGTTCATTACGATCCAAGTCTTATATTTTAAGTAACTTATCGAAATTTTTAGGTTCTATATATTGACTATTTTTTTTCTTGGGTGTTATATCTTGTGTCTTATATTTTGAATCTTATTGTTTGAGTTTAATTATTGAGTTTATGTTGATAATCTTATGTCTTTATGTTAATGTTCGATGTTTATATCTCGTGTCTTGATGTATATGTCTTAAGTCCTCTATTATCTGTTTCGTTTCTTATGCTTTGAGTTTGAGTATTAAGTTTTAACATAAGGTTGATTACTACTTATATCTTACGCTTTAAATAAATTGTTAGAATTTATGGGTTCTATGTATTGAGTCTTATTTCTTGAGTATTACATCTTGAGTATTACATCTTGTGTTTTATGTTTTGAGCTTTAAAGTTTGACATTTATTAATGAATTTTATGTTAATAATTTATGTCTTAAGGCTTATGTTTTAAGTATTTGATCTTATGTCTCGAATAGTAAATCTTATGTCTTGTATCTTAAGTCTTCTGTTATGTGTTTTGATTCTTATGCTTTGAGTTTGAGTCTAATGTATTTAGGATTATGATTTGAATCTTAGGTTAATTTCTATTTATGTCTTACGGTTTAAGTAATTTATTAAAGTTTATGAGTTCTATGTTTTTAGTCTTTTTTTCTTGAATATTACATCTTGTGTCTTATGTTTTGAATTTTACGGTTTGAGATTTATTGATGAATTTTATGTTAATAATCTTATGTCTTAAGGCTTATGTTTTTAGTATTTTATCTCATGTCTTGTGTCATGTGTTCTGTTCTTATACTTTGAGTGTTATGTATTTTTGTTGTTATATCTTATGTCTGATGTTTGGAATCTTAAGGTTGTGTTTAATTGTTGAGTTTTATGCTACTAATTTTATTATTTAGACTAAGGTTTAAAGTTTATATCTCATGTCTTGATTTATATGTCTTAAGTCTTCTGTTATGTGTTTCGATTCTTATGCTTTGAGTTTGAGTCTTATGTCTTTAGGATTATGATTTGAATCTGAGGTTAATTTCTATTTATGACTTACGGTTTAAGTTTGAGATTTATTGATGTATTTTATGTTAAAAATCTTATGTTTGAAGTATTTGATCTCATGTCTCGAATAGCAAATGTGTTCTATCCTTGTACTTTGAGTTTCATGTATTTTGATGGTTATGTCTTATGTCCTATGTTTCGAATCTTAAGGTTGTGTTTAATTTTTGAGTTTTATGTTAATAATTTTATTATTTAGACTTAGGTTTGAGGTTTATATCTCGTGTCTTGATTTATGTCTTGTGTCACTATCTTAGTCACATTCTTTCCCACTACTAAAAATCCATGGAATGGTTAACAATGCTTTGGAATGTATTATAAGAATAAAATCTCTTAAATAACCAATATTTTAATAAACAAAACTTAGAAAGCAATAAATTATATTCTTAATAAACAAAAGCTGACAAAGGCATGATTTTTAAACATTTAAATTAAATAAACAATTTTTTTAAAGTCTAGACAGAAGGAATCAATAAATTATATTTTTCTTTAACAAAAGCCGACAAAATTCATGATTTCTAAACATTTAATAATATGAATAAAATTCCTGAAAGAAGTAACCAATTATTAATAAAATGATAAGAATAAAATTCCTTGAAAAAATATTAATAAACAAAACTTAGGAAGCAATAAATTATATTCTTGATAAACAAAATGCATGTAATAAAAAAGTCTGCTCTGGAATGCACTATAGGAAGATAGTCAAAACAAACCATCAATGGAATGTGGGACCGCAAATCACGATTGCGCAACACCTCTTTTAATTTCTTTATTCTAATTAGACTTTTATTCTCACGATTAAAAACAATTCCTAATAAACAAAAGCAATAAATTATAAACATTTGACAAATTCTTAGAAATCTGAAACCATTATCTCAATATATGACATTCCATACTTTCAACTTCCGGTACCCTCACACGGATACACACACAAAGCAGCTCACACATATATGTGTGAGCCCCCCTCTGTTTCTTAGAGATCGTGTTACTAGACAAATCGTGAATACCATCAAAAGAACACTTTCATAACTCTGACATTTTGACCATAGGTAATAATCTCTTGGTAATATTGTATCTCGGAATTTAACGTAAAATTAGTTTTTTGCAATAATATTTTTTGTTTATGACCTATCTTGAATTTAAGTTAAAAGTGTTGAATTGAGTTTAGAAAAATTAAGGTATAAGTTTTTTTGGTTGCTTGTGGCCTCAACTTTAATACACAATATTTAAATTCAAACGCTTTCATTGACATGAATGATCGGCAAGACATTATGTGAAAATAGTGGGGGTGGTCCGAAACCGCCCCACCCCCCCCCCTTTTCTTGCATTGTAATAGTAACTTAATTATTTTTAATTACTAAATAATATCTATAAATGTATTTTAATAAAATAACAATAATTAAGCTAAGATAATATAGCTTGTAATTAAGATCAGACTAAAAACACTCATTTTTTATTGTAATGATAATTCTTTTACTCTTATTCTGAAAAGGGCCTTAAATAATGTATTTAAATAAAGTAAACGTAATCTAAGTTTATTCTAGTTTGTTGTTTTTTAATTCAAATTACAATACAAGTTAAAAATTTTTGTTGTTTTCGCTATTTCCTGCAATAAAAATAGGGGGTCGGTTTCAGACCACCCTTTTTGAGATTGTCGAAAACGTCAATTTTCGATTTTTTCTCTGTATCTCCCACTTCATGATATCCAGAGCCTCGGCAACCAGTGGAAACATGGAAAAATGATTCCTTTACTGAAAAAAAATTTGACCTCAGCAATGAAACAAATTTTTGGCACCTTTTTGGCATTTGCTTTTTAGGGGGTCGGTTTGGGACCACCCTCCCCTATCGAATATACAATTATTTTAATGGGATAAGGCACGTTATGAGAAAACGTGCCTTAGCTCCCAAACGTCAACTTTACAGGGTTAGCGTTTAAAGTTGCAGCAATGCATTGAAACTAATGTAACGTGCTTACGCTTCTTGTTTAATAACACCAAAATTTCTTTAAAACAATAATTTTTTATTTTTGGAAATGTCGATTGGCATTAAAAAATCAAAATGTATTTTTTGGAGCTAAGGCACGTTTTGTCATGGACAGTCATATATAAGAAATCATTTAGTTATAGATATAGGTATATTGCTATATGCTTTTTAGAAAGTAAGAGAGAATAAGTTATAGAATTTACCTGGGATAGATAAAGACAAGATAGAGTGAGAAACGCAAGCAGAGTTCACAGTTGTGGTTCTGAAAGCAAAAGAGAATAAGTTTACCAGTGCACTTTTCAATGAAAGCGTACTGCTTGCCTTGTCTGGGGTCTGTTGCACGCTCTCAGGGGCACGTTACATGCCCCTTTGGAGTGTGTAGCTGCACTCACGTCAAAGTGCGATACGCAACCTCAGAAGGTGCAGCAGGATAACCTCTTTTCTTTCAGTGTGGGAAAGATGAAGACAACAATAGCGTGCGCAACGCAAGGAGAGTTCACAGTTGTGCTTCTAGAAGCAAGAGAGAAAAAGGTTTCCTGGGATAGATAAAGACAACAATGGCGTGCAAAATGTGAAAGAGGAAAAGGTATAACAGGTGTCTGAAATAGATAAAGGCAAAGTAGAGAGAGAGAGAGAAAATAAGAATAGAAATTTTAAACGGTGTGAAAATTCTAAGGCATCCTTGTAAGGAACTTGTATGAACATTTTGTAATTAATTTTGAAATGTTTAAACAATTTTTTTAATAACTTAATTGATTTAATTGAATCGATTGTTTAAACAATTAAAATGGTGTAAAATTAACTTCCGATGAAATTGAGGTAAAATTATGCGGTTTTATGTTATTTGTGTAAAAGAATCATAAAAAAGTTATTTATTCAAAATTCGCAGTGTATATTCAAATGTTTAAAAAATTTTAATTTGTTTAAACAATTTAAGTTTCTTATGTTATCGAAATTAAACACTTTTTTTGTCCAGGTCACCTCCAGTCAACTTTTTCAGGAAGTTTAACCTCAAAATGTGAAAATCGACTTCTCTAAAGTACCCACGTACCCAACCGATGACCACGTCATTTCCGGTCAACTTCTTCAGGGAAATTAACCTCAAAATATGAATATCGACATCTCTGAAGTACCTACCCACTAAAAAAGAAAGCATTTGGCTTAAGCGAATAGTATTTGAGATAGCTTACGCCAAACTCGGTTTCTCGGTTGAACCGTAAACTAAGGTTAAGCCATAGTATATTAAGCAACAAGGGGTTAAAGGCAGCCATTTGTTTACGCTGGTGTTTGTGTACGAGTGACAGTCGAGGGCGAAGATGGGCACAAACATCATTGTAAACAAATTGGACTGACTTTAAACCCGTGTTACTTACCCTACTAAAAAATCCTATATAGGATCCTACATAGGATCCTATATAGAATCCATATGGATTCCTATGAGAAACCACGTAGGATCCTATATAGGATCCAATATAGGTATATAGGTATATAGGCGTCACAAAAAATTTTTGTACACCCCCCTACATAGGATCCTACGTAGGTTCCCATATAGTATCCTATATAGGATCTTTTATGGGCGCCCAAAAAAAAATTATGTACACAGAATTAATTGTTTTTTTTTAGCAACTTTATTCAAATATCCATTAAGCACCATTATAAGGACGAAAAATATTTACTGCGCAGGCGAAAGTATTGTAGAATACGTAAAAGACGACTGCGCATGAGGAAGGGGTACAAAAAAATTTTTTGGAGGTACCCATGTAGGATCTTATATGGGTTCCCATATAGGATCCTATATGGGAACCTACGTAGGATCATATGTAGGAGGGTGTACAAAAATTTTTTGGGACGCCTATGCAGGATCTTATATGAGATCCTACATGTATTCCTATAGGAGAGTCCACATAGGATCCTATATAGGACTTGTCCTATAGGCGACCTATAGGAATCCACATAGATTCCTATGAGAATCCACATGGATTCCTATAGGACAATACCTATATAGGATCCTATATAGGATTTTTCAGTAGGGTACGATACTTTTTATTCCAAAGGCACAAACTTGGTGCTTTTAAATGTTTGTAGGTTAGGGTCTAAATGCATTCACTTGTTTGACCGTATAAAAATGGCGGTCATTTTTGCCCTGTGGTGGAAAAAATGCATGGATCAGCTGTTCATTTTTTCCCTAGGGAAAAAATGGAAGCCATTTTTACCCGGTCGAACAAACGAATGCGTTTAGACCCTGCCTACAGGCATCTAAAAGCGCTATGCTTGTGCCTGTGGGATAAAAAATAATTTCTGTTTATGTCAAATACTTACCTTTGTTTTTGATGAATTAAAGGTTGAATGAGTGGAGTTGGCCAAGTATATTCACAAAGTGAACGTTCTTACGCGCAAATAAATCGTTTTTAACTAGGAAATACACCATTTTTTTGAAAATTTGATAAAAGTGAAATGTGACAAGTGCGATTTATTTACCATTGTAGTCGGTGTGGCAGAAAAGTGCAGCAGTTTAAAAGGACACACCATTACCGACAGAAAAGTTACTAGACGCAGCGGTAAATTCAAAAGTTGAAAATAAATTGAAGTGAATATAAATGTGTAATAGGGTCATTCTCTCAAAAAGGACAAATGTCACGTTCACGTCACTTTCTAAAAAATAATTTTAATTTATAAAAATTGTGCCGGCCATACGATAGTATTCAACGTTTCTCAATTAAATTACATGAGAAAGAAAAGGAGAATTTCAAATTATCGGAAATATTTATGTTTACATGGTGTAAAAACTCCACTTCGTGTCCGTGCACGAAGCGTATTTTATTTAAACAAAAGATATTACTTTTATTCTACAATACAATTATATACTTTGTCTAGCAATATCTACTAACTATTTTGTGTTTTCATTGGTCCTTGAAGAAATACAGTAAAATATTCGTAATATTATTTCCTAGAATTAATTTAGTTTTGTGCACCATAGTAAACTCCACTGCATGACCGGTCACAAATATGAGTATTAGATGAAAATAAAATTAGTTAAATAACAATGAACAGGTAAACAATATTTATAGTATTTATGCAGTTAAGGTCACTGCGAATTAGGATGAAAGAAAAGAAAGTAACCCCTATCAGTATGTTTTTCAATTTAATTGTGGTCGTCGACACAAAGAAAACTCCACTTCGTGACCGCAGAATATTTTCATTTTTGCTAATGTACTGCTAAATATTGTGAATATTTTTTATGTCAGTTTCTTATCTAACTGAAATGTAGCAAATACCATTAATTGAATGTTAGTAAAATTTATTCTTTTAATATTAGAATTGAATGAATTAGTATATTCTGGAACAGACAGAGATTCCACTTCGTGACCGCCAGTACGTATTTTTAATAGGTATATTTTAAAATGTTTATAAACATTATAACAAAGTATTTGATGGTTTTATTTAGGTCCATGTCTTGACATAGAACTAGTAATATAAGAGTTTTACAAATATTTTTTCACGTAAAATCTTAATTCTGAAATTGTTCTTTTTGAGAGAATGACCCAATAAATAAGCTATTTTTTTTTAATGAAAGTAATTTATTAAACTAAATTTCGTAAATTAATTCGACAACAATGCAGTTTTTTTTAATACAGGTATTAACATTTTAAGAATGTACTTACCAATGTTGAAAGTCAGTTGCAGTCAATATTAGTAAAAAGTATTTTATAATTTCAACATTACTTAAATTAATTTTAAATTACAAATCAAAAAAACAATAATTATTCTTAATAATGTAATTAATATTATTGACAATGACGAAAATTACCAGAGTTACAAGTGTCATTTTCAATGTTTATTATTCTAATTAATAAATTTTTTTTTTTAATATTGAAAAAAGAAGAAAACGAATCTAAAAATTTCATCAAAGGTTTATTCTTGGAATAACGCCCCCATAGCACCTAAACTTGCCTCAACCTGGCCAACCTTGCCTCAAGTTTTTAAACTTGTAGCAAAGTTTCTGAAAGTTGACTAGTATATCTTTTCTTTGCTACACTTTCCACAATATTAATAATTAATAATCTTGGAGATGTCATTTTAAACTTTTACGTGAAACGACAAGTCACACACGGAAAGAAAAGATTAGTTGCCTTAGGTAAAAGTCAGATACCTTAGCTAACCTTAATTACTGTTATATGGATAACTATTTTTGATAGCTGACACAACTAATAATTAGCTTTCCTAGCTAAGGAAAATTCATTAAAGGAAAATTCAAATTATAGAGAGTTCGGTTTGATTGAATTCAATTTATAGAATATATTTCTATCTATGGAGAAAAATTCAATTTATAGAGAGTTTCGTTCAGAGGAATTCAAATTATAGAGTGAACAGAGACAAGTTGACCTAAAAAAAATTCAAATTATCAAGGGACCAAAACCAATGGGATTTTTTCAATTTATCAAGAGTTTTTCAAGGGACCGAGAGAACACTTTAATTTACTGAGAGATTCAATTTATCGAGTGTTAAATTATCGAGAGTCGACTGTATATATATATATATATATATATGTCATAGGCAAATAAATGACACGTGAAAGATTCTTATTATTCTATTTGCCTAGAATCAATTAGTCATTAAGGTTATTGCCTGGGCATTAAGCTTAATGACGAAGGCGCACCCGGCAAATAGAAAAATGAAAATATATAGGTACGTGTGCGATTAACACTACATAATAGAAAAGATGAAAATCTTTGGATATTTGTCAATTATTTACGTTATTAAATTACAGGCTTAGATTTTCAATATAAACTTTGGATTTCGTTAGCTTTCGAACTGTGTTTATAAATCTGTGTTTGTACTTTGTATTGAAATATTATTATTTGGAATCTACTGTTGAAGTTTATATTGTAGAATATTAAAAATTAAAATTAATTTCTTTATGCATTTGTGAAGTGATAGTTGAATTTTGTCGAAATGGAAACTTGCAGTGTTAATAGAGAAAAATTAGAAAATGAATGGAAAGAGGTGAATGAAGGAACATTTACCCGGAGTGCGTTGAATAAAAAACAATTAGAGAATGTGAAAACTAATTTAAAAAGTGCCAAGTGTGTCCGGGGAAAAGGTTTGCTTGAGAATCATATTTCATATTGATCCATATTGAGAAAATAATTGAGAAATATCCAAAGAATCTTGTATTTCATTTTAGTTTGAAAAATGATTTAATCCATTTTTAAAGTAATACATTTTTTTGTGAAGATATGAAATTATTCATTTTTTTGAAGGAAAAAAGAAGATTTTCATATTTTCTTTTAGGTAGTGTGAATCGCAAACGTACATATTTTTATTTTTCTATTTGCCGGGTGCGCCTTCAGCATTAAGCTTAAGGCCTAGGCAATAAGCTAAATTACTGATTGATTCCAGGTAAATAGAAAAAATAGGATCTTTCACGTGTCATTTATCTAGTTGCCGGCATTTCGCTTAATGCATCGGCATTAAGCCTTAATGACGGATTTTTCTTATTGCCTACGACATATATGTATATGTATATATCACAAAACTTTGTACGCTAATCACATTTAAATGACTTGACCGATTTAAACAAAATTTTGTGGAGTATTAGGTATTGGCCCAAGTTAGGTTTGTGAACTTAGAAAATTCAAAAATTTTAATTAGAACGAAAAATATAAGAATTTTACAAAATAATTAAAAACCTCAAATTTTTTTAGATTACTGACTTTTTGTTAGATTACTTCTAATATTTTTGCATTAATTTTTTTATATTCCTGACAACATATTTGTCTATAAATTTCAAAAAATAAATATCAAAATCAATTTTAGATGAAACAATAGAAAATATCATTTTTTAAATCTGAATTTTTTTTAGGTAAAAAAATGAAAAATCAGTTAATCAAAAAAATTGCAGTTAAATTTAGTATATGTGTGTATTGTAGGTCGTTAACTGGGATTTTATCAGAATTAAAAATTGGGCCTTATAAGGCACAAAATAAAAAATATTAGTTCTGTACAATTCTTTTCAGAAAATATTTTAAAATATAAGAAAGTTTGTTAACCCAAGCAGCACGTAATATTACATGAATATCACAGTGATAGCATATTGTAATATTGGTAATATTACGGGGTGATATTTCTGTGATATTGACGTGATATTGAAATGTCCGCCTCAAGGTAATATTACAAGTAATACTACAGTGATATTTACGTAATATTAGAAGTAATATTGCAGTGATAATGAGATAATATTACAAATTTATTTTACATTCAATAAATTATTTAAAAAACTTTGGGTTTAGTCGGGGTTCGAACACTCAAGGTTCGACACGGCGCAAATACGCCTTGTACCTCTCGGCCATCCAGCTCTTGGAATGTATTTCAGAGAGTGTTCTTTATGTATTACCTTCAATTCTCTTTGGTACAATATAAGAACATTTTCTGAACTTCATTCCAAGAGCTAGATGGCCGAGAGGTACAAGGCGTATTTGCGCTGCGTCGAACCTTGAGTGTTCGAACCCCGACTGAGCCCAAAGTTTTTAAAATAATTTATTTAATGTCAAATAAATTTGTAATATTACCTCAATATCATAGTAATATCATCGTAATATTACCTCAATATTACTGAAATATTACTTGTAATATTACCTCAATATCATTGTAATATTACCTTGAGGCGGACATTTCAATATCACGTCAATAACACAGTAATATCACCCCCTATAATATTACCAATATTACAACATGATATCCCTGTGATATTCATGTAATGTTACGTGCTGCTTGGGAATAATAATCAAGCTGTTAACTTTTAGTCTGAAAATGTAAATTAGGCATTGTAGAGCCTATAATAAAAAATCATTTCTGCACAATTATATGTACAAAATATTATAAAATATATTATTAAACAGGTAAAGGGTGTACTTCCGGCGAAGACGACATACCTATAATTTAAATGAAACTTAGTATAGGGGAGTGGGTCCCAAGATGGACAGGGCCCCAAGATGAACATTTCGTATACAATTTTTGTTTAAGATGACAGCGCCTTATGCTTTCTGTCATTTTTGTTGTTTGTATAGACGAAGATTTTGATGAACATTTGAAGAAAAAAAACCAGTTGGTTTTTCTTTTACAGATACCACGTACTTTTGTGTTTAAAAAAAGTTTTGTAACAGTTTTTTCTCAAGTTGATAAAGTTATTTAAATTAATGATTTAGAATAAGTACTTAACGTTATAATATTCTTTATTTATCGTATAATAATATCCTAAAATTATTTTACTAATTCAGTGTTCATATATATATTTTTACTGGAGATTAAAAAATGGTGTCATGTACCCTAAGATGGACAGGCCTTAAATATTTTTTCATAAATTCCGCAAAATGATTAAAAATTAGTTTAAGAATTGTTACAAGATGTTCATTTTTTATTTACTAAAATTTTCAGAGACTTTTAAGAAGGTGTCCATCTTGGGGCCACTTTTTTTTAGACCGAAAATTTTAACAATTAGAAAAATGCTTTAAAAAATGTTTATGTTCAAAATAAAATTTTATCCCTATGACCATAAGTTACCTTATAAATTGTACTTTCATCTGGTATAAAACATTTTAATATATTTTATTTGGTTTTGATTCTACAGCAATAAATCGAAAGGGTGTCCAACTTGGGGCCCACTCCCATACTTATGTATCTTGATGCGCTGATTATGAAAATGATAGTAAAAACTATCGCAAATTGCGTTATCATGATATAAACCGTAAAATAGTATATTAAGCAACAAGGGGTTAAAGGCAGCCATTTGTTTACGCTGATGTTTGTGTACTCGTTCACGTCTCGGGCTTCGCCCTCGACTGTCACTCATACACAAACATCATTGTAAACAAATTGGACTGACTTTAAACCCGTGTTGCTTACGATACTTTTTATTCCAAAGGTACAAACTTGGTGCTTTTAAATGTTTGTAGGTTAGGGTCTAAATGCATTCACTTGTTTGACCGTATAAAAATGGCGGCCATTTTTGCCCTGTGGTGGAAATTCCTAAAGAATGAACAATAATCTGATGATTGAAACAAATGTTCTATCTATGTATTTTGATTTAAAAACAGTTCCTACTTTTTATGACACCCTAACCCTGTATCAGTTTAAAAATAATTCCCAGTTCCCCGGTACCCCTACTAAAAATTGATCTTATTATGGCACTCCAACCCATCCTTTATCCGTTTAAATTAAGGTTAAGTTAAAAAAAAATAAACATGTAATTTTAAAAACCATTTTCTTTCCACAATGTCCTATTATTTATTGAATAATATTGAGTCATAGAAAAGTTGAATATTCTTTTACATGTGAGAATATTCTTTTTGGTAAAAGCACCTTAATTTTCGAGAAGTTTCTCATAGTAAGTTTCCCTTGGGAACTTTCGAAAAACTTCAATTGGAAACTTCTCAGAAACTTCGGGGAAGATTCCCTTGAAAAATTCCCTTGGGTACTTCCTGGAACCTTCCCGGAAACTTCCCTCGGATAATTCCCTTGGAAATTTGAGTTGAAACTTTGCAGTTATTGTTTTTTTAATTTGAATAATAAATAATTTTTGTAATACACGATTTCGTAATTCTTAAAATCTATCATAGCAAATCTCTTTAAATGAGATTAATTACTAATTATTTAATAGTACACCTGACTGTTAAATAGTCAACTTTCTAAAAAAAAAAAATTAGCAACTTTTTTTTAAAAAATTATTTATCATTTAAGTTTAAAAAAAATAACAAAAAGTTTCCAAGGGAAGTTTTCTGAGGAAGTTTCCGGGAAGTATCTGGACAGTTTCCAAGGGATGTTTCCTGAAAGTTTCCAAAGAAAGTCTCCTCGAAAATTTTAGGAAGTTCCTAAAGAATGTTTCCGGATAAGTTTCTCGGAAATTTTCAAGCGAAGTTTCTGGAAATATTCCAGGGGATGTTTTCGGGAAGTTTCCAAAGCTAGCCTCTGGGAAAATTCCAAGGAAGGCTTCCGGGAAATTTTCAGAAATGTTCCAAAGGAAGTTTCCGAGATGTTTCTAATAAGTTCCCAAGGAACCCCAGAAAACAAAATGCCTGCATATTAGCAGGCCATATGCCGGACCGTGGTCCGATTGATCGGACCAATGTGCCGACAAATAAACAGCTCAATGTACGCGCCATTGCTAACAACATCGCCTGCCCGCGGTTCGATTAATTAAAATACAGAAAAATGTTTTGTGCACTAGAATAAAACTTGAAACTGAGTCTATGTGGACATGTTTAATAATTATTTAAACAATTTAAGTAAAACAAATTATATATGTTGCTTAACATTTTAAAAAATGTGTATGGGAATGTTTTTTGGGGAAAATCAACTATATCACATATTTAACATTTAAGTGTAAAAAATAATTTTAAAAATATTTTATTAATTGTAAACAAGGTGATTATGCAATTTAATCGCAGAAATACATATTAATTATTACAGTAACGTTATTTAAAATACTAATGAAACAATTAAAAGATCGCACGCACGCAAGTAGAATCGAACCCGAGACCTAACGCACATTAAACCTAATACCGAACCAACTAAGCTATCGACGCAATTGATATTATTTACAAGAATACCGCCTTATCAACTACACTTAGAATTTCACTCAAAATATCTTTTTAAGAACTAATTACAATTTATCATTAATAAATCGATAATTTTGAACATTTTTATGTTTATTAAATAATAACTACATTATACAACACACGCTGCCCCGCAATTTTAGTTTTTAAATCTTGTGTTATCATCAATTATAAATATTTGAAATGTAATATTCAAAATAAATAGAACAAAATTTATAAAATTTTAGACAAAAAGAAATGCAGAAAATAATTGCAGATTTTGCAAATTACATTATTAAAAGGAAAATAAAAATGAATAAGCAATTAAACATTGAGTAAAATAATTAAAAAGTTCTATAAATGTTTTGAACTTCAAGTAAATAATTAAGAATTTAGGAGATTAATTCAGAAATAATAAAACTTATTAAAGATGGAAAAAATAATTAAAAAGTAATATAAAAACAGTACAGTCAGTAGTAAGTATGTGGTTACCTGCTTTCAGTTAATCAATTTTTTTCTATCTAATTCTAAAATAAAAATTTTTTCTCCGCAACTGTTTCAAAACTAACCAAATTCTGAATAAAGTGAGTCCAGAATGAAGTCGTTTTGTCCTCTCTAAAAAAATTTATTGTTAAAAAAAGTGTAAATTACAGCGTTTTTCCATTTTTAATAACTTTTAAAATAATAAAGATCTCTTTATGTTCTTGGTGTAATTTTAAAAATAATTTTCTATAAAATTTAAAAAATACATCACTATTATTGGACAATTTTTTTTTACATTTTTCCTGAGGCTAAAGTGAGTAAAAAAATGAAAAAAATTTTAATAATATAATTAGAGAAAAGCATGTTTTCAAATTTCAATGAATAACGTTTTCAAAGTTTTTGCAAAAATCTTTTATAAATCTTTTCCATTATAAATTTGAAAAATAATTTTCTCACTAATTATATTATTTTATTTTTTTGCATTTTTAGGGTTCCGTACACCTTCAGTGTTCGGCGGAACCCTTATAGCGAGACTTCTGCGTCCGTAGCCAAAAACCATTCCCCCCCGCCCCCTTACCTTCTAAACTATTTGACCTAAAGGGCTGAAATTTGATACACTTATGTATTTTCACGTGCAGATTGCACGAAAAATATAGAGAACATGATTTAAGGTTTATAGCGTTCTCAAGGAAATAACAACTTTTTTTTGCAAAAATGCATTAAAAAGAGACCATTCCTCCCCCCCTCCTTAACTTCTAAACTTTTTGACCTAGAGGTCTGAAATTTGGTACACATATGTATTTTCAGGTGTAGATTACACGAAAAATATAGAGAACATGATCTGGATTAATGACCATAGCGTGGTCAAGGAAAAACTGCAAACTTTTGAAAAAAAAGTTTTTTTCTCTAACTTTGCCATTATTTGAGCTAGAGGGCTAAAATTTGGTACACTCGTGTATTTTTGCATGCAGATTGTGGAAAAATTATGTTTGGAAATAAAATTGAATATTATGAGGTCACAAAAAAAAAGAATTCAAAAAATGACCAAAAACAGGTTTAGACCCCTATGCTAGAGCTCACCCTCATTGTCCTACAGTACCCCTCAAACCAATAAAATTTTTATTTGTATACTCAGAATTTAAAAAAACGATATAAAACGCGATTGAAAATTGTTATCACTTTTTTTTCAAAATAATTCAAAAATTATGAAAAAAAACAAAAAAATTTTTTTAATCTTATACAAGGCTTGATCAAGGCTGCCACAGGACCTAATAATAAAGACTGTTATAAGCCCTAAAACCCTATAAAAATTTCAGGGCCTCCCCCTAACAAAAATTCTTGATTTTTATGTTATTTATATGAAATACAAGCCTGTACCCTTAAGCAGAAGTTTCATGTACTTGAATTTAAAAGTATTTTCAGAATCTGTACGTTCCTAATTAATTTTCATAACCTGTACATAAAAATATACAAATGTACCAAATTTTAGCCCTCTAGCTCAAATAGCGTCAAAGTTATAGGGAAAAAACTTTTTTTTCGAAAATTTGCAGTTTTTTTTCGACAATGTTTTGACTGTCAATCCAGATAATGTTCCCTATAATTTTTATGTAATCTACACGTGAAAATACATATGTGTACCAAATTACAGCTCTGTTTTTTTTTTTTTGAATTAGGAAAAAGATAGAGACTTAAAACTTAGATTGTTTGAAAGCCTGAAGAATTCTGCGTTTCATAATATATAATTCAAAATTTTTGAATCTACTGGAGAGATTAAATCACCTGAAACGTTTTTAAAAATATTTTAAAAATTTTTCCATTTTTGATTCATTTGTTTGAAGCCCTGCATTTTCTAGAAAAATTGAAAGAAAAAATTGAAACTTACATGGAATTAAAGACTGTAGTCTCAGCTTTAAAAAAATGCTTTGACATTAAAAAAATATTTAGCAGTTCTCGAGAAATTCAAAAAAATTTCTGAGCATATTCTTCTGAGTGTCAGTCGTCGATGCGGCACATCTCGCTCTTCTTGTTCGTTGTGTCAGGGCCGAATAAGTGTCAATTCGAGGGGGTGTCTGTTTGGCGCATATGTAGTATTAAATTGTAATTTTTTTACAAATTCTTTATTATGTAGCAAAAAAAATATTTTATTCAAGTTAGTGCTTTAATTCAACAGAATTTATCAAATTAGGGATATTAATTAAAATAAATGTATTTTTCGTATAAACACTTGTATTAATTGAGAAAACAACAATTTTCAAATTTCTTGAATCAAATATTTGAAAATTCCAAAGGATGTAAATAATTAATTCTGTTGAATTAAACCATTAACTTGAATAAACTATTTTTTTTTGCTACATAATAAAGAATTTGTAAAAAATTTACAATTGTATTTTATTTATTTTTCAATAAAATATAAAAATTATTAATTCTTCCATACTAAATCATAAATTAATATGAAGAATTAATACAGAATTTATCAAATTAGATATATTAATTAAAATATATGTATTTTTCGCATATACACTTGTATTAATTAAGAAAACAACAATTTTCAAATTTCTTGAATCAAATATTTGAAAATTCCAAAGGATGTAAATAATTAATTCTGTTAATTAAATTTTTAAAATATTTTTAAAAACGTTTCAGGTGATTTAATCTCTCCAGTAGATTCAAAAATTTTGAATTATATATTATTAAACGCAAAATTCTTCAGGCTTTCAAACAATCTAAGTTTTAAGTCTCTATCTTTTTCCTAATTCAAATTATTATCTTCTAAAGTCAGCAGACTTTTTTCTCTGTCCGAGCATTGATCGTACGGACAATCGCCGACGGTAGTGTATAAGTATAAGCAGAAGAAGTAAACAATCTCAGGAAGGAAAATAAAACTTCGAATTTTATTTTTGTCCAAAACAACAACGTTCCGTCGGCCAAGATTTGCCGACCTCATCAGGCTGAATTTATTTAAAAAAAAGAAAAATTAGATCGAAACACTTTCTTCAAATAGATTGATTAATTACTTTTCCGGTCATCCTGATCAACAAAAGAAAAATATTGTGTTTAATTTGGTAGATAGAGCTTTATCTCTTTCAGATGATTCTTTCCATTTTGAAAAATTAATGATTGTTAAAAAAATTTAATTTCTAATGATTATCCACTGGGCTTCATTGATAAACAAATTAAGGTTCGTCTTAATAAAATTAAATATTCTAAATCAAGTAGTAATTTCAATTCAAATCGTGCTGTTTTGTTTAGACAAGTTCCTAAAGTTTCTTTTCCTTTTAATAATGTTTTTTACAAAATTTCAAATATCCTTAAACAATTTCATATTTCATCAATTCCTATAGTTAAAAAAATTTTTAGTTCAGTAGTAAAATTAGGTAAAGATATGACGCAAAAAATGGACAGAATTAACTCAGTCTATAAACTAAAATGTAAAGACTACACAGCGATATATATAGGTGAGACTCAACGTACTCTTAAAACTTGTCTAAATGAACATAGAACGAAACAGGATTCATTGGTTTTTAAACACTGTGAAAGTCTTGATCATGAATTTGATTGGAACAATGTAAAAATTCTAGTCTGTGAATCTAATGAAAAAAAGAGAATTACCTCTGAAATGATTCATATAAAAATGAATCATCCTACAATTAATAAAAAAGAGGATATTTTTTCACTAAATAAAATTTTCTTTCCAATAATTAATATTATAAATTCATGATTGAGATAATTTCTAAAACTTTCAATGTAGTTTAATGACTTCTGGTTTGTTTGTTTTTGTTTTCAGTTTCAAAGTTCATTGACTTTTCTATTATTGTAATATTTAAATTTGTAAATTCTATTTAGTTTCGATTACGATGTCGAGTCTGTTGGTGTTCTGTGTGTCTTGTAATTGTTTTTTAAAATTTTATTTTTAAAAAATGACCAAATTTGTAATTTTATTCCTTTGACTTGTTAACTACGTTTTATGTGTTAACCAAATTCTTGGTAACTATCCTTTTTTTTAAATATATTTATGCAAAAAATTGTGTTAAAGTGTTTCGACCTAATTTTTCTTTTTTTAAAATAAATTCAGCCTGATGAGGTCGGCAAATCTTGGCCGACGAAACGTTGTTGTTTTGGACAAAAATAAAATTTGAAGTTTTATTTTCCTTCCTGAGATTGTTCACTTCTCCTGCTTAAATTGACAATGGAAGGGTGTACTCCTTGCTTCTCACATATATAAGTACGTGATAGAAACTTTTTTTTGAGGGGAATGACCTGGCGGCCGGAAGGGTTTTTGCTATGTAGCAAATTGTACAATTGTACAATTTTCATCCTAGAACAAAAAACAATTTTTTTTCTATTTTTACATCTCAAAAGCTAGAGAAAGACGTAGGGGATTTTTTTAAATCGATTTTTACAAAAATGGTGAACATTATAAGAAAAATATAGTTTTTTCCTTAATAATTAATTTGGAAAAAATAAGAGAAATTAAAAATTTAGGTAAATAATTGAAAAATAATTTTAAAAATTATAAATTGAAGAAAATAATTAAAATCTGAGAAATGGAATTGAATAGTAAGTGCAATTTGAGAGAAACAATTGAAAAAATGTCAGAATATATGTTAAATAATAGAAAATTTATTCTAAAAAGCATCAAAAGATATTTTTAGGTATTGAGAAATATTGGAAGAATGATCATAGAAGAAAATGTTTGAAAAATCATGTCAAAAATTGAGAATTAAAGACAATAATTTAAATTTGTGTTAATAACTAAAAATTTAGAAAATTAATTAAAAAATAATAATTTAAATACTTTAAAATTAGCTAAAATAACTCCAAGATAATAGAAAAATATATAAAAAATGAAAATTAAAAATAATAATTGAAAATTGAGATAAATAATTGAAATTTCAAGAAGGTTATTAAAAATTAATCAAAACAATAGAACATTAGGTAAAATAGTAATTAAAAATTGAAGAACATGATTTAAATAATTGAAAAATACAATGAACGTTTTAAATAAATAAAAAATATATAATAAAAATTCAAGCAACAAAATATTTTTTTATGGTGAAGAATAGTTGATAAATGATTATTATAGAAAGTAATTGAAAATATTAAAAAAGATAATTAAATTTGCATTTATGATTTGATACCCCTGGCGATTTAGCGAGAATCGGTTTGGAACCGGATTTGATTCCCTTTTGATTCACTTTGATTCCGGGTAGAATTTTGCTATCAATCAATGAAATTTAATGAAATAAACCATTGATAATGAAAAAATATTATTATTTCAATTGTTTTTTAGAAGAATTGAGATAAATTGAGCTTTAATAAAGCTTTAGAAGAATTGAGTTAAATTGAGCTTTAATAAAGCCCAATTCTAAAAAACAATTGAAATATTGATTATTTTTCATTACCAATGGTTTATTTAATTAAACATTAATTAATAGCAAAATTCTACCCGGAATCAAAACGGAATCAAATCCGGTTCCTAACCGATTTTCGCTAAACCGCCAGGGACTGAAGAAGTTAATTGTAATTTGAAAAAAACCAATAAAAGAATAGTGAAAGAAAGAGGGAAAAAATAGAATAATGAATAAGTTAAAAAACTTATTTAATGTTGAAGGAAAGAATTAAAATTAATTTTATTAAAGAAATTAAAGAAAATAATTAAAATTTGCAGAAAGTATATTTAATAGTTATAGGAAAAAAATGAAAAAATAATTAAAATAACTAAAGATTGTAAAATATAATTATAACGTAGTAAGAATAATTGAAAATTGTTGTTAATAATTGAAATTATAGTCGAAGAGAATTATTAAAAATGAAGAATTTTCTTAAAAACTTCCAAGTTTAGTATATTTAAAGCATAGATTAATTGGATTTTTAATTAAGAGCAAGTGATGGAGTATGACTAACAGAAAAATAAGTAAGCTTTTTGACAGAAATATACCCGACAAAAAAGCCGGATAAAATGGCTGCAATATTGCCGGCACATTGCAGGCACACTCGGGCTTGGCATTTATTAGGCGGCACAAAAGGTGCGAGAACGCTGTCACGCGGTCTACCGCCCGTCGTGCCTGTAACGTGCCAGGCCACGGTGCGTTTAAACTCTGTTTAACCCAAAGGTTCATGCACTTCTAATTTTTTTGTGTAAAAGTTTTCTCTGAGGTTTAAATAGTAAGAAATTTTTTTTTTTTAATCGTTTAACGAGCTATTTCAATATGCGCGCCAAAATTGGAAAATTACATTACATTTCTTCATTAAATGCATATGAACCGAGGCTGTCTTTTGTTAACTTACTCTCATATGTATTGTAGACTAGTTAAAATATATTAACTTCATTATATACAGTCATTTAGCAAGTGATAACTTTTCTTATTTTTAACATTTTGTAATATAAAATTGAACAAAACATAAAACTAACTGTATATAATGAAGTTGTTAATATATTGCAACTATTCTACAATACATATGAGAGTAAGTAAACGAAGGACAGCCTTGGTTTATATGCATTTAATGAAGAAATGTAATGTGATTTTCAAAATTTGGCGCGCACATTGAAATAGCTTGTTAAACGATTTTAAAAAAAAATATTTTTCTACTATTTAAACCTCAGAGAATACTTTTGCACAAAAAAATCAGAAGTGCAAGAACCTTTGGGTTAAACCGAGTTTAAACGCACCGTGAGGCACGTTTGTTATCTGGGACGTTTCCATGAAGTTTCCAAGGGATGTTTCCAGAAAGCTTCCAATGAATGTTTCCGGGAAGTTTACAGGGGATGTTTTAGGGGAGTTTCCAAAAGAAGTTTCCAGAAAGATTACAAGGGATGTTTGAGAGAAGTTTCCAAAACGATGTCTCCGGCAAATTTCCAGGAAGTTTCCAAGGAAAGTTTTCGAGAAGTTTCCAATAAGTTTTCAAAAAATGTTTCCGGGAAGTTCCCCGGAAGTTTCCAAGGGATGTTTACGGGAAGATTCTAAGGAAGGGTTTCCGGGATGTTTGCGAGGGAAACTTTCCAGGAGAGGGATATTTCGCTATGTCCAGGAAGTTTCCTGGAGACTTCCTTTGGTAATTTCAGACATTACAATAGGAAACTTCCAGGAAACTTTCGAGAAAGTCTGGTGCTATCTGGGGTGTGAAGTTTAAAAAATGATATTCTAAATTATATCAAAATCGGGGTTCCACTTTTTATATCATCCCAACTCCCCCGTATCCGTTTAAAAAATTACACTTTTTATGACACTTTTTATAATTATTTGTTAAAAAAAAATTTACAGTTATAATGTGGCCTCAACCTTTTCTTAACTTTATCCGTTTATGAAAAACCCAACTCTTTATAACGCTTTGACCCAATGGTAACAATGTAGAAAACTTGACTTCCAACTTTTATGATACTTTTCATTTCGTAAAACCAACTCCAACTTTATAGAAAAATTTACCTTCCGTTTTATACATACGCTGCGCTAAAAGCAGTACATGCATATGTGTTATAGAACCTTATCTATTTTTTCGAAGAATATTTATTTTGTTAAAAAACTCATAGCGCATGAAATGCGTATTTTTATCAAATCTACAATTTTTGTTTAAAATATTTTTTAAAATTAAGAATATTTTATTAGATAACAGCAAAAAAATGTGAATTATGGTAGATTTTTGTTTTTTTACATTATAATAAAATTAGCGCCAATTTTCATTATGATATCCGTAATCAGCACATCAAAATACGTAAGTAAAGAATTTTCAAAGAAATCAAAAATATGTGCTAATCGGAAGTATATCCAATAAAGGATATTAGAATTTAATTATTTTTGGAAGAGAATTATGTTGCATAGAAAAGTTTGTGGATAAACTTCCGAAAAGCTATAACAAACAATAAAAATAATGGTTTTTTGCATTTATTTCAGTAAATTAAAAAAATATATAAAAATGTTTTAGCTAAAAGTTGTAGGTCTCATTAAAATCCCTACACATTTTATATTTTTACATTTTTTTTCTAAATGTGCATAGTTTTCAAGAAAAATGCAAAAAACTAGAAATCATCATGAATACCTTATTTATAACCTAAATTACGTATTTTTGAGTACTTCGATCACGCGAAGTATATAAAATTCTTTTTTATAAACGTAACAGTCTCAAAATTTTAAGTCGATGCTAGCAAAATTGGAAGAGAGAGAAGGTTTATCCAAAAAATCATTTTCTACACATTCTTAAAAAACTTGAATGACATTAATTAATGAATGCATTAATTAATATTTGAATGCATTAATTAAATGCATTACTTTACATGTACTGTTACAATTATATTGAATTTTCCGTTCTGTTTTTAAGATATAAATTTATAAAGTTGGGACTTTTACATGGAAACAGTAACAAAACGCGCAAAATGACTATATTATAATTAATTAAAAAAACACGGTTCTACAAATTTTTAAAAAAAAACGAATATATTTTAAGCTGTAACATAATACAACTTTTACAATAATATTTAATTAATTTACCGTACCGTTGTTAAGAAAATGTTATTCAAAGGTAGTAATTCTTCACTTTTTTAAAATAATCAGGAAGAAAAAATTTAAATACCTTGAAATTTTCAACGGAAAAGTTTTTTTTTAATAACATTTGTTTGTGTAATGATTTTAATTACAAAATACTATTTTAAAACCAAATTATAAAAAGAAATAAAATTAAAAGAATATTGACTATCGCGGTCCGATAGAATGAGAACCGCTTGAGGGTATAAATGTCCTTAAAAGGCCCGTGACTGTCGTGTGTCGCTTCTTGCGACGCACAGTGGTTTGAAATCAGAATTCGATGTTCAAATCAATCTCACAAATTTCTTAAGAATTTATTGCTGAATGTTTTAAAAAAAGAAAATTGAAAATCCATGCAGCCATTCTCTCTAAAAATTGATTTGAACATCAAATTCTGATTTCAAACTTCTGCGATAACGAGAAGGTTAAACGCGTTTATCTCAAAACCACATTTGCAGAGTCGGTGGACACTATATCTTTAAAAATTACGCACCGATCATTTTGCAATTTTTTGCACATCTTTTACACATATTTAGCTTGTACTTGAGCGGAAGACTTTTTTTTATAACGTTTACAATTTGTTTAAAAAAATAAAAAAGGCCCATTTTTTAAGCAAAAATCACGATTTTTACTTCAAAGTGCTATAAAAAATAATTTTTTTTTAAATGTGCTTCGCTTAAGTACTAAAGAAACTAATCTATTAACAAAAAATTTTGTGTCTTTTGATTTTAGATGATCCTGTCCAGACTTATGATGTCCACCACAAAAAAACTTCTTTTTTAGAAGTCCGAATAAATTTATTATAAATTTTATAATTTATATTATATTGTAATGAATAAATTCAGAAATGTTCTTTAAATATTGGTTAATTTCATGGAAAAATTTAAAATAAAAAACCGTCATTCGTTTTCCTTAAAAAACATAGAGAAAACTCGTATATTTCAGCGTCCCTGACGCTATGCCCTCTTAAGAGGGGTTTCTCATGAATCAAAAATTCGTAAAAACGACATTTTTTTCGTATTTAAGGATAGCTGGGGGAGAGGGGATTACTAAGGCAGTTTATCCTGGTATACGGACTGCAGACAGGTGTGCCTAACAAAATGTAAAAGGATTTAAATCAATTGCTTTCTTGGTTTTCTCTAAACTACGTCTACCGAAAAAAAACATGATTGAGAACAAAACGCGCTTAAAGTTAAGGGTAACATTTTTATTAAAAAAAGAAGTAAAGCGAAAATTTTTTATTTGATTTTATTTTTAATGGCATCTATTTGGGGCGCTTCTGGAACCTTCTGCACGTTCCTTGTAACTCACGTTTTGATCGGACATCTTCGAAAAACACACAATCGACACGAAACTGAATCGATGCGCGTCACGATAGCCACCCAATGGAACGGATTTATCTCAAAAACTAACACTCGAATCGACTTAAACTTTTATGGCGGCATTTTTGACATGTTAAGGAGTAAATTTATGAAAAAAAAAAAATAATAATCGATTTTTCCATGAGAAACCCCCCTTATTACAGTTTTTGTTAAAGAGTTTGCTTTTTGACAGACTCTTTTAAAGAAAGAATTTCTGGCATAATCAGACCGGCAGGTTTTTACATTAAATATAGGAAGATCATAATCGCATATTGAGGATTTCTTTAACGGTCTGCAAGGTGCAAACAATCATACGTTTGAAATCATTGGTGGAAAATTAACTTGACCTAGAATAATTTTATGCAGATATTGTAAATCCTTATACATAAATGGTGATTTTATTTTTGGATTGTTTAGAGCAATTCTGATATCGGTATAGTCATGATTCCACCGATCATAATCAATGACAAAAATTCTTGCTGCAAAACGAAGAAATTTATTTTGAACTCTTTCAATACGTAACATTTGATACTCCTAATATGGGAACCAAACAACTGAAGCGAACTTTAGTGTTTGTCTAACTAGTAAGAGATATCAACTTTTTATTGTCAGACGATTTCAAAATCCACAAAATTTATCATGATGATTCCTAGTGATTTATTTGCTTTAATAATGGTCTCATCTATATGAAGATTAAATGAAAATTTAGTATTTAAAATTACACTAAGGTCTCGTACAATATATTTTCTTGATAAAATGTACGAGTCGATAGTCTAGAGATGACTTATCACAAAGTTTGAACGTGAATAAGAGATCACTGAACACTTTGAGATATTCAATTTTAAATTATTTATCTTTGACTATTCTAATAAATTATCCAAATCACATTGTAATTTGACAAGATCATTATGATCATATATTATTCTGTAGATTTTAAGATCGTCCGCGTATAATAAAAATGAAGAATGAAATTGAAATTTATAGAATATAATTAAAAATTGAAAAAAGTAATTGAAAAATCCGAGAGTTATTGAATATAGAATAAAATAATTGAAAACTGAAAAGTGGAATTGAAAGTTGAAAAAAATTGAGAATTGAAGAAAATAATTTGAAATTATAGAAACTTATTGCTAATCGAAAAAAATAATTGTTAAAAGGCGAGAATTTTCTTATATTAATGAAAATAATAAAAATTGAAGAATTTAATCGTAATTTGAAAAAGCAGTTGATAATTTGAAATAAGGCGAGGATTATTGAATATTGAATTAAATAGTTAGAAATTGATGAATGGAATCGAATTAAAAAAATAATTCTAATTGATAGAAAAATTATAAAATGAGGAAAGTAATTACATAATCAAGAAAATAATTGGCAATTGAAAAAAAAAAAGATCGAAAACTGTGGACAATTATTGACAACAAAACAATTTTATGGTTTTTAAACATTTATTTGGTTTTTTTGTAATTTGTCTTAACTTATTAATTTTTATAATTTTTAAAGACTATTCTTCTTTTATTTACTTTTATGTAAATTTGATCTTATAATAAATTTTCTCATTTGATCATAATTTACCTATTTTTTAAAAATATTTGTTCTTTTCTCAAAATTATTTAATCGTTTTTATTTAGTTTTGTATTTAAAAGAAACTATTGTTTTTTGCTTAATTTTCAAAACAAGTTTTTTACTGCATTTTTTTTTCTTTAGTAAAATTTTTCCGTTTTTACTGATTATCTTATTAATGTTTATACTTTAAAAAATATATCTGTAAATATTTGAAATTTTTGAAAACCTTTAGTATCTTTTTGTATCTTTTTTGTATCTTTTCTTTTATCTTTTTGTAGTTTCAGTTTTTTGTTGTAGAAAATTTTACTATTTTTTCATATATTACCGATTTGAAAAATGCAATTTAATCAATGTTTCTTAAACTGTTTAATATTTTATAACATTATTAACATATTTCTTAACTTTCCTCCTTTTGCCTTCAATGATTTTTTTACTTTTTTTATGCCATAGAAGAAAAATTTCGTGGAACTAGCTAGCAGCGCTAGATACAATGTAAATATTCATACAGTCTAGCGCTGCTAGCTAGTTTCACGAAACTTTTCTTTTTTAAAGAATTTATTTATTTTTTGACAGGTTTTTCAATTATTACATTTTTTACATATTTTTGCTTTAATTTTGTACTTCAATGTAAATTATTTCTAACTTTCTTATCTGCCCATTCATAATACTGGTTTTAATAAAATTTTGTAATCTTTTTTAATTTTTGTAAAATTTTATTTTTCACATTTTGTTAGATTTTTTAAATATTTTCTCCATTGTTTAAAATTTTTTATATTGTTTAATAAATGCTCTCACTTTTTGTTATTTCTTCAGAATTCTTGACTGCTTTTAAATTCATTTATTTTTTCGTTGTATTTTTATTTTTTCCATAGAATTTCCAATGTTTAAAATGGTTTTTTAAATTTGTCTATTTTGCTTTTGTACATATTTTTAAATGAATATAAATGTTTCGTTTAAACCTTGTTAATTGTGACAGTATTGTATTTTAGCGACTCAGCACTCCAATTTATTTTAAATATTTGTTGTTTTGTGGAGATTCTGGGTTATAAAATTCAAATGTTGCGGTCCTAGAGGCCATGTGACGTTTGCGCTTGCGCTCTCGTTTGATCGACGAGACGCCGGTCGAAATAGCGAAAGCATGGCATTCCTGGATTTGCAACCGACTTGTGACCTTTAAGGTTAACTCTAAATTGTGTAAATTCATTTAAATTTTGTGTACATGATGATGATTTTATTCATCATCATGTCTCAACTGTATGGCACTGTATGATTTAAATTTTAATACTATATTGTGTGCAATTTATAATGTCGGTAATTTGGGGCGCTATATTACCAGATTAATGTATAATTTTACTCTACATTCAGAATTGTTACTTTATTTAAATCAAAATTGTGCTTATTTTCGGTAGCGTGTGTTGATATAGCTGTATTTGTTTTTTTATTTTTTATGTCTCTAGCATGTTCCTTCATTCTAGTTTGTAGGTGTCTAGATGTTTCTCCAATATATATATTATCACAATTAAAACAAGGTATTTTATATATTGTATTAATTTGTTGATTTTTTTCTGTTTTATCTTTAGTTGAGTTTTATTATTACTATTTTACTTTATTACTATTTGAAATTATGCAATTGTATCTTTCTTTAATTTTTTTATTTAGGATGCTAGTTGGAAAACCGTTTTTTAAAAGAGTTTCTTGAACTATTTTTAGATTTTCTGCATGGACTTTTTTGTCTGATAATTTAATAGCACGATCTGTTAGAGCGATAATAACACTTAATTTATATTTTAGTCAATGTTCAGAATCAAAATTTATATAACGGCCTGACCAAATAGGTTTTCTGAACCAATTAGTAATTATTTTGTTATTTTCTATATGGGCGATTCTTACGTAACTGCCCTACTTGGCGTGTCCTTTTTGCAAAATGTTAACTTTAATTAAATAATTTTAGGTGGAAATATTATTATTATAACTCAGCCTTTTTCAAGCATAAAGTGTCTATATTTATGAACAATGTAGGTTTATATTGAACTTCATAATACCTTTTTCATACTTAGAATCTGTAAAAATATTTTGTCCCCCAATTTTTCCAATTTTTGCACGCAATCTGTAGACTAATAATTAAGGTGTCATGTGTTTAGTTATTACGCCTTCTAATAAGTTAAATCTCAATTTTGATCCATTAGCACTAAATAACATGTGAAAAAAGTTTTAAAAAAGAAAAATTTTTACTTAAAAAAAAATTATGTTTGTGAAAATCGCATGTGTACAAAAAAAGCGTTCAGTTCCATGTCATTACTATTATATTACTGTAACAACTATTTGATAGTAATGTTACCATTTTCTTGAAGTTTTCATGTGAAACAAGCGATCTGCAAAAGGAATAGATTTATTTTGCAATATTGTAGAAGTGAGGTTAGAATAAATGTCAAATTTCAGCTCCATGGTATCACGTGAAATTTCAGCTCCATGGCCTATATGAAGTGTTCAGTGTGCTTCATGCAGAGAAACTTTTTTATCTGTGGTGGTTATTTTAAAATATTATTCTATAAAGTAGTTTAGCAATGCCGGATTACACTGCTCGATCTTGATTTCAAATTATCCATAAAATAAAACGAAATATTCATTATTAAATATTGTATTTGCTGTTATTTTATAAAATTTTATATATGTTAACTAATATCTAAAATACTGTTAGAATATAAAATAATTTATTAATTTATTCTTTATTTTCGTTTTAGCAAAATATCAAGAAGAAATTTTTATTTTGTACAATATATTGACAATAAAAGGATGAGGTTCAGCTCCACCTGGCAGCCAATTTTCAAAAATTTGCTATTATTTTCGTATAAATATAGTTGTAGTAAAATCGTTTAAAATATAATTATATTATACTTTAATAAGAAAAATAAGTGCAGAGAAACATTGAATAAAAAAAATTTTTTTTTTACCAAAACTTATCTTCAAATCGGGCAGTTACGCAAGAATCGACCATATACAGAGTTAGATCTAGAAAATTTATACTATTGTTTATTGATTCTTCTATGTCAGTATCTTTCATAGAGTTAAATGTTTTGTAAAAATGGTCTATTTTATTAATTGGTAGACATATTAGAGTGTCATTAATATATCTCTACCATAAAAGATAATTTTATATTTGATTTTTTTTAAAGCTTTCTTTTCTAAGTATTCCATTACTAAGTTTGCACATGCAGAACTAATGGGGGATCCCATTGGTAGTCCAAAGGTTTGTTTATAAAATTCATTTTGGAATTGACAACATGAATTCTCCAAGCATAATGTTGTTGCATAAAGAAATTCATTTAAGTTTAAAGGGATAAGGGTAGCAGTAGCTGCCGAAACGTCGTTATAAAATATTGAAAATTTTAAAAGAAATGTGGAATTAATGGCCTAAAACTTGTTTTTTATTTAACATACACAAATCCACAAAAACTGACATTTAATAATTAATGACTGGCCTTAAAAATACGGAAATAAAATATAAAATATGAATTTTAACAATATGCAAAAATATCATCATATTCACTATACACATGGATACCGTCAAAAACGGTCTTTTAATTTTAATGAAACATCCAATCAACTTTATGAAAAACATAATTATTATAATAATATTTATAATAATCCACCACAACAACACTATCAACCAAATATGCAACAGTTTAATTATAATACAAGATTTCGAAATATGAACCATAACCTATACCACGAACATAACCTACAGGAACGATCAACTTTATCATCATGGCAACAACAGACTCATTCTTTACAAGCAACATCAATCTCAAAACAAACAAATTATTTAAATACAAATACACAAAACAATAACTTTGATTTTAACAACAATAATTACAACGGATTTTACTACAATGTATCACAAATCTATAACCAAGAAGTTGTTTTAAACATCAAAATGTGGAAAAAGCTAAGTATAAAATTATCTAAGCTGTGTAATCAGAGAAGGTTCTTATTAAGGTTAAAAAGCAATGCTTTATTACTAAATCACATTCCCACACAGCACCAGAAATTTCCTGAATTTCCCCTGAATATTGGTCCACATTTCCCGAATATTCGAACCTAATATTCAGGGAAGTTTCGTGGAAGCATCAAAATGTCCGCCATAAAGAATATTGGACGCTAAATTTCCCTGAAAATGTATTTTTAATTTTCAGGGAATTTCCGCATCTAATATTCCTTCAATATTCACAGTATTCGTAAGTCTTCTGTACATGATGCGCAATGGTCGAACTTGGTTTCTGTGACACTTACGGCTGCGCAGTAGTTTTTAATGTTCTAAAATCCTGCGGGTGCCAAATATGACATACAATTTTTATCAATTACCAGATCAAAAAAATTTTGAAAATTTTTTTTAACTTTCCCTGAATATTCTAGGAATATTAGATGCGGAAATTCCCTGAAAATTAGAAATACATTTTCAGGGAAATTTAGCGTCCAATATTCTTTATGGCGGACATTTTGATGCTTCCACGAAACTTCCCTGAATATTAGGTTCGAATATTCGGGAAATGTGGACCAATATTCAGGGGAAATTCAGGGAATTTCTGGTGCTGTGCGGGTTATTAATAATACAGAAAATAAAATTATTTTTTTCTCAAATAAAAATTTTCAGAAAATTCAAAATAGCTTAAATATATAGGTACAGAAATAAAATTAGAAACGCTGAAATTTCTGATATCAATATTCAAATTAATTTTATTAAAAATAAATCAAAGTTCATTGAAAATAAAATTATAACTGAAACTTCAACTCAATTTTTTAATGACATTAAAAATAAAAATAAAATAATTCTTAACAAACTAGAACATGCAGTTAAGGATAGATCAATTAAAAAATTTAACAATATAATAAAAAATAATGATTGTACAATAAAAACTGACACAAATAATTAGTTAGTTAATAAAAGTAACACTCCAGTACCAGATAATGTTAAAGAAATCTTAAGTCTTGGTGGAAGTTTTGCAATACCGCACAGTGGTCGGATTGACCGAAAAAACGGGAAAAACTATTTTTCGACGTTATTTCATGTAAAATATGTTTTGAATGATCTTTACAATGGTTTTATAGTGCCCTGAGGCGATTGAGGCTATTAATAAATGTAAAAAATAATTATTTATAATTATTTGTTATCAAAAAATTTTTAAAAATTAAAATTTTTTTAAAAGTATTGATAAAAAAAGTTATTTTCAATAAATAATATAAATATAGACTTTTAAAAATTGTTTCATGTAATTGCTTATTTGTTTAAACAAATTATAATGGTTTATTTACAACTATTTATCAAATTAAGCTAAAGAGTAGCAACGATATTCTCAATTTCACAACTTTTCAAGACAAATGTTACCAGTTATTAACAAAAAACTAAAAATAACAATTGTATGCATTGTTTAAACAAATTATTATTGTTTAATTTCATTTTTTTTCTATTTAAGCTATAGAGCTGCAATTTTTTCTCAATTTTGCAACTTTTTAAGCTGAACGATACCAATTACTAACAACAAAATAAAAAAAACAATTTCACCAATTGTTTAAACAAATTATATTCCTTCAATATCAACTTTTCATAAAGGTAAGCTACAGAGTTGCAACTTACTTCAATTTTACAACTTTTTAAGCTGAATGATTCCAATAACTAACAAAAAACAAAAAATAACAATACTGCCAAATGTTTAAGTAAATTATTATTTTTTAATTTCAACTTTTTATCTATTTAAGCTGCAGAGTTGCAACTTTTTCTCATTTTTGCAACTTCTCAAGCTGAATGATGCCGATTACTAACAAAAAACTAAAAATAACAATACTACCAAATGTTTAAACAAAATATAGTTTTTTAATTTCATTTTTTTACCTACTTAAGCTACAGAGTTGCAGCCTTTTATCAATTTTGCAACTTTTCAAGTTGAATGATACAAATTACTAACAACAAACTCAAAATATCAATTCTACTAAACGTTTAAACAAATTATAATTATTTAATTTTAACTTTTCATCAAATTAAGCTGCAGAGTTAAAATTTTCTTTAAAATTTTTAAAAATTAACATTTCTTAAAATTATTTATCGCAATTGTGTCCTACGAAAGACGTAACTGTTAAAAATGAACATTTTCTAAAATATCGTATAAATAAATATAAATAATTGAATTTTTTCTGTGCTTACCCTAACTTATATTGATGTCCATGCTTAAACATAGAGCTATATGAAAATAGTAACTGCAGAAAAAAATACTGAGTACTAAATAATGATTTTTGATTTGGCAAATTGTTGTAAGATGTATTTGTTTGAACGAATTGTTGCAAAGAAATTAGGAAAACTGTTAAGTAATGAAAAATAAATGCTACGTACCATTTGATTCTTTTGGAAAAGTTACTAAAAGAACATTGACATGCACTGAGAAAAATGAATGTTCACCCGTAATATCTAGATGTTAACGCGTAACATATTTATCATTTAGTACATTGTCTCCACGCGCGAGTACGGACATGGGTGCACTAAAATGCACAAAACATAAAATGGCGCAAATATGCGCAGCTGAATTTTTGAGATCTGCTACACAACAGTTAAGATTACATAAAAATCATAAACAGAAGACTTCACCTAGCGTCACTTTTTTTTGGCACTCTTTTTTCTCACGATTTCTTTGTAATTAAAACACATTATTTATTGTAATAAAAAAAAAACAAAGGACAACAAAATAAATTAAATTTTTCCCATTTTTCGGTTATTTAATGTCTGAATAATAACTTCTGTTCATTATATGCTAATAATTTTATATTTTTCGAAGAAAAACATTAGTAGTAACCCTACTGAAAAATCCTATATAGGATCCTACATAGGATCCTATATAGAATCCATATGGATTCCTATGAGAATCCACGTAGGATCCTATATAGGATCCTATATAGGTATTGTCCTATAGGAATCCACGTGGATTCTCATAGGAATCTATGTGGATTCCTATAGGTCGCCTATAGGACAAGTCCTATATAGGATCATATGTGGACTCTCCTATAAGAATACATGTAGGATCTCATATAGGATCCTGCATAGGCGTCCCAAAAAATTTTTGTACACCCTCCTACATATGATCCTACGTAGGTTCCCATATAGGATCCTATATGGGAACCCATGTAAGATCCTACATGGGTATCCCCAAAAAAATTTTTTGTACCCCTTCCTCATGCGCAGTCGTCTTTTACGTATTCTACAATACTTACGCCTGCGCAGTAAATATTTTTCGTCCTTATAATGGTACTTAATGTATATTTGAATAAAGTTGTTTAAAAAAAAACAATTAATTCTGTGTACATAATTTTTTTTGGGCGCCCATAAAAGATCCTATATAGGATCCTATATGGGAACCTACGTAGGATCCTATGTAGGGGGGTTTACAAAAATTTTTTTCGGACGCCTATGTAGGATCCTATATGAGATCCTACATGTATTCCTATAGGAGAGTCCACATAGGATCCTATATAGGACGTGTCCTATAGGCGACCTATAGGAATCCACATAGATTCCTATGAGAATCCACATGGATTCCTATAGGACAATACCTATATAGGATCCTATATAGGATCCTACGTGGATTCTCATAGGAATCCATATGGATTCTATATAGGATCCTATATAGGATTTTTCAGTAGGGAATAGCGTACAGTTTTGACACTTCTATAGTAAGATAATATTACGTGACTTTGACACCATATTGTATACAGACTACTAACTTTTTGCTCAAATAAAATTAATTTCCTACTTTTTTAGAGTTTCCTGAGGTGACGTACATTAGCATAATTTTATTTTTTACAATTTTAAAAAATCACTTTTTTCCCGTTTTTCCTGTCAATCCGACCACTGTGATACCGTATACTAAGAAAAATTATCCACTTCCAAAAACAGAAACAAATATTGAAAACTCTCTCTACTCTCTCTCTCTTACTAACGCAGACAAAAGTAACAAAACAGTAATTTTAGAAAAAACTGACTATAATAAAAAAGCATATGATCTTTTGGACGATAATGATACTTATATTAAAATTAAAAAAAATCCGACTAAAAAAATACAAGATACTGTAAACCTTTTGATTGACTCATGGTACAAACAAGATCTGATAAATGAACAAACTACAAATTATTTAAAATGTAATAATGGTCTAGCACCAAAATTTTACATTTTACCAAAATTACATAAAAAAAATTGTCCAGGAAGACCAATAACATCTTTTATTTCATTACCTTTATATAATTTATCAAAATTTTTAGCAAATCCTATACAAAAAGTTTTTATCAAAAACGAATTTAATATTAAAGATAGTTGGACTTTTAAAACTAAAATTGATCAAATTACTATACCAAATAATTTTACTTTGATCTCCCTGGATGTTGTTTCTATGTATACAAATATATCATGGGATCTAATCAAGAAATGTATAAAACATAGATGGGGAGATATTCAACCACATACTACTTTAAACTTAAATGAATTTCTTTATGCAACAACATTATGCTTGGAGAATTCATATTGTCAATTCCAAAATGAATTTTATAAACAAACCTTTGGACTACCAATGGGATCCCCCATTAGTTCTGCATGTGCAAACTTAGTAATGGAATACTTAGAAAAGAAAGCTTTAAAAAAATCAAATATAAAATTATCTTTTATGGTAGATATATTGATGACACTCTAATA
Source organism: Ganaspis brasiliensis (assembly GCA_037103525.1). NCBI lineage: Eukaryota > Metazoa > Arthropoda > Insecta > Hymenoptera > Figitidae > Ganaspis > Ganaspis brasiliensis. Next base: position 127,926 of record JAZKLR010000629.1, on the reverse strand, counting down.
TGTCTACCAATTAATAAAATAGACCATTTTTACAAAACATTTAACTCTATGAAAGATACTGACATAGAAGAATCAATAAACAATAGTATAAATTTTCTAGATCTAACTCTGTATATAGAAAATAACAAAATAATTACTAATTGGTTCAGAAAACCTATTTGGTCAGGCCGTTATATAAATTTTGATTCTAAACATTGTCTAAAATATAAATTAAGTGTTATTATCGCTCTAACAGATCGTGCTATTAAATTATCAGACAAAAAATTCCATGCAGAAAATCTAAAAATAGTTCAAGAAATTTTTTTAAAAAACGGTTTTCCAACTAGCATCCTAAATAAAAAAATTAAAGAAAGATACAATTGCATAATTTCGAATAGTAATAAATTATCATCCGAAAGTAATATTAAAACAATTATCTCACTACCATATATTAAAGAATTAAAAAACATTTTTTACAAATTATTTAACAAATTCTATATTAAAGTAGTTCAATCAATAGAAAACACATCAGGGAAAAATATCCTACACTCAACTAAAGATAAAACAGAAAAAAATCAACAAATCAATAGAATATATAAAATACCTTGTTTTAATTGTGATAATATATATATATTGGAGAAACATCTAGACACCTACAAACTAGAATGAAGGGACATGCTAGAGACATAAAAAATAAAAAAACAGATACAGCTATATCAACACACACTACCGAAAATAAACACAATTTTGATTTAAATAAAGTAACAATTCTGAATGTAGAGGAAAATTGGTTTAAAAGACAATTTTTAGAAATGATTTATATCACAAAAGAAAATAAAGCAATAAATTTTAAAACAGACGTTGAAAGGCTGGGTAGTATTTATCAGGGATTTTTCAATAATATACATTAATCTGGTAATATAGCGCCCCAAATTACCGACATTATAAATTGCACACAATATAGTATTAAAATTTAAATCATACAGTGCCATACAGTTGAGACATGATGATGAATAAAATCATCATCATGTATAAAAATCTTTTAATTGATTTATTTTATAATTTTTAATATTAATAATAAAAAAAAATAATAATAATAATAATGACTTTTTAATATGACAGCTTTAGTGATTTTCAAAATGTAAGTACGACTTTTCCTGCATTTTGATTTAAGGTGGCAAAATTACACATATACACTTATGTAAATTTAATCTATAAACAATTTTATTTTTATTTTTAGCATTTTCCCTACCGATACAAACTCACTGGAAAAGTCACTGGCGAAAATCACTGAGTTTTTTGGGCCGTTTCAATGCGTTTTCAGATAGTGTTTGAAACATTTACTCACTCAAAACTTATTGGGTCTTTTAAGTCTGATTTATGACAATGGGAAATACCACTGGAAACCCTTAAGAGGTAAAAATAATTTCTTGGGCCCTTTTGCGGTTTATGACCAACATAAATACTTTTGGTGACCTTCGTGCATAAAAATAATTACGCTGGAAATAATGTTTATTTATTTCAACATTATACTTATTTTTATAAACTTCAGCTAATTTTATGATTGTATTATGTTTATTACATATCCCTTTGACTTTGATTTTAAAAATGATATCAGTTTTAACGTAATATTTATGGTTTACGAAATATCTTATAATTTCTTCAAATATAAAATTATTACAATAAATTTTAGATATTTATAATCGTGAAGTATTACAGATTCTAAATTTTTTAATTAAAATTTTCAAATAATTAAATTGCAGAAATTTCAAGTCATAAAATATTAGGGTTCAAAAATTATTAGCTAGGGTAACAATAGACATGGGGATTTAAAATGGATCCCTGCTTTAACAGTAGATTTCCAAATCTTTTGTCATTTAAGTTAATTTTTTTCAACCCAGCATTTTATTACCTGGAATTTATATACTTTTACTTTTTGAGGTCTGCAATACAAAAATTGAAATCTTCAATATTTTACTATTCTGAATTTCTAAAATCCATTTTATAAATATATACTATTAAATTAAAATTATAATCAATAAAATACTTAAAGAATAATTAATTATTAAAACATATGTTATAGACATTTATATTTTTTATATAAAATAATAATTGCAAAAAGTAATATTATAATTTATAAACAATAAAATTAATTAATAATTTTAAATCATAATAAGCTTTTTTAACTAATATAATTCTCTGTAAATAATTATATTGTTATATTTTTGACACAATTTTTAATATAGGTATATACACGTATAATGTATATTGAATTTTCAGAAAAATATTTTTTTAAGAAATTTACATAAAAATATATACTTATTCAATAAAGAGCCACAGATGGCTTGTGACAATATAATTTTAGTTTCTTTTGAAACTAAATTTAAAAGGACTACCTCAAAACGAGCAAAAAAAATTTTGACCTGGACTGAGTGTAGCAATAAACCCTAGTGCGCTAGTAGCTCACTGGGCCAGTGAGCTTCCAATAATTTTCCAGTGGTTTTCTATCGGTAGGGTTATGGAAAAAAAAATAAAAATAAACTTGATAAGGGTAGCGGTAGCTGCCGAAACGTCGTTATAAAATATTGAAAATTTTCAAAGAAATGTGGAATTAATGGCCTAAAACTTGTTTTTTATTTAACATACACAAATCCACAAAAACTGACATTTAATAATATTAATGTATTTTATAATTTATTAATTACTAGGTATTTGTGTGCTAATCTGATTTATTATGTATTGAAAGCTTTATTATTATTTATTTAATTTATCTTTTAACAGAATAGGGCTAATAAAAGCTAATTATTTTAAATAATTAGTAGGTAATTCCTAATTGATTTTGAAATTGTCGATAAAATTTTATGCCTGTTGCGAGATTTTATAAATTTTCTCATTAGTAACTGGCAAGGGCGTTAATTTCCCTTAATTGGTCGACAACAAAGGATTCGACTCGCCTAATAGAAACGTGAGAAGAGAAAATTAAATGAAAATATTAAAATCCTATTTCAAGATTTAAAAGCTATAATCTTAGTGAAATTTAAATTCCAATTTATTAAAATTAAAATAAAAATAGAGTTTTATTTAAATTTTATTTATTTATTTATTTTTTCTTTTGTTAATTAAATTAATTCTTATTATTTATTAAAAATTTGTTTTTACACTAATTATTAAAACTTCTTTTTCATATTTATTCAAATTTTGTTACCATTAATGTTCAAAATTAAAATTAATTAGTTGATTTATTATTTATTGATTATCTTTTGTTAGTTATTTTTTTTCCTATTAAATTAAACTTTAAATTTTTTTTTTTTTTTTACGAGTTTTTTTACGAGTCGAACGAGAATTGAGAATTATATTGTTGTACAGTTGTATTTTACTTTTTAAATTCTTCTGTAGTAAACTAAATGCCTGGGTTGTTAAAGGTAGCAAATATTAATTGTTGCCTGGGATAATTTGATTTTGATTGGTACTCCGTTAAAAGTATTTAAGTTGTTAAAACAATTGTATCCGCGACTCGGGTTGGCACGACGTTTCCTTGTTACCGGTAGGCGTTGTGTCGTCTGGGTAACGATTTGCTAAAATATTTTTTTATTACAAAAGGTTTTTCCGCTTTTCTCTCTATCTTTCCTTCTTATATCATTAGTTAGGAATATTAAATTAAAAACAAATTAAAATGCCGGTTGGACATTCACCCCCACCACCAACAGAAAAACAAAGTCTTTCTCGCGATTCGACAGAAACTGTGATTGAACAGTCGGGTCAAACGGATGACCAGAGCGATGGAGATTTTTTGGGATTTCACCCACCGGAAACTAGCGGTACAATGCCAAACGGTCAAATTGGAGAGAACGAAAGAGGATCCTTAGATAGCCTCTTCTCTGGAACGGGCGCTGGAAGGGGAAGGGGTAGAACAATCCTTACCCCCACTCCTACTTATTTCCAGTACTCGTTTGCTTCAGTTACCAGGGAGGTGGGAGTACTAAGTAACGGGTTGGTCAATCTAAATAAAAAAGTCGATGACAAGGTTGATGATTTAAAAAGTATAGTCGATTTGCTTTTACAGCATTTAAAATTATCTGTTACCGGACGGTCCGAAGGGGGAGGGAATCGCGAAGCTCCGTTATTAAATAACGCTGGAAACATCGAACCCTCTCAAAAACAAATTGAACAAACTCATCATGAAAAAAGCAACAAACAAACGTTTGTTACTCATGATCAACAAAAAGCCAATACCGATCGACGACCTGTATTGGATCATGGATCCCCAAGTGATTCAATCAGGCCTCGCGGGGGATTGAGTGACCCCATGCATCACTCAGCTTAGACAAATTGTCGAAATGATGAGCGGTTTTGTTCGAGACCTAAGCAGCAAAATGCTGGCCCAACATCTTCCGCGCAACCCCCTAATCTTATACGTTTAATAGTAGGGAAATTATTACCGGACGGAAGAATAGTCGACGAACAAACTTTTATCACCGAAGATCGTTATCAGAGTTTAATAAATAGTGGACAAGATCCATATTTTATGAACATTCCTAATGCCGAGGCGAGACGAACGAATGAACAGCGTAACTTTTCGAATTGACAAAATCAAAATGAGAATACTGGAGAACGACATCCACGTAGTCGTCGTGATCATGATAACGAAAATACAGTGAGATTTAGTTCAAATCGTCGAACGGGATCATTGTTTTCATGGCATGACGACGATTCGAGTGGAGATGAACGTATTCCCACCAGACGTCGTGAATATATACCAAATACGCGTCGACGAGTAAATGGGCGGAATAATTTTTCATCCATGAATGTTTACGATGAGAATGTGGATTCAATGAAAATTGGAAGGATCGTTGCGTCGTGGAAAATTTTGTTCCCAAAAACAGAACGTGATCCAGAACAATTTCCATTGATCCTGGAAGATCATCTGAACACGAGTGGTATTTTTAGAGATTACTTTGTTCCATATCTGTCGAAGGTTTTTGAAGGACCTTATAAGGCCTGGTACTTCGTGAATAAGGAATCGTGGAATACTTGGAGAGAGTTGTCGCGAGCCTTCCGGTATCAATGGGGGGTAAAGAAAGACGACGCGGACCTACTCCTTGAGATTCGAGACCTTAAATTGGAGAAATCTGAAACTCTGGCGGAGTTTGCCTGTAGAGCACGTCTTATATTTGAGCGAATGCAATATCCGCCCGTGTTCAGAGAACAACTTAAACAGATATTGACCAAGTTCGATCCTCGACTAACGTTCGAGATATTGAACCTAAATCTAAATAATTATGATGATTTTCTGCACTACGTTAGCGAACGGAGTTATTTATATGGTCGCGCTATTGATTCTCAGCCTAGTAGAGTTAGATTAACAAGATCGAGTTTGAATGTCGTACAAAATTATGAGGATTCCGAGACTAAGTCAGAAAACTTCGACTCAAATCCGGAAGAATCTTGCGATGATTCAACAGTCGACTTGAATGCAATTACCCAGAAAAGTTTAGCAAATAAAAACAATGCTACACTGTCGACAAAAGTAAAGTCCTTAACTCGAAATAGATTAGAGAACAATTTGAAAAGATTTAACGAGAAAAGCAATCAAGTAGGCTCTGGTAACGAAACTATAAATTCAATTAACGCGGACAGACCTCGAACCTTTTCGCAGCCATTTGACCGTGAGCGAATGATCTGCCTAAATTGCGGCCAAAGGGGTCATGGAGCCAGAAGTTGTGACTTCGATCCTGAAATTGTTTGCTGCATCTGTAAGAAGATAGGACATTATAATAAAGATTGCCCGGAAAGGAAGGGAAACGAGAAAAGCCCTCAGTAATGGCTTCTCGTTTGACTGAAAATAAGGGCACAAAAGAGGAAGTATCTTCTTGCAGTGAAAAGAGCGCAAATAATGACAGTAATATTGAGGCCACCAAAGATCTTGATTCGTCAAATGTAGCGGATAAGGTGTGTCAAAATTCTTTATGTTTAGAATTGCTTGACGAAGTTTCGTCTCAATATGATAGCGAAAATTAAGAAGTAGAGAATCTGATCCGTGGGTTAAAGATAAATTAGGAAGATAATATAATTAATATGTCGACTTTTATCGATGAAGAAAGTCAGCAAATTGTAAAATGTTCACTTGATAATGAGACAGTCTCTTATAAAACTTGGAGGCCAAGTCTTTTGCCACCTCATTTCCTTTGCCGACTTTCCCAACGCAGAATTTGTTGCTCAAGCGGTCCTTTAAGAGAACCGAAAATAAGGGTTAAAATTCCGGTTGAAATATCTATTTTCGGGGAAAAGGTTAAGGGAATAATAGATAGCGGTAGCGAAAGATCGTTTTTAAGAGGCTTAGTTTATGAAAGAGTAAAACACCTCCAAATTGACGAGTTAGTGGAAGATTCAGCATCAAAAAAAGGTGTGCGCTTAGGAGGTAAGTCTATTGTTAGGTCGAAGGGAGGCACGGGATTTGTCATCGATATAGGAGATGCTTATGGTCCGCAATGGTTCAGTGTGTTAGAAAATCTGTCTAGTGAATTAATTTTGGGAATGGATTTTTGGCTAAATTTTAAAGTTAAAGTCGATCCGTTTTCGGAAACTTGGACCCTTGCTGGAAGTGAACATAAATACCCGTTAGCTTACCACACTAACAATTTTAATGTTTTGCAAGCACTTTCGGTCGCGGAGAATGAAAAATTAAAGAATTTTCTAGACCACGAATTCGATAAAATTGACAAGGAGTCAACAGGTTTAACAGACCTAGTAGAACACGTGATAGAATTAGACGATAGTAAACCACATCGTCAGAAACCTTACCGTCGGAGCGAAATAGTTCGTAGATTTATAGACGAAAAAGTAGATCGGTTGCTAGAAAAAGGTTATGTCCGGTGGAGTAATAGCGAGTGGGCATTGTCGCCAGTAGTTGCGCCAAAAGCCAACGGTGGCTTGAGATTTTGCATAAACTATCAGCCATTAAATAGTAAGACGAAGAAGCCAGCTTATCCTCTCCATAATATGAGATCAATCTTGTCTCAGCTACATCAAGCGAAATATATTTCGACCCTCGACATGAGTGAAGCCTTCCATCAGATTCCTATGGAAGAGAAAAGTCGAAAATATACAGCCTTTGTAGTAGAGGGAAAAGGATTGTTGGAATGGGTTAGAATGCCTTATGGCTTAACCGGAGCTCCGTCCACATTCCAACGCCTTATGGACTTCCTTAAAAGAAAAATGCAAGATTTGATCCATATCAGAGACCTACCTAGTAAATGGTCAGAACAGGTCTTTACATATTTAGACGACTGGATAGTAGTCAGCCAAGATTTTGAAGAACATCTTAAGATTCTGTCTTTGGTTTTTGAGGTATTCCGCGAAGCGAAATTGTTAATAAATCGCGATAAAAGCAGCTTGATGAGTTGGGAATGAGACTAAATCCAGAAAAGGTCCAACCAATTATCGATTTTCCAGTACCTAAAGACAGATCTCAATTGCGACAGTTTAATGGAATGATGAATTGGTATCATAGGCATTTGAAAAATATAGCTAGAATACAGGGTCCTTTAAATAAGCTGACGAGCGTAAAAGTTCCTTGGAAATGGACTGAGGTCGAGTAAAAGTCCTTTGATGACGTCAAGAAGGCACTTATTGAAACCCCTCGACTTTATGTGCCTATACGGGGTAAACCATTCATGTTATATACAGACGCCAGTGTTTTGGTCTTGGTGCTATTTTGGTCCAAAAAGATCCAAACTCTGATAAGGAAATCCTTATTGAAGTTTTGAGTCGACCGTTGAGGGGTGCTGAAATGCACTATACGACGACTGAGAAAGAGTGCTTAGCAGTTGTTTGATCCGTCGAGAAACGTAGATGTTATCTGGAAGGAATGCTATTTAAGGTGGTCACAGATCACCAAGCTCTCAAATGGTTGCATGGGTTGAAAAACCCTGTAGGACGACTTGCGAGATGGGCAATTTACCTTTATCAACATAATATGTCAGTTGAGCACCGACGAGGAACCTTAAATAAAGCACCAGATGCGCTTTCTCGAATGTTTAACGTCGACGTCGCACAGTGGGAGAAAATGCACTTATTTTGGTGGGGCGAAATTTCTGTACCGATCCAACTAAAAAAAAAATTTCCTTCGATTGGGCTAAAACTTGCCCTAAGTTTAGGTCTATGCATGAGTACATTAGCCACCAAGTATTACTAAATTTCATCATTAACTGTGTAGTGGGGAGGGGGGTCAAGTTTTTGATGAATGGTGGGTGGACTAGTTTTTCATCACTCGTAACTTTTATACGGTCAATCGCACAAATTTTTCACCTATATACTTTTGAAAGGGTTTTTTCTGCTCTTTCAAACGGTAAAAAGAATTTTTTTGAAAATTAAAAATTTGACCCTTTTTTTTAAAAATCAAAAATATTTTTGACTTTTTTTTCAAAATCGACATTTTTTTTTTCATTTTTTATTTTTTGAAAATAAAGTTTAAAATGTGTACTTTGAATACACCAAGTATGAAAAGGTCCTTTTTTTTTGTTTTCGAGATATTAAATAATGAATTTTTAAAAATTAATAAAAAAAAAGTAATAATTCTTTAAAAAAGTAAATTTAGAATTAATATGAATTTTTATTCTAAAGACAATAAAAATTTACATCCAACAAAACCCAAATATATAACATTTTGCATAAAAAGTATTAAATAAAAAAAATTTAAATAATTATTAATAAAAAGTTAATTATGACATTCTTAGCGTCCAAATAAAAAAAATCATAAGGTCAATTCGCTTTTTATTGTATGACTTATTTATTTGTTTATTTATTTATGTGGATGTTTTTTTATTTATATGTTTAAGAAAAATATCAAAAAGTACCTACCTATATTTTTACAATCGCTAGTAAAAAGAAATTAAGGAAAATAGCTATCCGTGTACTTTAAGTAGGATCACAGTTTATATCCCCTTTGTCCACAAAATTGTTTTCGTTTTTTTGTCTTTAAGAATATAGTAAAATATTGTAGTACTGCTGTCTTCTTTTTTTATTTCAATTATAGAAGTATTAAAATACTTTTTCTGTTGTAATAAAATAATCTTGTTTTGTCTAATAATGTATCCTATGCTTAGAGTAGTTCAAATTTTGGCGCCTATTTAAAGTAGTATCAAAAGTTGCCACAGGGTGGCCAACTTTTCCATTTCTCACAGTACCGATGCGTATTATATTTTATATAAGAGCTTAATATTCAAGTTTTTTATTCTATAAGGATACGTTTTCAGGTTTGTACAAATTATCTTGGTTTCTTTTTCGTATTATATACTTTTAAAAAACTAATAATATTTTTGTATTGTTGGAATAAGTTTTCTGTCAGATATTAGATCTTTTAAATTCGAGTTTTAAATACATTGAACGCAGGTTTGTAAATCTCTCTTTTTATATCGTTTGCTAACATATAGTGTAAGTAAATTTAATATTTTCTAACAATCGTTTTATTTAATAAAATAGTTTTCATTTGTTTATTGGTATTTTAATCAAACATGGCTCCTAGTAAGCCATTAAAAGTTTGTTATAATAGATGCCTTAATCCCTTTAAAAGAAAAAGCCACCCAAATAGAGCATTACGTCCCGTAGCTGGGAGTGTACAAAATAGATACTCTTTTCCACCAGGAGCAAAAATTTGCTTGAAATGCAATTTTGATTTAAAAGAAGAGATGAAGACTTCAACAACAGTTAAAAAACCTTCAAGCTCATATATTGAAGCACAGGAAAATGAAGTAAGTGAAATAGATCTTGAAAAACCTGGTGGATTTATTGAACAAAATGATGATCGGACAAATGATAATGACTTTGTTTTAACTCCAAATAAAATAACTAAGTCTAAATGTTCTGATGACGATTATGAACATCACAAATCGTGTGTAGAAATCTTTGATCAAATTAAGGAAAAATTTGAGAACTCAGACAATTCAGCAGAAAAATTTCAGCTTCTTACACTTTTACCAAAATCTTGGAGTCGTAATAAGATAATGACAGAATTTAACGTTTCCGATAGACATGCAAGAAATGTAAAAGATGAAGTAGCTAAATATGGTATTTTGGCTTTTCCAAAACCAAAAAAAGGAAATCCAATATCGACTGAAACAGTGAATTTAGTTAAAGTATGAGCAATTTAAATCAGAACATAAGAACGTCCAAATAAGTTTATCAAAATTTTCCTAACTTAGGCCTACCCATTGTGTGTTGGCTGGAAGTAGTGGAACACACACTGTTTGTGTTTGCACGTATCACGAAAATGTGAAATTAATGCTAAATGAAATTGATATTGAACATTTAACTAAAGACCATGAATTACAATTAGCTGATTATCATGATTGCATAAAAGCTATAATTTGTCCTATTCCGAGTACTTCTTGTTACTTAGGAGATTGTGGACTATGTCCAGGTACAAATGTTTTAAGAGAGATTTTAATTAAAGCTTTTGATAAAGATTGTGTTGAAGAGGTAAAATGTGAAATTTGGATGCAGACCGACAGATACAGTTTAAAAACACTCGTACTAAATGTTGATGAATTTACAGAAGATTTATGTGAACGCTTAAATAAGTTAAAAGTACATGATTTTATTGCCAGAGAGCAAGCATCTTTTTATAAAAATCTAAAGGAAAAATTAGTGCCAGGTGAGTTTGTCATTTCATGTGATTTCGCTGAAAATTATGCCTTTATTGTTCAAAACGCTACCCAAGCTTTTCACTGGAACAACAATCAAGCTACCATCTTTACAGTAGTCATATACTATAAAGTAGAAGATAATTTGTTACATAAAAGCATGGCTATTATTTCGGACAATTTGTCACATGACACTGCGAGTGTATATGAATATCAGACTGTCATCATGAACTATTTGAAAGAAAATTTTGAAGTAAAAAAAGTTTTTTACTTTGCAGACGGAGCAAAGCAGCATTTTAAGAATAAATATTCTTTTGCTAATCTTCTAGCTCATGCACAAGATTTTGGAGTTCCTACAGAATGGCATTATCATGCCACTGCCCATGGTAAATGTACTTGTGATGGCGTAGGAGCTAATATAAAAAGAGGAGCTGCTCGTGCAAGTCTCCAAGCCTCTTCAAAAGAACACATTCTTAATGCAGAAAATCTATGTAACTGGGCAAAGAAAAACTGCAAAGAAACTCACATTTTTTTTAAAAGTAAAGAGACTCTTGCTTCAACTACCCAAATGTTGAAATGAAAATTCGATAGTGCAGTAACAATAACTGGTAGTTCTCAATACCATTCCTATATACCACAAGAAGATGGAAGAATTCAACTAAAAAAATTCTCATCTGCAATGGAAAGTGACTTTTTTCCGAAAACGTTGAACAAAACTCCAAGAAAAAGAAGGAAAAATCCAAAAGCAGTAAAATCTAATACAAAAGTTTCAAAAACAACGAAATCAAACAAAACCAATAAAAAAAAGTAAGTAAAACAATATCAATCATTTAAATCTAATTACACATATGGAAAATATTATCATACAACTCATTACACAGTTACAACACAAAATACGAATCATATTTTTAACAAAAGTTAAAATTAACATATTAACACATTTACATATTACACAGCTGTAATGCAGGCATTGAAATAACTCACACGACAGTCTAAACCCTGTAAAATGCAGATAGCAGTACTACAATATTTTACTATATTCTTAAAGACAAAAAAAAACGAAAACAATTTTGTGGACAAAGGGGATATAAACTGTGATCCTACTTAAAGTACACGGATAGCTATTTTTCTTAATTTCTTTTTACTAGCGATTGTAAAAATATAGGTAGGTACTTTTTGATATTTTTCTTAAACATATAAATAAAAAAACATGCACATAAATAAATAAACAAATAAATAAGTCATACAATAAAACCCAGGTGGAAAAATTACTCATAATTTTTGCATAGTCATTATGCATAGTTTATGCATAATTTATGCATAAACTTTTTTTTTTTTGCATAAACAGACTCCACATACATCGCCAAAAATGAATCCGATGTCAACTTTCGTACCATAACCTCAGATTCCAAAAATCGGGTACCACAAAGATCCTAAGTCCACATCTAATGTTCATGTCACTTCTGGTCAACATTTTTGGTACCATAACCTCAAATTTAAAAAATCGGGTAATATAAAGGTCCCAAATGCCAAACTGAGGTCCACTTTACTTCCGGTCAACATTTTTGGTACCATAACCTCAAATTCCAAAAATCGGGTACCACAAAGATCCTAAGTGCCCATCTGATGTTTATGTCACTTCTGGTCAACATTTTTGGTACCATAACCTTAAATTTCAAAAATCGAGTACCATAAAGGTTAAAAGTGCGCAACAGATGTCCATGTCAAATCTGGTAAACATTTTTGGTACGATAACCTCAAAATCCAAAAATCGGGTACCACAAAGGTCCCAAGTCCCCATCTGATGTTCATGTCACTTCTGATCAACATTTTTGGTACCATAACCTCAAATTTCAAAAGTTGAATACCATAAAGGTCACAAGTGCCCAACTGGTGCCCATGTCATATCCGGTCAATATTATCGGTACCATAACCTCAAATTTAAAAAATCGGGTACCATAAAGGTCCCAAATGCCAAACTGAGGTACACTGCACTTCCGGTCAACATTTTTGGTACCATAACCTCAAATTCCAAAAATCGGGTACCACAAAGGTCCCAAGTGCCCATCTGGTGTTCATGTCACTTCTGGTCAACATTTTTGGTACCATAACCTCCAATTTCAAAAGCCGAATACCATAAAGGTCACAAGTGCCCAACTGATATCCACTTTACTTTCCATCAACATTTTTGGTCCCATAACCTAAAATTCCAAAAATCGGGTACCACAAAGGTACCATAACCTCTAATTTAAAAAATCGGGTACTATAAAGGTCCCAAATGCCAAACTGAGGTCCACTTTACTTCCGGTCAACATTTTTGGTACCATAACCTCAAATTTAAAAAATCGGGTACTATAAAGGTCCCAAATGCCAAACTGAGGTCCACTTTACTTCCTGTCAACATTTTTGGTACCATAACCTCAAATTCCTAAAATCGGGTACCACAAAGATCCTAAGTGCCCATCTGATGTTTATGTCACTTCTGGTCAACATTTTTGGTACCATAACCTTAAATTTCAAAAATCGAGTACCATAAAGGTTAAAAGTGCCCAACAGATGTCCATGTCATATCTGGTAAACATTTTTGGTACCATAACCTCAAAATCCAAAAATCGGGTACCACAAAGGTCCCAAGTTCCCATCTGATGTTCATGTCACTTCTGATCAACATTTTTGGTACCATAACCTCAAATTTCAAAAGTTGAATACCATAAAGGTCACAAATGCCCAACTGGTGTCCATGTCATATCCGGTCAATATTATCGGTACCATAACCTCAAATTTAAAAAATCGGGTACCATAAAGGTCCCAAATGCCAAACTGAGGTACACTGCACTTCCGGTCAACATTTTTGGTCCCATAACCTAAAATTCCAAAAATCGGGTACCACAAAGGTACCATAACCTCAAATTTAAAAAATCGGGTACCACAAAGGTCCCAAATGCCAAACTGATGTTCATGTCACTTCTGGTCAACATTTTTAGTACCATAACCTTAAATTTCAAAAATCGGGTACCATGAAGGTCCCAAATGCCCAACTGAGGTACACTGCACTTCCGGTCAACATTTTTGGTACCATAACCTCAAATTCCAAAAATCGGGTACCACAAAGGTCCCAAGTCCACATCTGATGTTCATGTCACTTCTGGTCAACATTTTTAGTACCATAACCTCAAGCTTCAAAAATTGGGTACCGGGAAGGTCCCAAATGCCAAACTGAGGTACACGTGACTTTCGGTCAACATTTTTGGTACCATAACCTCAAATTTCAAAAGTTGAATACCATAAAGGTCACAAATGCCCAACTGGTGTCCATGTCATATCCGGTCAATATTATCGGTACCATAACCTTAAATTTCAAAAATCGAGTACCATAGAGGTTCAAAGTGCCCAAGTGATGTCTATGTCATATCTGGTAAACATTTTTGGTACCATAACCTCAAAATCCAAAAATCGGGTACCACAAAGGTCCCAAGTGCCCATCTGATGTTTATGTCACTTCTGGTCAACATTTTTGGTATCATAACCTTTAATTACAAAAATCGAGTACGATAAAGGTCACAAGTGCCCAACAGATATCCATGTCATATCTGGTAAACATTTTTGGTACCATAACCTCAAAATCCAAAAATCGGGTACCACAAAGGTCCCAAGTGCCCATCTGATGTTTATGTCACTTCTGGTCAACATTTTTGGTACGATAACCTTAAATTTCAAAAATCGAGTACCATAAAGGTTCAAAGTGCCCAAGTGATGTCTATGTCATATCTGGTCAACAGTTTTGGTACCATAATCTCAAATTCCAAAAATCGGGTACCACAAAGATCTTAAGTCCACATCTAATATTCATGTCACTTCTGGTCAACATTTTTGGTACTATAACCTGAAATTTCAAAAATTGGTTAACGCAAAGGTCTTAAGTGACCAACTGGTGTCCACATCACTTCCAGTCAACATTTTTAGTATCATAACCTTAAATTACAAAAATCCAGTACCATTAATATTTTACGGGCCCTAATGATGTCCATGTCATATCTGGTCAACATTTTTGGTACTATAACCTCAAATTTCAAAAGTCGAATACCATAAAGGTCACAAGTGCCCAACTGATGTCCCCTTTACTTGCGGTCAACATTTCTGGTACCATAACCTCAAAATTAAAAAATCGGGTACTATAAAGGTTTCAAATGCCTAACTGAAGTACACGTCATTTCCGGTCAACATTTTTGGTACCATAACCTCAAATCTCAAAAAACGAATACCATAAAGGTAACAAGTGCCCAACTGGTGTCCATGTCATATCCGCTCAACATTTTTGGTACCAAAACCTTTAATTTTAAAAAAAGGTTACGATAAGGTCTTAAGTGCCCAACTGATGACCACGTCTCTTCCGGTCAACATTTTTGGTATCATAACCTTAAATTTCAAAAATCGTTTACCATATAGGTCTCAAGTGCCCATCTGATCTTTATGTCACTTCTGGTCAACATTTTTGGTTCCATAACCTTAAATTTTGAATGTTGAATACTATAAAGATCACAAGTGCCCAACTGATGTCCACTTTACTTCCGTTCAACAGTTTTGGTACCATAACCTCAAAATTCGTAAAATCGAGTACCATAAAGGTCACAAGTGCCCAAATGATGTCTATGTCATATCTGGTCATCATTTTTGGTACCACAACCTTAAATTTTAAAAATTGGGTACCGGAAAGGTCCCAAATGACAAACTGAGGTACACGTCACTTTTGGTCAACATTTTTGGTACCATAACCTTAAATTTAAAAATAGGTTACGATAAAGGTCTTTTTTTTTTGCGTAGGATGTGAAAACCTGCTACCAGGTACCCTGTAGCCCATACTACAGGGTTATGTGGTGGTGGCGATGTTCTGCCGACCCGCTAAAAACACACCCTTATTTGGGACCTTAAGACCACTCCCAGGTCCAGTCAACATTTTTGGTACTATAACCTTAAATTTCAAAAATAGGGTAAGATAAAAGTCACAACTGCCCAACTGATATCTACGTCATTTCCGGTCAACTTTTTTGATACTGTAACCTCCAATTACTAAAATCATCAGGTGTTATAAAGGATGATGAGTATTCCCTAAAACTCATTCAATCTAAATCCCATTTAGCCAAAAACTGTGCGGCCTACAATGCATTTTGAATAAAATGCACTTTTCCTTAAATTCATTCATCCTAAATCTCATTTAACCTAAAATGCATTCCTGCTGCAACCCATTTAAGGTTAAATGCATTCATCCTAAAGCTCATGTAAACTAATACACATGCTAAACTTAAAATTAGGTCATATGGATTTTAGGCTAAATGCATTTCAGGCTAATAGGATTAAGGCTGAATGCATTTCAGGTAAAACGTGATTTAGTCTGAATGCATTTTAGGTCAAATGGACTTTAAGCTGATTGCAATTTAGGTTAAATGAGATTTAGGCTTAATGTATTTGAAGATAAATGACTTTTAGGCTGAATGTATTTTAGGTTAAATGGGTTTTAAGCTAAATGCATTCCGGGTTAAATGGTATTTTTGCTAAGCGCATTATATAGGTTAAAAAAGATTCAAGCTGAGTGCATTTGACACAGCACCGGAAATCCCCTGAATTTTCCCTGAATATTGGTCCATATTTCCCGAATATTCAAACCTAATATTCAAAAAAGTTTCGTGAAAGCATTAAAATGTCCGCTATGAAAAATATATTCAACTCGAAATTTCCCTGAAAATGTATTTCTAATTTTCAGGGAATATCCGCATCTAATATTCCTTCAATATTCATAATGTTCGTAAATTCACTGTTCATGATGCGCACTTGTCGAACTTGGTTTGTGTGACACTTACGGCTGCACAGTAGTTTTTAATTTTTTAGAATCTTACGCGTTTCAATTTTGACAAATAATTTTGATCAATTACCAGATCAAAAAAATTTGGTATTTTTTTTTAACTTTCCTTTAATATTCTAGGAACATTAGATGCGTAATTTCCCTGAAAATTAGAAATGCATTTTCAGGTAAATTTCGAGTCCAATATTTTTCTGGGCGGACATTTTAATGCTTCTACGAAACTTCCTTGAACATTAGGTTCGAATATACGGGAAATGTGGACCAATATTCAGGGGAAATTTAGGAAATTTCTGGTGCTGTGTGGGTAGTTAAATGGGTTTCGGGCTAAATCGTTTTAGGTAAAATGGGTTCTAGCTGATTGCATTTTTAGATCCAATTAGTTTTTGGCTGAATGCATTCTTGGTTAAATGGTCTTTGGCTTTATGCATTTCAATTCAAATGAGATTTATGCTAAATGCATTTTAGGTTAAATGTGAATTGGGCTTAATAAATTTTAGGTTAAGTGGATTTAAAGCTAAATGCATTTTATTTTTAATGGGGTTTAAGCTGAATGCATTTTAGGTTAAATGGAAATTAGGTTGATTGCAATTGAGGTAAAATCGGTTTTAAGCTAAATGCATTTCAGGTTAATGTGTATTAGACTGAATGCAATGTAGGTAAATGGTATTTAGGCTTAATACATTTTAGGTTAAATGGGTTTTAGGGTGAATTAATTTTAACTTAAATGATGCTTGTGAAGTTGGCACCCGTTACTCAAAATCTTTTAATTTTTGGTGGTAATCGTTCATCGGTGGTCGATTGGTAGCGTTTGGTAGTCAGGTTTTCGTGTTTGGAAGTCAAAAATACAAAGTTATGAAGAATTCAAAATTAGGGGGTTAACTTCACGGCTATACTCGAGTTGGGTCCGCGGTTGTTCGGTCCGAGAATGCGGCTGAAGGGGTACTTATTCCCCCTCTCCTTGCCCACTTAGCCGCTCCCTGTCTCCTTCTACCTTCCTACTTTTGACACTGTGTACCTTCATTTTTGCTGGGCTCGTCCAACTCTCAGTAAATTTTTTCAAACATGACTTTCCTTTCACACTTTCCCTAGGCTTAGGACTGGCAGCATTTTTCGTTTATTAAAAACGATATATTTTTACTGGCGTGTTTAAAAAAGTTTGGAAAAGCCCGAAACACCTGTCAGTAATATACACAGAAATCCATTTTATTCACAACTTAAACAGTAAAATAATAAAGTGTAACATAATTATTATTACAAATCCACCGTTGAATATTATTGTCTAACATCTTTTTAAAGCAAATTTTAAAATTATCAATCAATATTAAATAATTTCTTTTTTCACTTAATATCTCGTACATTTTCAAAGGAATTAAATTAGTTGAATTTTTTTTATTAGTTTTAAGTGCACCACCACGCGCGCTCTAACTGCGCGACACCTCGCCACGCCGCGGCAAATGCATGGGTACTAAATCATACTTCAGACACTAGAGGATTAAAAATATAATTATTATTTATTTTTTATTAATCTTATATAAATTATTATTAATTTGTTTATTATTAACCATGATTTTGATTAATTTTATAATTTAAAAATTTACTTTAAAATATTAAATTTAACAAATGAATAATGTGGTCTTTGGCTCTTATAACCCAAGATTTCTCATGTAAAAAATATTTAAGCGGCTTTAATAAAATACTCATTCTTTATAAATATAGGCTTTCTGAAAATTTGTTCATTTGTGTTACACGATGTTTCTCAAATCATAAAAAAATGAAAAATTCTATGTTTTAATCTAAAAAATCGATTTTCTCTAAAACGGTTAGATAAAAGATTTTTGATTTTGTTATAAAATACGCAGAAAAGTATCCGAATTCAAAATATTGATAAAATTTTATAGTGACAGCACTTTTTATTTAAAATATGTTAAGGACCTCCTTGGAATAATAATATAAGTAAAATATTTAAAAATATAATTATTTATTATGAAATATATAGAAAAAATAACAATAAAATAAAATTGTTTTTTTATTATTTTTTAAACTTTTTTTACAGTTAGGTAGTATACCTTAAGATAAATCATTTCGCTATCGGAAAAACCAACATTGGTTTCCATGTAAAAACCACCCGAACCTAGACCCGAACAGCACAGGATGTTTCATCAACATTGGCAAGGTTGGTAAAACATCCGGTGCTGTTCGGGCAATGTCGGTTTCCACGTTGGAATTCACATTGAATCTCATGTGAAAACCACGATGGATTTTTGGACAAGATTTGATGTGAGAATCCAAAATTAATGCATTCCATTATTGGTTTCTATGTACAAAGCGTTATGAAATCCTTGATAAGGTCTTTGATGGAATGAAAATTTGAAAAATTTTGAAAAATAAATTTTTTTTATGTTTCAAAAACTGTAAGAGATACACAAAATCTGACAAAATTTTGGGGTCAAAATATAAATGAAAAATATTTAGTGAACAAAAATATTACAAGGTTAAAATTAAAATTATAATTCAAAATTTCAGATTTTGCAAAATTTAAAGATTAAAAAATTTTTTTTTTCTTACTGAAAATCTTATTTGGGATTCTTTGCAGGATTTCATCAATGGATTTCATGCCGGTTTCTACAAGGAAACCCATAATGGAATCCATATGGATTCTTACACCAAATCTTGTCCGAAAATCCACCGTGGTTTTCACATGAGATCCAATGTGAATTCCAATGTGGAAACCAACATTCGTTTTTACATGGAAGTCAACTTTCTTTTTTCCGATAGGGTTGACAATTTAAATCGAAAATCGAGTGATTTAAACAAAAGTTATAGTTTTTCAAAAAAAAAATTAAAATTCAAAGTCCTGTATCTCCTCCATTTTTAAAAATTTTGAAAAAGTACTTGGTATCAATTATCCTTACTACAATAGGGTGAGTGAGGGTATTTCTGGGAGTGCCCCGATTACGGGAATTTTTAAAGAAACCTTTAATATTAATTATTTATGAGGATAAACCTTTTCACAAATGTATATATTTACATATAATTATTTTATACTTATTCGAATGCAACTGTCAATATAGATTCGTATCCAGACTTTTATTAATTTTTTTATTTAAGTTTAAATTATTGCCGATCTCAGTAATTGAAACATATACTCATATACATCCGCTTCTATTCCAGGGAGAACATAACCTCTATTTACACGTCATTATCATCCTAGTAATACATTTCCAGTAATTAGTGCATGTTCCCAATAACTCATACATTAGAAATTATTTTTATATTGTTATTTTTTAATGTATTCAACCCTAAAATATT
The DNA here is from genome assembly GCA_037103525.1 of Ganaspis brasiliensis. Classification (NCBI taxonomy): domain Eukaryota; kingdom Metazoa; phylum Arthropoda; class Insecta; order Hymenoptera; family Figitidae; genus Ganaspis; species Ganaspis brasiliensis. Next base: position 108,141 of record JAZKLR010000629.1, on the reverse strand, counting down.
AGTTGTTTAATATATTTTATGAATTTTATACTATTTAACTTTTATCTAAAAAGTAGGATACCAAATTTTGTTAATTTGAACGCCTGAAAGAGGTTCCAAAGTTAAGCGGCACTGAAAAAATCCCAGTAATACCCACACTTACACTAGTATTAGTTAAGTCAACTTATAGCCGAATCCCATTCCATCAAAAAAATCTTGTTTTTAATTTCCATTAATTTTAGAAATTAAGAGGAAATTAATAAAATTGATACAACCTAATAGGTTGATTAAATACCTTTCTATTTATTGGAATTTAAAATTAATTTTAAAATTAGGTTTTGGTAATATAGAACATATAACTATTATAATTTAATCAGTTAAATTGAATTTTTGAATATTGAATTTAATTTCTAATTATCAAGATAAGTTTTAAAAAAATTCTATTTAATTTACGATTCAAAACTTAATTTAAAAACATTTTTTTTTATTAAATTGATAAGTAATTCCTATTATTTAATTGGATTATTATCGTTGGATTATAATAACCCATTTTAATTTCAATTTATTTTTTAAATCTAAAAAAAATAATAGTTGATATAGACAATTTAATTACTTTAATTAAATTTAAATTTATTAATTTTCATTTCAAAATTTAATTGCAATTAAAAAAAAATTATATTTAATTTAAGACTTAAAGTCTGATTAATAAAACATTTTGTAAGTTAAAGCATATCAGTCCCGAGCAGAAATTCTAGTTCGGGCATCATAAGGTTCGGATAAGGTTGCCTTATTATTGTAAGGGACCCTTTAAGGAAAACCTATGCGGACCATATACTATTTGTCCCGCAGCAGACTATCCGTTCCCTATTAAGGCCCCGGATCTGGTAAACCTATTTATACCCTAAATATTATTTAGGCCCATAATAGGTCCCGCATTAGGGCCCTTTTAATTTTTTGAATAAAATATCATTATAAATTAAAATCTAAGTTTAAAAATAAAACAAAATAAATATTAAACTTTAAACAGAATTTGCTTCCTCAATTCACGTACAAGAAGATACTTCTTTTATTCTCTTTATCATTATATTTGTATTTTGTCATTTTTATAACCCCTTTATTTTATTTATTTATTTAAATAATTCTTATTTTATATACAGGCCATTCTATTTCAAACCGTTGCACCTACAAAAGACGAGCGCAAAAAAGCTTATTTTTAAATAATATTAATTTAATGAAAATTAATACATTGAGAATATGTTATGCACTATTTTGAAAAAGAATTTAATGCTCTTTCGATTGGTCTTCAAGTTTTTAAAAAGTTTTCTCAATTTCATAAAGAAATTCTTATTTAAAATTTAAAATTCTTGATATCTCAAAAAACCCCTACTCAAATTTTCTTGATACCTATGTGAAAAGAAAGCTAAAGTTTTATAGTTTCTAATCCCTTTGAATTTATTATGGACATTTTAGAGGATTTATGGATTAAAGTAATAGAAAAATGTGTGTTTTTGAAAAATCTGACATAAAGTACAGTTGAATTTACCTAAGCCAGAGTTGAATTTGGTTGTCTTTTGTTTTTAAATTTTGAAAGAAAATACAATTATTAAAAAGAGTTTTCAGAAAAGAATAATTATTCGTTATATTAGTAGTATAGAATATACTTTAAAGTGATTCTAACAAATGAATTTCCAAGTTATTTTTCAAAAAAGAAAATAAATTACAAGAAAAATACATTTTGTACATTTTTTCAAAATTAAAAACAAAATACAACGAATCTGGCTTATGTAAATTCAACTTTACTTTATGTCAGATTTTTCAAAAACACACATTTTATATTATTTTTATCCATAAATCCTCTAAAATGTCCATAATAAATGCAAAGGGATTAGAAACTATAAAACCTTAGCTTTCTTTTCACATAGGTTTTAAGAAAATTTAAGTAGGGGTGTTTTGAGATATCAAGAATTTTAGATTTCAAACAAGAATTTCTTTATGAAATTGAGAAAACTTTTTAAAAACTTAAAGATCAATCGAAAGAGCATTAAATTCTTTTTTACCCCACAGGCACAAACATGGCGCTTTTAGATGCCTGTAAGCAGGGTCTAAACGCATTCATTTGTTCGACCGGGTAAAAATGGCTTCCATTTTTTCCCTAGGGAAAAAATGAACAGCTGATCCATGCATTTTTTCCACCACAGGGCAAAAATGGCCGCCATTTTTATACGGTCAAACAAGTGAATGCATTTAGACCCTAACCTACAAACATTTAAAAGCACCAAGTTTGTGCCTTTGGAATAAAAAGTATCGTAATAAAAAGTATACGACTGTCACTCGTACACAAACATCAGCGTAAACAAATGGCTGCCTTTAACCCCTTGTTGCTTAATATAATATTTTAAAATAGTGCATAACATAATTATTATCAATGCATTAGTTTTCATTAGATTGATATTATTTAAAAATAAGCTATTTTGAGATCGTCTTTTGTAGGTGCAACGGTTTGAAATAGAATGGCACATACATACTTACATTTAATTAACAACTATTATAGCTGAGTAAATAAATTACACAGCCACACAAAAAAAATAAAGTTCCCTGACCTGGGTAAGAGACACACATTTTTCTATTTTTCTATTATATTTTAAGTAAAACATCAGAACTTCGTGAAAAATCATCGTAGAATAATTTCTAAAAAGGAATTTTAAAGGTAATAATTTAAGCTTTCTATTGGTCCTAGGCATGTATTAAAGTTAAGTCGAGTTCAAATTCTAATGTTCAAAAAGTGTCATTTTATTAATTTTGAGGTTAGGGTCAAAACTTGATCTGATGGACCAATTCTGAGGACGGATTCGGATTCAGCGCATCAAAATACATAGAAAAATGTGTGTCTCTTACCCAGGTCAGGGAACTTTATTTTTTTTGTGTGACTGTGTTATGAAATAAAAATTTTGGAGTCCAGTGGGATTGAACCCGCGACCGCACGACCCCGAGTGGAACACGCTATCCACTCTAACACGACAGGCTTGATAACCAAAACGCAAAAACACTTATTTAAGCTGTAGGTAGCAAGATATTCTTGGATTAAGAACAACCGTGTTGTATTAAGTAAAAAATTATTCAAGGCAAATAAATAAAATTATTTTGTACAAGAAAAAAAAATTCTCGAAACATTTATAGAAATATGTTAAAGCATATCTGGCGATCACATACGGACCCGATCAGAAACGTAAAAAAGGACCGTATTTTCATACCAGATTTTGCCCTGATTAATAATTAAGGCAACCTAATTGGGAAATTATAGGGTCCATATAAAGCTAGAGGAAAATTATAATAATAGGGGAACCTTATAGGGACCTTTTAAGAGCCATATTAATAACAAAGCTATTTAAGGTAGTTTCTTCACGGGGTATTTGTGAATAATAAAGCAAGCAAAATGTTCAGTTTAAAATAATTTTTATTTTTTAAAAAGACACCTATAAATTTATAAAACATTTAAATACTTACCAAAACGAAACAAAATGAGGTTATTTTAATTATTAACAGTGCATATTTTATTTTAAATTGCCTAAGTATAAAAGTGTAATTCAAATTTACGCGCCAATAAAAGTGTGCGCATACACATGTGCGCCGTTGTATATAATGTTTTAAAAATTAATTAACTTTTATAATTTTTACTACCAAACACTAAAAGTTGAATAATAAACATTACCAAACGACCACCAATTGATTGTAACAAGGATTTTTAAATGGGTTTTAGGCAAAATGTATTTTAGGTTAAAAGGAATTTAGGTTGATTGCGTTTGAGGTTAAATGGGGTTTAGGCAAAAAGCATTTCAGTTTAAGTAGGATTTAGACTAAGTGCATTTGAGGTTAAATGGATTTTAGGCTAAATACATTTTCGGGTAAATAAGTTTTACGCTGCATGCACGACAGGTTAAATGAGAATTGGCCTTAGAGGTATAATGACATTTAAGCTGAATGCATTTTAGTTTAATGGAATTTAGGCATCAAATTCATTATAGGTTAAATAGCACGTAGGATGAATACATTTTAGGTTAAATCGATTTTAGGCTGAAAGCATTTCAGGTGAAATGGGTTATAAATCCCCTGGTCCCTTCATTGTAACCGATTTTTTTAATTTGAGGTTATAATGACAAGAATGTTCACCGGAAATGACATGGACATAAGTTGGACCCTTAAGACATTTGTGGTACTCGATTTTTGAAATTTGATGTTAAGGTACCAAAAATGTTGATAGAAGTGACGTGGACATCAGTTAGGCGCTTCAGACCATTATGGTACCCAATTTTCAATATTTAAGATTATGTTACCAAAAAAGTTGACCAGATATGACATGGGCATCATTTGAGCAATTGTGACCTTTATGGTACTCGATTTTCGAATTTTGGAGTTATGGTACCAAAAATGTTGACCAGAAGTGACATGAACATCAGATGGGCACTTGGGACCTTTGTAGTACCCGATTTTTAGAATTTGAGGTTATAATACCAAAAATGTTGATCGAAAGTGACGTGTACCTCAGTTTGGCATTTAGGACCTTTCCGGTACCCAATTTTTGAAATTTGAGGTTATGGTACCAAAAAAGTTGACCAGATATGACATGGACATCATTTGAGCAATTGTGACCTTTATGGTACTCGATTTTCGAATTTTGAAGTTATGGTACCAAAAATGTTGACCAGCAGTGACATGAACATCAGATGGGCCCTTGGAACGTTTGTGGTACCCGATTTTTAGAATTTGAGGTTATGGTACCAAAAATGTTGATAGAAGTGACGTGGACATCAGTTAGGCGCTTCAGACCATTATGGTACCAAATTTTTAATATTTGAGATTATGTTACCAAAAAAGTTGACCAGATATGACATGGACATCATTTGAGCAATTGTGACCTTTATGGTACTCGATTTTCGAATTTTGGAGTTATGGTACCAAAAATGTTGACCAGAAGTGACATGAACATCAGATGGGCACTTGGGACCTTTGTAGTACCCGATTTTTAGAATTTGAGGTTATAATACCAAAAATGTTGATCGAAAGTGACGTGTACCTTAGTTTGGCATTTAGGACCTTTCCGGTACCCAATTTTCGAAATTTGAGGTTATGGTACCAAAAAAGTTGACCAGATATGACATGGACATCATTTGAGCAATTGTGACCTTTATGGTACTCGATTTTCGAATTTTGAAGTTATGGTACCAAAAATGTTGACCAGCAGTGACATGAACATCAGATGGGCACTTGGAACGTTTGTGGTACCCGATTTTAGAATTTGAGTTATGGTACCAAAAATGTTGATCGAAAGTGCCGTGTACCTCAGTTTGGCATTTAGGACCTTTCCGGTACCCAATTTTTGAAATTTGAGGTTATAATACCAAAAATGTTCACTGTAAAAAATCCCAAAGTAGGAATTACAGACAGCCTGTTAAAACTTATTAACCGTCAAAATATTAACATCATCTGACGCAGTAAATTGTTTGCGTCAGAAACAGTTAATTAACAGTTTGATTGCTATTCGACAACTTGTATGTACTTTTACAGTGTATGACGTATCGTTTGTACGACCGGCTGTAATAATACTCCGTCAGACGAGGAAAAAAAAGACTTCAAGTTCTAAGTAGTAAAATTATTGAGGTTCAATAAAAATCTGCAGAGACTGTTAAATTACAAATAGTTTGTAAAGTAGCTATCGGTGTGTAATTCAACAAACGGCAGTATGTTTACAGACTACGGTCTGTAAAATATGTCCTCCGGTGTGTAAAATGTGTTCTGCGGTCTCTAAAATACTATTGTGTCGTAAAATTACACTGAGAAATTTGTATTGAATTTTCCTGTTAGGTGATATGTAAAGCGTTTATCAGGGCTATCCTAAGAATATTACCCAACTTTTATGAATTTTCCTTCTCTGTTCGGTGTCATTTTATCATACGTATGAAATTCCCACTGCAGTTCCATAGAAAATTACCGTTTCTGTTTAATTTTCCACCCACAGTTGGTTGACATAAAAATTACACAGGACGGTCCTGACAATTTTCATAAAAATATAGAATCTAAATGTCTCAAGATTAGCGGTGGAAATTCAACAGATTTGTTAAAATTTCTCAGGATATTTAATAAAATTCGTATGTAGGTTCTATTTAATTTTATGTCAATCGACTATCGGTGGAAAATTTAATACATAAAATTTTCACAGCGTATGACCGGTTGTAATTTCCTTCCCCGGAAATAAAAACTTATTGCTAAATTTCTTGGTGAATCGGAGATTTTAAGAAAGTCCTGGTGAATTTGGTTGTAGTTGGTTCTTAAAAGGAAATCTCCGATTCACTTTTTCCAATGTTTTTTACAACCTAACCTACAAACATTTGATCCGATTCACAATTGTTAAAAAAGATTCAGAAAATTTCTTAACAGGACAGCCGTAGGAAATCACTGATTAAAGACAACAAACGATTCAACACCATATAAAATTTCAATCTTCAAACTGCTTTCTTAAAATCTCTGATTCACCAAAAAATTTAGCATTAAGTTTTTATTCCCGGGGCTCTTAATCATTCTTCATCAACGTATATCCAAGATGTTTCAAGTGCACCAATAGCCTGGTGGATGTTCCGCTCGACTGTGGAGTAAAGATGCGCGAGTTCAATTCTTCCCGACCAGTTTTTTTTTTTAATTTGATTTTTTGTAGTTACGCTACGTGGTCAGTAATTTAACAGGCTGACGATATTTTCACACAAGTCTGTTAATTTACGCACAGGTTAGAAATTTATTCCCGGTACATAATTAAACAAACGGGTCGAGTTTTTACATTCCATCCGTAAATCTACACTCGGACTCTGTTTTTCTACAGTTGTTTGTATTTTTACAACTTCTGACTTGAAGTCTTTATTTTCCTCGTCTGACGCTGTAATAGTATAGGCACGATTTTTTACAGTGTTGACCAGAAGGGACGTGAAAATCACTTGGGCACTTGGGACCCTTATGGTACTCGAATTTACGAATTTTGAGGTTATGGGACCAAAAATGTTGTCCCGATGTGTTGTGTACCTCAGTTTGGCATTTGGGACCTTTGTGGTACCCGATTTTTGGAATTTGAGGTTATGGTACCAAAAATGTTGTCCGGATGTGTTGTGTACCTCAGTTTGGCATTTGGGACCTTTATAGTACACGATTTTTGAAATTTGAGGTTATGGTACCGATAATGTTGACCGGATATGACATGGACACCAGTTGGGCACTTGTTACCTTTATGGTACTCGATTTTTAAAATTTGAGATTATGGTACCAAAAATGTTGACCTACAGTGACATGAACATCAGATGGGCACTTAAGGCCTTTGTGGTACCCGATTTTTAAAATTTAAGGTTATAATACCAAAAAAGTTGACCGAAAGTGACGTGTACCTCAGTTTGGCATTTGGGACCTTTATAGTACCCGATTTTTTAAATTTGAGGTTATGGTACCAAAAAAGTTGACCAGATATGACATGGACATCATTTGAGCAATTGTGACCTTTATGGTACTCGGTTTTTGAGATTTGAGGTTATGGTACCAAAAATGTTGACCAGAAGTGACATAAACATCAGATGGGCCCTTGGAACGTTTGTGGTACCGGATTTTTAGAATTTGAGGTTATGGTACCAAAAATGTTGACCAGATATGACATGGACATCATTTGGGCACTTGTGTCCTTTATGGTACTTGATTTTACGAATTTTGAGGTTATTGTACCAGAAATGTTGACTGGAAGTGACGTGTACCTCAGTTTGGCATCTAGGACCTTTCCGGTACCCAATTTTTGAAATTTGAGGTTATGGTACCAAAAATGTTGACTGAAAGGGACGTGAACATCACTTGGGCACTTGGGACCTTTATGGTTCTCGATTTTTCGAACTTTGAGGTTATGGTACCAAAAATGTTGACCGGAAGTAAAGTAGACATTAGTTGGGCACTTGTGACATTTATGGAATTCGGCTTTTGAAATTTAAAGTTATGGTACCAGAAATGTTGACTGGAAGTAAAGTGGACATCATTTAAACACTTGTGACCTTTATGGTATTCGATTTTTGAAATTTGAGGTTATGGTACCAAAAATGTTGACCGGCAGTGACATGAACATCGGATGGGCACTTAGGGCCTTTGTGGTACCCGATTTTTAAAATTTAAGGTTATGGTACCAAAAAAGTTGACCGAAAGTGACGTGTACTTCAGTTTAGCATTTGGGACCTTTATAGTACCCGATTTTTTAAATTTGAGGTTATGGTACCGATAAATTTGACCGGATATGACATGGACACCAGTTGGGCACTTGGGACCTTTGTGGTACTCGGTTTTTGAGATTTGAGGTTATGGTACGAAAGTGGACATCGGATTCATTTTTGGCGATGTATGTGGAGTCTGTTTATGCAAAAAAAAAAAATTATGCATAAATTATGCATAAACTATGCATATTGACTATGCATAACTTATGCATAATGACTATGCAAAAATTATGCGTAATTTTTCTACCTGGGAAAGAGAATTAACCTTATGACTTTTTTTATTTGGACGCTAAGAATGTCATAATTAACTTTTTATTAATAATTATTTAAATTTTTTTTATTTAATACTTTTTATGCAAAATGTTATATATTTGGGTTTTGTTGGATGTAAGTTTTTATTGTCTTTAGAATAAAAATTCATATTAATTCTAAATTTACTTTTTTAAAGAATTATTACTTTTTTTTATTTAATTTTTAAAAATTCATTATTTAATATCTCGAAAACAAAAAAAAAGGACCTTTTCATACTTGGTGTACTCAAAGTACACATTTTAAACTTTATTTTTAAAAAATAAAAAATGAAAAAAATGTCGATTTTGAAAAAGAAGTCAAAAATATTTTTGATTTTTAAAAAAAAGGGTCAAATTTTTAATTTTCAAAAAAATTCTTTTTACCGTTTGAAAGAGCAGAAAAAACCCTTTCAAAAGTATATAGGTCAAAAATTTGTGCGATTGACCGTATAACAGTTACGAGTGATGAAAAACTAGTCCACCCACCATTCATCAAAAACTTGACCCCCCTCCCCACTACACAGTTAATGATGAAATTTAGTAATACTTGGTGGCTAATGTACTCATGCATAGACCTAAACTTAGGGCAAGTTTTAACCCAATCGGAGGAAATTTTTTTTTAGTTGGATCGGTACAGAAATTTCGCCCCTGGTATAAATTTGACCGTCAGCACAATTTTCATCCGGTTTTGAAGTATTTTTTTTTAAATACTCGTGACGAATTGGGCTATAACGCCTGCCTGCGACTTTTTTGATTTAAGAAATTGTTTATTATTTATTTAAATAACAATTGTGAAAATAACTCGACTGTTTAAGTAATTTGCCAGAAGGCATTCAAAATAATGCCAAATTTAACTTGTTTTCTTTTGTCTGAGTAATTTTGAAGAAAATTGAAGCATTAGAAAATAAAATTAGCAGAATACAAAATGGCGGATCCAATATGGCGGACAAATTTTTGAAAATTCCTTGAATTCGCTCGAAACTTGTCACTCGGGGGTTTTTGGGGTCGCTGATTACGAATCTAAAGTCCAATTTTCAAAATTTAAAATGGTGGATCCAATTTGGCGGACGAATTTTTGAAAATTTCTCGAATTTGCTCGAAACTTGTTACTCGGTGGTTTTTGGGGTCGCTGATTACAATTCTAGAGTGTGATTTTTAAAATTCAAAATGGCGGAGCCAATATCGCCGACCACAAACATTGCAATTATTTCAAACTTATTGAAAATGAATTAAATTTTTTTTTTTTGTTTCGCAAACAGAGAATAAGATGAAGAAATTCATGTACTTTTTTTTTTACGTCCGATGTGAAAACCTGCTATCAGGTACCTTGCTACCCGTACAGCAAGGTTATGTGGGGGTGGCCAACTCTGCCAACCCACTAAAAACACACCCGTCTTATAATTTAAAAATAAGAATAAGAAACAAAACATATGATACATATTTTGGAGAATCCAAAATGTTGGAATCTCACGTTTGAAACACCTCATTAACATAAGACTGGTTGGCTTATATTATCGTGTGTTTGCTTGCTTTTCAGGTAACAAACAATGAGATTTTTTAAAAACATTTGAATCAATTCAGGAATTAGAAAATTGAAAATTGGAAACTCACATAATAAAAGTAATATGAAAAAAGAATTTATATTTTAAATTTTGAAAATTGGACTTTAGATTCGTAATCAGTGACCCCAAAAACCTCCGAGTAACAAGTTTCGAGCGAATTCAAGGAATTTTCAAAAATTTGTCCGCCATATTGGATCCGCCATTTTGTATTCTGCTAATTTTATTTTCTAATGCTTTAATTTTCTTCAAAATTACTCAAACAAAAGAAAACAAGTTAAATTTGGTATTATTTTGAATGCCTTCTGGCAAATTACTTAAACAGTCGAGTTATTTTCACAATTGTTATTTAAATAAATAATAAACAATTTCTTAAATCAAAAAAGTCGCAGGCAGGCGTTATAGCCCAATTCGTCACGAGTATTTAAAAAAAAAACTTCAAAATCGGATGAAAATTGTGCTGACGGTCAAATTTATACCAAAATAAGTGCATTTTCTCCCACTGTGCGTCGACCCTCAAGGATGGGAAAAAATAGTTGAAGAAACTATTCAAGGTCGAATTCAAGCAATGAGTATTTGTGACCAGAATTGGTACAAAACAAAGTACGACTTGGTAAAGGACCAACCATATAGATTCGTCGATTGGAAAATAGAGAACGACGAACTATTTTATCATCGTCAGGATTATGAGAAGGCATTAATAGATGATATTAATCCTTGGAAAAGGGTTATTAAACCAGATAAAATAATGGAAATATTACATGATAACCATGATCTGCCTCAAGCAGGGCATTTAGGAAAAGATAAGACACTCGATAGAATTCGTCAAAATTATTATTGGCCTATTATGTCAGCGGATGTACGAAAATATGTCGAAGAATGCGAAGTTTGCGTAAAGGTTATATATAATCAACACCCTCTTAAAGGAAAGTTATTAACTCGGTTTTTACATTCCCCTTGGTATCAGTTATCGGTTGATACAATGGAAACGCAGACTCGAACAAAAAAGGGAAATATCGGTGTTATTGTGGTAGTCGACTTGTATACTAAATATTTGGAATTATTCCCTATTCGTAGAAAAAGTGGGAAAGCAGTAGTTAAAGTTCTTGACACAATATTCGATCGTTGGGGAACTCCGAAATCGATAGTAACGGATAACGGTTAGGAGTTCGTAAATAAAGAAGTGGGATACCTCAATTGAAGTTGAAGACAGTTGTGAGGGTGACGGCGTCGGATGTCCATGAGGAAAATCTTAGACGGAGACGCGTCGTCAACGTTGGACACACGGTGGAAATAAACAAGTCTACTGGAAAGCCAAATACGATGGCCAGGGTGGCCGAAACACAGCTGGCGCCATCTGTCAGGGTTGCTCCTGCACCGTTCGCCTTACCTGACTTTGACCAGGTCAATTGCCGAGCTCCTGGCCATGGTTTTAGGATCTGTAAACTTCCTTATAGGCTAGGGTTCCGTACTGTCTGTGGTGCGGATGGATTGGATACCGTCGATTGTATCCATCCACATGGAGTGGAGCATGAGCAAGCTCTTGGAAGGTGTCCTGGGTGCAGTAAGCCGGAATACTCATATTATCCGGAGTGTCTGGACTGCAATATTCGACACGCAGGAATCGTCGACTGGTTGCGCCTAAATTATGCTACCTGGTCTGCATATTTGATCCCGAAGGACCATAGATACCTCGTCGATGGAGAGATCGACAACTTAAAACGCCGAATCAAGGCTAAATTCAACGACTCTAAGGACTTCCCGAACCGTATCAGGAGTTTTCTGATTAGGGAGAACGCATTAATTGGAGTCGACTCAGAAGACAATGAAGCAGGTGAGGCATTCTCTGAGCAAAAAGCCACCCTAAAAAAAAAGTTGCCTAATGTTTTGGTCAATGATATGTAGTCAAAAAACAAAAATTTTAAGTAGGTTCTTAGGTCTGTGTAATGCGTGGTTGCCATGTTATCAGGGGCCCAATTTTATTGCGCGCAATTTTCAACTGCCAATAACTTTTAACCGGATAAATTGATTTAAAAATCTTATGGGTGTTTTTTGTGCAGAATTTCCTAAACTTTCAAATAAAATTACTCATTATTTTTATAATTTTATTTTTGACAAGAAAAATGCAAAAACATGTTTGTTTTTTAATTTTTGACCAACACTCCCCCCTAGGAACTTTTTCATAGCTACCTAGAAATGATCCTTATTTTATAAGCTTTTCAACTTCCTAAATGCCATTTTGGGAGAGCAAGATTTGTAGAAGCTATAGGTGAATGTGTGTTACAGTATACCTTACAAATTTGCATCCAGTTTTCTTTTATATAGTCTTAAATGATTTTAATGTTACCAACTTTCTATACTTGAACAAAAAAGTGAAAAAATAGTATATATTGTTTTTTCTACAACAAAAAGAACGATTTGTAAGGTGTACTGTAGCACACATTCACCTATAGCTTCTACGAATCTTGCTCTCCCAAAATGGCATTTAGGGGGTTGAAAAGCTTATAAAATAAGGATCATTTCTAGGTAGCTATGAAAAAGTTCCTAGGGGGGAGTGTTTGTCAAAAATTAAAAAACAAACATTTTTTTGCATTTTTCTTGTCAAAAATAAAATTATAAAAATAATGAGTAATTTTATTTGAAAGTTTAGGAAATTCTGCACAAAAAACACCCATAAGATTTTTAAATCAATTTATCCGGTTAAAAGTTATTGGCAGTTGAAAATTACGCTGCAATAAAATTGGGCCCCTGATAACATGGCAACCACGCATTACACAGACCTAAGAACCTACTTAAAATTTTTGTTTTTTGACTACATATCATTGACCAAAACATTAGGCAACTTTTTTTTTAGGGTGGCTTTTTGCTCAGAGAATGCCTCAGGTGTGAAGTTGCCACCGCAGTTGTCGGAGGAAAAGCGTCGACGAGCAATCGAGGCATTGTTAGCTCCAATAGTTCACGACTCATTCAAAAAGATAATGAGAGACAGGCCAGAGCTCAGCGACGGACAGGAAATTAAGATTATTGTGCCGACGAAGTATAAGCATCAACGTCAAAACTGAAAATGTCGACGAAGACTGAATATAGTCTAAAAGATTTTATATTTTTGTATAAATAGTCTTAATTTTTTGCAAAATAAATCAGAGTTTCACAAATTTGCATTTTATATATTTGGCAAAGTACATAAGGTTGTCAAGGGATCTACATGTTTTAATTATTTGATTTCTTGTCTATATTTTCAGGATACACGACTAAAATATTCCATTTTGTTAAAGGGTTGTTGTTCTATTTTAACGTGAAATTGTCGTTATATTGTCACCTCTGAAGGGGGAGAGTGTGACAGTATTGTATTTTAGCGACTCAGCACTCCAATTTATTTTAAATTATTTGTTGTTTTGTGGAGATTCTGGGTTATAAAATTCAAATGTTGCGGTCCTAGAGGCCATGTGACGTTTGCGCTTGCGCTCGCGTTTGATCGACGAGAGGCCGGTCGAAATAGCGAAAGCATGGCATTCCTGGATTTGCAACCGGCTTGTGACCTTTAAGGTTAACTCTAAATTGTGTAAATTCATTTAAATTTTGTGTCGACTTCTCGAATTTATTAATTAATGAAAGTGTGAGGAACAGCTGTTTAGCGAAAGTGACGAAAGAATTAGAAGTATTTATTGTCGACAAAATCTGTAAGTAGAATCTTTTGAATATACCTTTTGTCGCCAAATTATTGACGTTTCACTGGGTTCACCCATTTTACCTGCCTTAAGTTTCTCTTGCTTATTTTATTTAATTGGTATAAATTTTGATACTCATTATAAATATGTCGATCTTTAGTCGACAGGCGCTCGGGTATTAAAATCATAAAGTTAAAGTTTGAACCCTCACAGCTTTGAACCCGGCCGCGTGAGGTGTTGGAATAATTTTAAAGTAGTTTTAGAGATAAAAAGTAATTTATTAATATAACAATTATTCCTGTTTCATAATATTAAAATTGTACAGTTATTAATAAAAAAATAAACAAATTCGGAAAAAATATGACTTGCGATCCAGAAATTTCAAAATGATTATTATTCGCTAGACACCCTGAAAAGATAAAAATGTAGACATTTTTTTTGTTCTTCTTTTAGGGGAGATTTGAAATTGTTTTGTGCTTTATGCCCGTGACAGCCTTGATCCGGCCCTGCTTTTTATGAAAACGTTTACAATTTCTTTGCAGTATCTGTGGGTTGCAATTTCTTCTGCATAAGCACTGAGTTGTAATGACTTTCACAACAGTAATTATGATCTGTGTATCTATATCATAATCTTGTACTCTCTGTCACAACACTCACAATTTTGAATTTTTTAAATCTTACTTCGGATTCGTAATCAGTGACCCCAAAAACCCCCGGGTAGCAGGTTTAAAAAACCCCGATCAATTTAAAAAATATCGACCGCTATATTCGATCCGCCATTTTGAATTTTTGAAATCTGACTTTAGATTCACAATCAACGACTCCAGAAACCCCCAAATACCAAGTTTCAAATAAATCCGATCAAATAAAAAAATATCGACCACCATATTTGATCCACCATTCTATATTTTTGAAATCTGACGTTAGATTCACAATCAGCAAGCTCAGAAACCCTAAAATACTAACTTTCAAATAAATCCGATCAATTACAAAAATATCGACCGCCATTTAAATTTTTGAAATCTGACTTTAGATTAACAATCAGCGAAATTAAAAGAATCGTCCACTGGGTGTTTGGATCCGCTATCTTGAAATTTCTGAATGTATGGTTCATCACTTTAAAACTTGGATATTGCAGACGCGATATCTTAAGGTGCAGAAATTTTCTGATTACTGATTATCTGAAAAAAAAAAAAATTTTTGAATCAAAAATGTCAAAAATTTGCATTTTTTCCAAAAAAGTGGCCATAGCTTTTTGGAATTTTATTTTTTTTTTTGCAATTTGGATGACAGATTCTAAAAGATCGATAAAAAATACGTAAGAAAATATTATTTCGAAAACTTTCTACATGCCTCATAACAAAAATAATTTAAAAAATTGTCCGTCCCGACGCGGCGTTAAAGGTTTAACCCCTTAATCTTTATCTGCCGTATAAAAGATTTAACGACACAAATTTCGGCATCGATAGTTAAGGGGTTAAGCAGGTCAAAAATTTTGATACGAGTAAGATGACTAACTCACTTCTAGCACACTAGACACAATACTTATTCTAACGAGTGCTCAAAACAGAAAATCGCATTTTTGAAACGGAAGTTGGTAAAAATTATCAAATAAATGTAAGAATTCAAAAGGATTTCAAAAGAAACAAAATATATGTTTTAGGCGGCGAAGTGATTAGCTCTGCTGTCAAGGACTTTAAGCGACATTCAGCTCGGTTAGAACTTGAATAAGCGACCTACTTATAATGATGTGAACTGTTGGTAACTGATAATATCCCCTCCACAAACCATGTCTGAATCCGCTAATGGGTTTCGTACACGAAACGAAGTTATTTACTGTATTAACAAACGTGTGCCAGAAATATTATACGCGGATCTCAAATAGTGTAAGCGCTTGAGAAAGAAACAATATTAATACAACAATATAAATAATAAAAATATACAAATATCCTAATTTGTAAAACTATAGGTAAAATATTTTAGACTGCAGAAACTAAAATAATCTTTTTTCATGATTTTTCAATTCTTCTTCAAATAAAATGCATGCTATCATAACGAACTTTAAACATAATCCATACCTTTTATTTTTATTACATATACAAAACTCTACAAAACGATGTCAAATGTTGGTCATATTACGACAACTATAAAAATCGAAGAACGCTATTTTTAGGAAAGAACCTTGTACAAGCTACATAGGAAAACAATTTTCGGTCAAATTTTTTTAAACTCTGCAGTTTTGTAGATCATAATCTCCTGAACAAAAGACCCTAATGGCAAAATCTCCGAATCTCAATAGTTTTTTGGCTACATCAAGTTGAGCCATAAAAAAAAAATCAAAAATAATTAAGAACTTCAAGGATTGTTTAGAGATCAAGAGTCACTTAAAGAGGAATCAGACAAACTATCGGTACAAAAGTTTATATATTTATTTATTGCAGACCAAGTACAGTCCAATTTACAAAAAAGTAGCTCATATAAATTACACTTAACATTACACACAATATTACACATAACATCCCCACCTTTATCATTCCAAACATAGTTCAGTGTTTCATATATTAAGAATAACAAATAAACAAAGAGAAAGAAAAAATGGAGCTTTAATCTCTCATAGACAGCATGATTGTTATCATTTCAACAAATTTCTTTATTGTCCCAACATCATCCGACGATAAAACCGTCATCCAGAATGACGCATGGGTGTCGCATTCTCGAAGATCAGGAAAATGATATACTTTATTTTCATAATACTTAGGGCAATCGACAAGAAAATAGTAAAAGCCATCACTAAGTTCGCCACAGAAGAGGCATTGCTCGGCTGATGGTAGATTATACTTTTTTTATTTATTGAGATATACTTATAATATTTAATCTAATTTGAGCGAGCGTTCTTTTTGTGTCAAGATTATATCTTTAAAACAGATATGCCTGTACACCATCCCGTTGGGGCAGATATGGCCACGTCGATAGACTTTTAGATACAGTTCTTGCCAAAAGATCACCTTCTAGCATGGCCTGGTCATAATTTTCTAAGATCCGACCTCTATTGTTAATTATATTTTGCAAAGAAGAGAAACTCTCTACTTCAACCAAACAACCCCTCACACAATGTCGTTTCAAACAGCTGTACCAATTCATCTCTCCACCCGACGCATGTTCAGATCGAGTCAATTCCATGAGGCGCAGGAGGAATTGCCTGGGGTACCGAGAATTATCCATTTCATATATTTTATTAACCCATGCTAATGCTCTCCTCATTACATCACACGACAATGGCATTTTACCCGTTTCTAAGCGAACTGCGTAATTTGGTGTATTTCGAGGTAAAAAAAGCAGCTGCTTAAAAAATAATAATTGAATTTTCTCAATATCCTCGACATGATTTAAACCCCAAATTTGGATAGCATAAGAAAGATTACTTTTTACTAAACCATTAAATAACTTCTCATACGTCACCCATGAGTCAGCCTTTGTACTATAAATTATACGCATTGACGCTCCTATCGCAGATTTCGCTGAGCTGACAAATTTCCTCGTTGCCGCTGAGAAGGTTAAATTAGAATCTATGTTTACTCCCAGGTATACATATTCATCCACTACTTCTATTGATTCCTTGCCAATTTTAAACGACTTAAACTTTTTAGCGTTGTTATTGTTACCTTTGCAGAACACAACTATTTTCGTTTTATCAGTATTTATACTTAATTTATTTTCAAGACAATAGAGGCGTAAGGCTTCTAGCTTTTTTGAAAGTTCAATAGGGGTATCCGAGAGTAGCACCAAGTCATCCGCATATGCTAAAACAAGAATTTCTATAATATTAGTGACCGATATACCTCTACAACCATTTTCTATTAAAAATTGTTCTAAGTCACTAATAAATATTGAAAACATTAAAGAGCTTAAAACTTCCCCTTGCAATACCCCCCGAGTTACTTTAACAAATTCTGTAAATTTATTATTACTTTTAATTCTAGCATAAGAATTTTCATAAAAATCTTTTATTATATTTATCATTTTAGAGCTTATTCCAATTTTTTGTAACTTCAACCAAAGTAACCCGTGTGATATTGAGGGGAAAGTACTTTTAAAATCAATGAAGGCAGCATAAAGACACCTTCAGGTGTCTCAAGTGAATTTGAATGGAAGCAAGAAGAGTGAATAAGTTATCAATACACCCCCTACCAGTTCTGAAACCAGATTGGAATTCGGGGATGATTTTTTTCATAGTTACCCAATTGCATAGTCTAGTATATAAAATTTGTGTAAATATTTTTGTAATACAGTTTACTAGGGATATCGGTCTATAATTGTTCGTTACACTCGGATCACCTTTTTTATTTATCATAGCCATTGTTAATTTCCCCCAATCCTTCGGTATTTTTTCCTCTTCCAAAATTTTATTAAAAAAAATTTCCAGAAATACTATCCAGTTTTCTGGAAAGCTCTTATAAAAACTATAGTTAATGCCCTCATCGCCAGAAGCCTTTGCATCTTTACATTTTTTTAAGCTAGCTATAATCTCTTCATATGTTATTTTTTTATCAAGCAAGGGTTCTGATACGTTCGCAATAGGGCAGTCAAATGATGCAGTACATGGAAAGGATTCAACAAGATAATCGTACCATTTCCCTATAGCAACAATATTTGAATTAGGTGTTCTAATGCGAGTTGATTTGACAATAGCCCAAAAGTCTGACGAGTTACGCGCTTCAGCCAGTTTTTCTGTTATTTGCTTTTCGTAGATCCATTTTTTACTTTCTGTTAGACTTTTATTAAAGAATTTGGCAGATGTATAACTACAGTAACTATCAGCACTAAACTGATCTAATTTACAATTATGGTAACTATTGATAACCCTTTTCCTTGCCTGCTGACACTCCCTATCAAACCAAGGTTTATTTTTAATAATAATTCTCGATGAATTTATACATGTTTTTTTCATTTTTAATTCCACGGCGACATTCTTTATTGCAGAGATCATATTAAAATTCATGTTATCTATATCATCTTCTACAAGCGCAATTTCATCTCTCCATCTTAACAAATTTGTGAACTCATTCGACAAGAATTTATCAAAAACAAATTTATTGTTTATAGTTTGTTCGTGATTACTTAGCAAGACAAGATCTATGTCATATAAATAGAATGCTACCGGGAGATGATCTGACAGTGTGTGCAAATTTAATACTTTAAAGTCTTTTAAATAATCCAGACCAATGAATGAGCACCAAACTAAATCATTAATACTTTTTCCCATTGAACCTTTGAAAGTAAATTGAGCCGGAGTATCATTGATTGATCTACCATTACAAACAAAAAACTCGTTACTTTCCATAAAATCAACCAACAATTTTCCTCTACTATCAACAAAGGTATCTAAAGATTTTCTTTCGGCCGAGAAAAAGTCATTCTCAATAAACATATGCTCGTCGAGATTATTAAAATTTGCAATTCTGCAGTTGAAGTCTCCTCCAATAAAAATAGGGACGTTTACAAAAGACATACGTATTGAATCAACAGTGATATTAAAATCATTTAAAAATTTATTAACGTCTACATTTGGGGAAACATAGATTACACATAGGATAAACAAAAATGATTGTGAGTTTACCTTTATTATAAAAAACTCAGGAGCAGAATATAGCAAAAATTAGCAGTAAAATAATCTTTATTAAGCGCTATTATAATTCCCCCTTTGGCTCTGCCTTTAACTGCATCCCTAATAGCCGGCGAGAAAAAAACACTATAATTGTTAAATATTGTAGAACTATAACTCATGCACTCCAACCAGGTTTCACAAATACACAAAATGTCACTTTTATGCAATGAATCCAGAATATCACTCAGATTCTTAATTCCATGAATATTCCAGAAAATAATTCTGGTATTTAATTGACGTAATTTATTCATTGGGTAAGAACTAAAGTGAGGACACTTTGAAGCATCTGGAGGGGATGTGTGTTCCTGCTATTCCGTTGAGGTGCCTGGTCCGACCCCACTGTCTGATGTCCTCGATGATTCCTGAGAGTGTACCATAAACTGAGTTATTCGCTTATTCGGTGTATTCTCTTGTCTCCCGCTTTTTGGAGAGCGGGTTCTTTTGTTGTTTTTACTCGGAGTAGTTGGATCAGGATTTCCCTTGTTTAGTTGTCTAAATTTATCTGGGTTTTTTGCGATTTTTTTTTTCATCAGAAGAGCCTCCACTTCATCAATTTTTATCTCTTCCTCATTAACAAAGAGAGATAATTTCTTAATTGAAGCCTGAATTCCATTATCCTTTAAAAGTTTGACATAATTCGTCAGTTCTTTTCTTCTTTCTCTCTCTTGCGGGGATCTATCATTAGCAATTACAATATCGTATTTACGAAACTCTGTTATTCTAGTGAATATCAACTTAACCCAACGCACACCAATAAATTTGACCATGACTGGACGCTTGCCTTTGTTCTTTCCAAGTCTAAACACATCGGTTATAGCAATATCAGGAACGATTAAACCAACTCTTTCAAACATTTTCGCTATTGTACATAGCAAATTACTATTATTTTCCTCCTCATCAGCAAGATTAAAAATAAATTTGTTTTTTGCTCTTTCCCAACGGTCAGAGCTCTGTAATTCCTTTTCAATCCTTACAACTTTATTAGCTAGAGAGGAGAAACTTACTGCAATCTCTGAAGATGTTTTACATGAGGTTTTCACTTCCTCCTTAAGTCCTTCATGTGAATCCGTTAAAGATCGAATATCCTTGGACAACTGGGATATGACACTTTTTAATTCTTCATCCATATTTCATATGTTAAGAAAGAAAATTGTCAAAGGAAACGAATCGATTCAAAACTTGCCGTTTTTGTATATACCGGTAAGACAAGAATTGAATAGGAGAAAAAAAATGCAAAACAAACTTACCCAAAAAAATTGCGTCTGGTGCCTCAAAATCGTAAATATGACCATTTTTTAACCATTTTTTTTTACAATTTTCTACCATTTTTGGTCATTAGCCCGACCACACATCCACAAATACATCTTTTTTTTTGCTTAATTTCGAATGAAACAAATGTATCAAATTTATTGTCAATAACGTCTGTTTATTGGTTAAAATAATTTTGCAGAATAATAAAAAGATAAATGCTAAAATGAAATTATAATTTATTGATTATTATATTAATCATAAATATAAATATTTTATTATTCAAAATGTTTTGCAAATATTACAAATATATATTTAAAGAAAATAAACCATAAATAAAGGGTGTGCTCGTAATTTGAAAATTTTTATAAATGGAAATTGACTGGTTCTATGGATTTGCCCATAAATGTTAATTGCTGACATCCATTGAACTTGATGCCCCTGATGGTTCTGATCATCTCAATCTTTTCGTGGGTGGTTCATTATTATCTGAAGATAAAGAATTCAATGGCATATTTATTTCTGTGTGCGTCCTTTGAATCTAGTGTACCTAATTGGGATTTTCAGTGCGAATATGAAGACACTGAAAACACTGAAGACCCCAATCACACTAGATTTGAAGGATACACAGAAATAGGGCATCAAGATCAATGGATGTCAGCAATTAACATTTATGGGCAAATCTATACACTGCAAAAACAGGTGTCTTAAATTGTTCAAAAATGTCTTAAAATAAGACATTTTTCGTGTCTTAGGCACCAAAAGTATCTTAATTTAAGACATTTTTGTCCAATTTAAGACACCATGTTTTTGCAGTGTAGAACCAGTCAATTTTCATTTATAAAAATTTTCAAATTACGAGCACACCCTTCATTTAAGGTTTATTATTTCTTTAAATGTATATTTGTAATATTTGCAAAACATTTTTAATAATAAAATATTTATATTTATGACAATTAATATTTATATATTTATAATTAACATAATAATCAATAAATTATAATTTCATTTTAGCATTTATCTTTTTATTATTCTGCAAAATTATTTTAATCAATAAACAGACATTATTGACAATAAATTTGATACATTTGTTTCATTCGAAATAAAGCAAAAAAATGATATATTTGTGAATGTGTGGTCGAGCTATTGACCAAAAATGGTAGAAAATTGTAAAAAAATGGTTAAAATATGGTCATTTTTGCGAGTTTGAGGCACCAGATGCAATTTTTTCGGGTAAGTTTGTTCTGCATTTTTTTTCTCCCATTCGGTACCTACAACTTCGCTGAAGACACAAAAAGATATTTCTCTCGGTTTACGAGATATAGCCGTATCAAAATATCAAAAAAGTTGTCAAAATCCAATTTGAGCAAAAAAAATTGATGATAGCATAAAATCCAAACCCGAACCAAATTGTCAAAAGTAATAACGCAGAATTTCTAGTTTTTGCCAGTACTTTCAGCGGCAATTCTCAAAAATCGGTTCAGAATCGATGACCTTAAAAATGTTGCACAGTGTTATGGCCCATGGATCGATTATAGCTTAAAGCTTGTTATTGGCTTCAGGCTTGAGTATGTCTAAGACTATAAATTTGGCTTCTAAATTGAATATGGTTCAAGTATCGATTATGGCTCATAGCTTATGGCTCATGGCTTAAGGTTCAAAGATTATTTTTGGCTTAAGAGTTGATTATAGTCAAGACACAATTTCGGCTCAAGGCTCAACTATGGCTCAAAGATTGATTGTAACTCATGGATTGATTATAGATTATTATTATAGTGATGCATCCAAGCGAGAAAACCAAGAAACAATCGAGTTCAATAACGTATCTCGAAAGTCAAGAGTGAGAAGTTAACCGCTTCTTGATAATTGAGCCAATAAAATCAATATTCAAGCGAGATCGAGCAATATTCTTGATTATTGATTTTTTTTCTGACACATGAAGTAAAACATGTAGTTTTTTATATTTAAAAGTAATATATTAAATATGGTTTTGCCCTGTTTTTAAAGTTGTATTTATTAATTAAAAAGATTAATAAAAAGAGTACTTCTTTGTTTTTGGCCTAATCGATTTTATTTATTAATATTTGTGTTCGTTTTTAAAAAATTGTCAAAAAATGTAAAAACGACCACAAATATCAATAAATAAAGTTGATTAAGCCAAAAACAAAGAATTCTTTTTATTGAGCTTCCTAATTTATTTTAAATATAACCATATTATTATTAAATTAATTAAATATTAATTTACATAATTATTATTATTATAGGTAATAATAGAACATTTAAAAATTTTAATCATGTAATTAATAGTTACCTATAGAAAAAATATACATATTGAAAATTAAAAATTGTTTTTTGACTTATTAAATATTTAAAGAAACTAAACTCTTTAAAGGTTTATTAAAAATCTTTGAAAATTGAAAATACTTAAAATAATTTATTCTATAGTATTTTTTGTAATTTACAAGAGGTGTGAGTGAGGACTAAAAAACCAATTTGCATAGGGATTTTTTCATTGGTTTATTAAAAATAAATAACTTTAAACCTAGGAATTTGAGCTTAGTTTTTTAATATTGTAAGAGACATTAAATTTTGACATTTACCAATTTGTATGATATTGATTTGTTAAAAATATTGTTTTACATGTTAAATGCAATAGTCCAAGATCAGACAAGCAAGCAATAAATAAAAGACGTTATTGCAAGTAGCAATGAGTTACTTTATTCGTATAACAAAAGAGTAAAAAGAAGTTTACACAAGCGTAGCAAGCTATCGACTGACTCGGTCAACAGGACGCGCTGTAAAAGCAAGGAGCAGAGCTCCATCTACAGTTACTAAACAGAGGTTGGATCGAACAGTCCAATTTAAAATAAGAAATATAACAACACTTCCTCTCGAGACAACCACTATAAATACACTTCATAAGATCACACCCTGGAAAGTCCTAGAGACTTGAGACATCGTTTTGGCTTACTTAGAGCTTTAGTCAATATATCCGCAGGCATATCATCCGTTGCTCGATATCCAAAGTTACTTCTCCAGATTCAACAACTTCGCGCACAAAATGGTGTCGAATATCAATGTGCTTGGTTCTGGCGTGATATACAGGATTCATCGCCAGCTTCTGAGCACTGAGATTGTCGATGCAAAGGTTAACAGTCTGCACATGACACTCACTAATCTCCGATAGAAATCGACGAAGGTGAACCGCTTCCTTGGCTGCATCGCTTAAGGCCATGTACTCCGCCTCCGTTGTTGATAAAGCCACTGTACGTTGTTTTCTCGAATCCCAGACAATAGCTCCATCACCCATCGTAAAGGCGTATCCAGTGAAAGAGCGTCTATCATCAATCGATCCTGCCCAGTCTGCGTCAACAAACCCCATAAGGCTTTTGGCATCGCATTTATACATGATCCCAAGGTCATCTGTTTCTTTTAAATATCGAAGAACTCTCTTCGCAGCGTTCCATCGGATTTTGGAAAAATCGTCATTGAATTGACTCAGCGTACCAACTGCATGAGAGATATCCGGATGAGTTGCAACTGAAAGATACAAAAGACATCCTATCAACTCTCGATACGGAGGTAATCTTCCGTCTGATTCGGACCATCTCTCACCCTTGTTAATTTTGGTTCCAGCTTCTATTGGGGTTGATACCAAATTACAGTCCGCCATCCCAAATCGTTCAAGGATATCGGTAATATAAGTCTTCTGATTGACGAGGATTCCCTCTCTGGTCCTATGCAATTCCATCTCTAGGCATCGTTTGAGATCTCCAAGCTCATTGATCTGGAAGAGATTTGCAAGTTTGGATCCAAAAAGCAAAATTCTTTTCAGATTTCGACACATGAGCAAAATATCATCGACGTAAATGACGATGATTAGAACCTCTCCGTTCTCACGACACAAGTAGGCACAGGGATCCGCTTCTGTTGGTTTTGCACCTAAACTTTGCAATTCCTTGTCAAGAAGCTTGTAAAAGGCTCGTCCAGCCTGTTTCAATCCGTATATTGCTTTCTTCATCCTACAGATTTTGTTTCCAGAATTGAATTAATCCATTAAATTTTTAGATCTATCGGCCCACTGATCATCCGGCGAATTCTTGATGATGAATTCCAAGACTTTGTGAAACTTATCAGGTAGTTCCATAAAAACTTTTTCTTCCAGCTTCCCGTTAAGATACGCTGTTTCGACAACGTATTGACAAATGTGCATTACCTGTTGCGCTGCGAAAGCGATTGTTGTTCTTATGGAACCCAAACGAGCAACTGGTGAATATGTCTGGTCAAAATCCTTTCCATATTGCTGACTATAGCCTTTTGCGACGATCCTGGCTTTCCTTTTCTCCAAGTTACCGTTTGATCCGTATTTATTGCACAGGACGAAGCGACTGCCTATAACTTTTGATGTTTCAGATCTGTCAACTAGGTCCCACGTATCCTTATTCAGAATCGATTTGACTTCATCAGCCATGGCCTTTATCCACTCGTTGGATTCTTCACTTTTCAAGGCTTGACCTACTGGAATTTCGGTCAGAAAAACTTGATTAAAATCAGGCTCGCTTTCACTGCACACTAAACACTTTTCTGGGCTTCCCCGGGTTCCTGTGCGGATTATGAGTGGTCTTCCACGTCTTGCAGCAACCACTGGCTCACTCTGTGGAAATCCTAGGAAATCTTTATCGTCAGGTTCCTGATCATCATAGGAGCTTTCAGCTTCTTCATTATCATCTGGTGGAATATTCGAGTTTGGAAGACTGCAGAGATTAATAGTGACAAAAGGATCATCACACTCTTCTCTACACGAAACTTTTAAGGAAACTAATGGTGTCTGAGAGGAGCATCCTTTTTGCAGATCTTCCATTTTTCTCGTTGATAAAATTACATTGCCTTCAGGAAATCTTACGTCTCTGGAGATAACCAGTTTCTTCTCAATCGGTAGCCAGATTCTAAAGGCCTTTGATTCTTCACTTTAGCCTATAAACATACCTTGCCTCGATCGTGGTTCGAACTTTCGTTTGTTAGGTGACCTGTCCATCACATAGACTCCACATTCAAAGCGTTTAAAGTTGCTTACATCCGGGCGTTTTCCGTTCCAAGCTTCGTAAGGTGTTTTTCCATTGAGTGTACTAGTTGGCGATCGATTGTGAATGTAACTCGCAGTATTTATGGCTTCTGCCCAGAAAGTTGACGGTAAACCAGATTCTATTAAGAAGCATCTTGCCATTTCCACCAGTGTTCGGTTCAGTCTTTCGGCGACGCCGTTTTGCTCCGTGTTATAAGGAGCTGTTAGTCTTCGCTCTATTCCGTGTGATTCCAGTGTTCTCTTGAAATACTCGTTGTCGTAATCCTTTCCATTATCTGACTGGAGATGTTTGACTTTTATTATTCCTTTTTGCGTGTCCACGAGAACTCTGTAATTTTCAAACTCCTTCAGTGCCTCGTTTTTGTGTCTGATAAACCTTATCTCTGACCACTTTGTAGAATCATCTGTGAAAGTCACGAAAAATAACTTTCTTCCAAGAGATTCGACACGCATTGGCCCACACAAATCAGAATGCACGATATCACCCAAGCCTGTCACCCTTTTAGACTCCTTTGGAAAAGGCAAACGACACATCTTCCCCTGGAGGCAAACTGTGCATTCAAAATTTTCATCTAGATTATTAATCTTGATTCCTTAAAGGGGAATGAATTTCGCAGATAGTACAATCCGTTCTCATGTTTCGCGGCAAACAACACTTTTCCTTCACGATTAATCACTTCCGCTTTGTCTTTACTGAAAAGAACTTTGTGTCCCGTTTTCGTGATCTTACTTATCGATATAAGATTTGTACGCAAATCTGGTACAAATAAAGTGTTTCTAAGATCCACAAGTTTCTTGTCACCGTTCACATTTATCATTGTAGACACATTACCCTTAGCTAAAATCTCAGTACATGCACTGTTTGGAAGATTTAGCTTACCACAATCGCTTTCACCATCGATCTTTGCAAAAGAGTCTAAATCCTTGCACATATGTGACGTGCAGCCACTGTCAAGACACCAATCACCAACTTTATTATTCACACCGTCATCCGTTTGAAAAGATTTGTCGACCTTTTCCAACGTCGTGAAATAACAAAGTTTTTCCTCACTTTTAGCAGATTGCTCTTTAAGTGTTTTGGTTTTGTCACAGTTCTTTGATCGATGCCCGATCTTACCGCACTTCATCATGGAGTCACTTCTTACTTCATCGTCTCTCGTAAATTTTTCTTTTCGAATCTGCTTCTGTGATCCGCTTCTGTAGTTTGACTTTTTTGTAAACATCGCGTTTTGTGAAGAACTTCGATTTACTTCCTTGCGGGCGTCGACTTCCTCACCAATCTTTATTCGCAGATTTTCGAGAGACGGCAATTCATCTCTAGACGATATTACGCAACGAAAGTTTTCAAAACTTTCCGGTAGGCTTCGTAAAAGCATAACAGCCAACAAGTCTTCATTAATTTCGATATCCAGTTCGGATAATCTATCGACAGTATTGAAGAATTCACGAGAATGTTCGTGGCCGTCGTCGCCATCTTGCATTTTCAAAGACACAAGTGAATTTAACAATGCCGCTTTTCGCGCCGGACCCTTAGATTGGTAGGTCCCTTCTAACTTGGTCCAAAGTTCTCGCGCGGTCCCACAACTTTTTATCTGCTTTATTTCAAACGGACTCATTGTTAACACAATATCCGATTGTGATTTTAAATCGGCTTCTACCCATCTATCAGCTGCTTGTTGAGACGCCGGATTGTTCTCCGTAACTTCAGGCTTTACGATAGTTCCACTCACATATCCCCACGCAACATTTTTATCAGGAATGCGGATCACGAACAAAGAGAAAATGGCCGCCTGAAACGTTCGAACAAAAGTCTATCGAGCACTTTATTATCGCGATCAGAATCGTAACCAATCTGGTCCCATAACCTGTTAAATGCGATAGTCCAAGATCAGACAAGCAAGCAATAAATAAAAGACGTTATTGCAAGTAGCAATGAGTTAATTTATTCGTATAACAAAAGAGTAAAAAGAAGTTTACACAAGCGTAGCAAGCGATCGACTGACTCGGTCAACAGGACGCGCTGTAAAAGCAAGGAGCAGAGCTACAGTTACTAAACAGAGGTTGGATCGAACAGTCCAATTTAAAATAAGAAATATAACAACATTACAGATAAACAACATTAATTATTTTTATCTGAAAAATGTTGATAGATGTATAAAAAATGTAAAATTATATTTTAAAATATTGTTGTGAAAAAAGAAATACGTCTTACCGATTTTGAGTCATTCAACTTGTTGAGAAGAGGTGTTTTTATATTCTAAAATGAAAACAATGAATACTGATACTAATAAAAAAGATTTATTTAACTTATTAAAGAGGCTTAATATCACATAAAAATTTTAATAAAAAGGTGTAGAAAGTCAAATTTTTAAAAATAAATATTTTTGTAAAATAATGAAACTTACTGTAGACTCTTAAGTCCAAAGTTATTTATTTTTTAATAACTATTTAAAAAAAAATATCATTCGTATCGGTGTTCTAACCTTAAAGCTCTACCCTTGTTAATCAATAATTTAAAAATTACACGATAATAATAAAATAGTAAAAAAACTAAATAACAAACAAGTTTTAGGCCATTAATTCCACATTTCTTTTAAATTTACAATATTTTATAAAAACGACGTTTCGGCAGCTAACGCTACCATTATCAAGTTTATTATTTTTTTTCCTTTCATAAAATACTAAAAATAAAAATAAATTTTTTTTTTTAATTAAATTTACATTAGTGTATATGTGTAATTTTTCCACCTTAAATCAAAATGCAGGAAAAGCCGTATTTACCGTAACACAGGCTAATTTCGCTCAAATTTTCATGTTTTCTTGAAAAAAGTATAAGAAATAGTTAATAATAAATTTTGGTACTGCAAATATATAATCTCTGACTCTTCCTCTCTAATTTCACGAAGTAAAAAAATTACTATATATTGCGTAAATCCATTTAACATATCTTTTTACTGTGAGCGAAATTATACCTAAATGTGGGGTAATTTCGCTCAACTTTAATGACTTTAATTTTTAACAACAAAAATATGTTAGTTTACAAGCTGTAATCACATTATAAAATCATTAGAAAGAAAATAATATTATTTAAATAACATTTACAGTCATCAGAATAATAATTTAACCACGTCTGATCTAATTTTCCATTAAAAGTCAATTTAAAAATTTTAAGATATTACTTATAAATTCAAAAAAAAAATTTCCATAAAATTAGGCAAATTTTAGTAGGGGAGGGTAGTCTTAAACCGACCCCCTAAAAGGCAAAAGCCAAAAAGGTGCCAAAAACTTGTTTCATTGCTGAGGTCAAATTTTTTTTCAGTAAAGGAATCATTTTTCCATGTTTCCATTGGTTGCCGAGGCTCAGGATATCATGAAGTGGGAGATACAGAGAGAAAATCGAAAATTGACGTTTTCGACAATCTCAAAAAGGGTGGTCTAAAACCGACCCCCTATTTTTATTGCAGGAAATAGCAAAAACAACCAATATTTTAACTTGTATTGTAATTTGAATTAAAAAACAACAAACTAGAATAAACTTAGATTACGTTTACTTTATTTAAATACATTATTTAAGGCCCTTTTCAGAATAAGAGTAAAAGAATTATCATTACAATAAAAAATGAGTGTTTTTAGTCTGATCTTAATTACAAGCTATATTATCTTAGCTTAATTATTGTTATTTTATTAAAATACATTTATAGATATTATTTGGTAATTAAAAATAATTTAGTTACTATTACAATGCAAGAAAAGGGGGGGGTGGGGCGGTTTCAGACCATCCCCACTATTTTCACATAATGTCTTGCCGATCATTCATGTCAATGAAAGTGTTTGAATTTGAATATTGTGTATTGAAGTTGAGGCCACAAACAACCAAAAAACCTTATACCTTAATTTTTCTGAACTCAATTCAACATTTTTAACTTAAATTCAAGATAGGTCATAAACAAAAAATATTATTGCAAAAAACTAATTTTACGTAAAACTCCGAGATACAATATTACCAAGAGATTATTACCTATGGTCAAAATGTCAGAGTTATGAAAGTGTTCTTTTGATGGTATTCACGATTTGTCTAGTAACACGATCTCTGAGAAACAGAGGGGGGTCGGTATGGTAAAAGGGGTCGGTATGGTACCACCCTCCCCTATAAAATGTAGTATTAACTACTTTTAGAAATAAACTGAACCTAATAGGTTAGTACCACATCTCAGTGACTTTTACTAAACATTTTTTTTATTAGAAAATTTATTTTATTTACTTTAAACTTTTTTACATTAAAGAAAAGGTTTTAAGCTATTAAAAAAAAAAATTTTATTGCTTGTTTATTAACGATTATCTTACTGTCATGGCCGCCTGAAACTACTCCTATTTGTGATTGGCGGACACGATATCTTAAGTTTAGGTGAACTAAAAAATAAAAATCATGTAGTTCCTTGAAAAGTAAGCTTGTCGTTATCGTGTGAACCTCGATAAAATTTTTTCGATGAAAAAAACAAAAATGTCGGAGTTTTTTCATTTTTGACCTTGTTTTTTCAATGTAAATTGTTTAAAAAATGAATAAAAAATAAATAAAAAATTATAATTTTGGTTCACACGATAGCCGTACATGTGTAGAAAAAGCCATCCAAATTTTAGCCCGATTGGTGAAATAGTTTTTTTCTAGGATGTCCTCCAGGTCAAGAAACGTTGTTTTGAGAAAAAGCGAATTTCAAAAAACACGTTCTCTTTTAAGAAAATACTCCTTACGCGTCGGAATATGCAATTTACTGTTTAAAAATGTCTACAGTTCACAAGTTTTGACGAAAGTTGTTAACTCTGGTTCTGAAATACTCAGGATTAATTACTTTTTGCTTCCTCATAGAGGAAGCTTTGTGATCGTTAAAATTTTTGATTTTCCAAAAATAGTCTAAATCGACTCATTTTCATCTA
The DNA here is from genome assembly GCA_037103525.1 of Ganaspis brasiliensis. Classification (NCBI taxonomy): domain Eukaryota; kingdom Metazoa; phylum Arthropoda; class Insecta; order Hymenoptera; family Figitidae; genus Ganaspis; species Ganaspis brasiliensis. The sequence continues at coordinate 77,438 of JAZKLR010000629.1, read as the reverse complement.
AAAAGCGAAAATTTTCATTTCTAAGCAAATGTCCAGATGTATGTGTGTGTGTGTGTATGTGTGTGTGTGTGTGTGTGTGTGTATGTATGTATGTGTGTGTGTGTGTGTGTGTCTGTGTGTATAGCGTTTTTTGTGTACAAGATATTTTGAGAACGCTTAGACGGATTTCAATAAAATTTGGATGACTTATTAAGCTCATGAATATCGAAATTTGGACACAAGGATTTTTGAAAATACCCAACCAAATTTTTTTGAGCACCTTTTTTCATCGAAAAAAATCGTTTTTTGCCAAAAAAGGTTTTTATGCTAAAAATACAACTTAATGAATACAAAAATCATATTCCTTATCTCAAAACGAATCGATTGACCTATATAACTTTTATAATTGATCAAGAATTCGTAAAATAATTCATATTTTTTGCATTTAAAATTCTGCATTTTTAAATAACTTTCTCAATTAACTTACATATTATTAATTTCTTGCTTCCTCTATGAGGAAGCAAATTATTTTGCCTACTTGGAAGCGAAATGTCCATGAAATGGACATAATTCTCACCTAGTTTGATTTTTGGCCACGATTTCGGTACTTAAAACCACTGTGGGTCGCGAAACTCTTACATTTTGTATCCCGTTTTTCTATACGTTATTCAAGTTTCCAACTAAAATAATAGTTTTCACACCATTTTTACATATATATATATACTAGAAGAATCTGCAGTTTTTAGAAAATCGATTTTTTTGAAAAAAGATGTGGTACTAACCCCTTAATTCAAATACAATGGTTTTAAAAATTAAAAAATCTTTATTTTAATAACAGAACCTACAGTCGATCAGTGGTAATTTAATTGGATAAAATTAATTAGTATTTTAATATTATTGATGCCAACTACTACTTTGAATATTTCAATCTTTATTTTTATCAATGCAATAAAACTATTAATTAATTTTATCCAATTAAATTATGACTGATCGACTACAAGTTCTGATTAAATAATGGCTTCGTTACCTTAAATTCAGAATTTTTAAATTAGTTTATTTAAAATTTTTGCATTAACCTAAGTTAATCTTAACCAAATTTAAAGCATATTGCCAAATTAATTTTGTTAATGACCGACCAAGATTCAATATTATCGCTTGTATTAAAAAGATAAATGAGACAAGACTGTTTATTGATCAACAAATGAAACTTCAATATTTTTTTTGCAAGATAACTTCAATATCAATCGAGAACTGTCAATAATCAAGAAATTATTGTGTTGCCGTGCATAACTATAGATTAAGGCTTGATTATGGCTCAAGGCTCAATTATGGTTCAACGATTGATTATGATACGAGGATAAATATGGCTCAAGGCTTGTTACTGGCTTAAGGCTAGATTATGGTTAAGATTCGATTTTGGCTTAAAGCTCAATTATGGCTCAAGGATTGTTTATGGCTCATAAATCGAGTTTTGCTTAAGGCTAGTTATTGAATTAATGCTTGAATATGGCCTAGACTCGATTTTGTCCCTACGCTCAATTATGGCTCAACGATTGATTGTAACTTATGGAGTGATTATAGCTTAAGGCTTGTTATTGGCTTAAGGCTTCATAATGGTCAACACTCGATTTTGGCTCAAGGCTCAATTATGACTTAAGCATTGATTATAGCTCATAAATCGATTACGGTTTAAGGATTAATTATGGCCCATGGATTGATTATGGCTTCAGGATAGATATTGGCTTCAGGCTTGTTATTGGCTTCAGACTTGATTATGTCCAAGTCTATAATTTTGGCTTAAGAACTGAATATGGTTCGAGGATCGATTATGGTTCATAGCTTATGGCTCAAGGATTCCTTTTGACTTCGGCTTAATAAGAGTCAACGGAATTTTAACTCACGCCTTAATTATGAGTCAACGATTGATTATGATTCGAGGATAGATTATGACTCAAGGCTTGTTATTGGCTTAAGGCTTGATTATGTCCAAGACTCGAACCATATTCAATCCTTAAGCCAAAATCAAGTTTTGGACATAATCAAGCCTTAATCCAATAATAAGACTTACGCCATAATTGATCCTAGATACATAATCAATCCTTGCGCCATAATTAAGCTTTGAGCCGAAATTGAGTCTTAGCATAATCAATCCTCAAGCCATAATCAATCCATGAGCCTAATCAGTCCTTGAGCCATGATTGAGCGTTGAGCTAAAATAAAGTCTTGACCATTATCAAGCCTTCAGCCAATAACAAGCATAAAGCCATATTTGATCAAGAAAACATAAACAATCCTCAATCTATAATTGAGCATTGAGCCGAAATAAAGTTTGATCATAAATAAGCCTTAAGGCAGTAGTCTCCTTTAGAAGCCGGAATAAAAGAGTTTTTTCAGCAATTTTTTTGAAAGGGATAGAAATTATTGTAGAAAATGAAATTTTTAGGCGACAATGTACTTTATTTGAGGTTTAAAAAACAATTGTTACTATTAAAAAATATTGCAATTTTTCGAAGTTGCATTGATTTTTCTGGAGCGCTTGGAGTCTGCAGTTGTAAATCGGTGCCGGTGATGGTGCATTCTATCGGAAACAGTTAAACCACATTTTTTTTTAATTTTTATAAGTTTCTTTTCTATATGAACTAAAAAATACAGTAGAAGTTATAAAAGTCTAAATTTTCTCTAAGATTGAAAAAAATTCACTTTTTTAAAAAAAAAATCACTTTAAGTTGGAAAAAAAGTAGTTTAAATAATACTTTTTTTCAACTTTTTTAGTTCAAATAGAAAATAATTTAATACTGAAGCTAGATCACTTTGATTTTTTTCGATCTGACATATATTCTTTTTGATATCGCCGGCACCGTTTTCTAAGACTTGTGAAAATGAAAACTCGAGAAAATGCGCTTTAAAGTTTTCGGTCCAAAAAAATATAAGTTTTGGATACTTACACTAATTAGAATGATGTTAATCAGCTATCCCCGGGCCATACAATAACTATTCAACACAGACCTTCTAGAAACTACGAATAATATTTCAAAGGACGGTTGGACCTTTTCAGGTGTATACGAGTATAGTCAAACAATAGAATACATAAAAGGGCGGAGGGCGCGCCCTCGGCCACTAAAACTGCTCTAGCTTCGAAAATATGTCCAATTGGCTTCTAAAATTTTCAAGACATATTCTTGGATAGTTTTGGAATAGATTTATGACAAAACCAAAAAATCGATTTTTTGAAGCCTCTAAAGGAGGCTACTGCCTTAAGCTAATAACAACGCTTGAAGCATACTTGATCCATTAGCCAAAATCAATCCTTGTGCCATGATTGAGCGTTGAGCTAAAATCAAGTTTTGACCATTATCAAGCATTAAACCAATAGCAAGAAATTAGCAATAATCGACTCATGAGCCATAATTAGTCCTTGAGCCATGATTGAGCGTTGAGCTAAAATCGAGTCTTGACCATTTTCAAGCCATAATTGATCCTTGAGCCAAAATCGTGTCTTGACCCTAATCCAGCCTTAAGCCATATTTATCCTCGAACCATAATCGATCGTTGAGCCATAATTGAGCCTTAAGCCATAATCAAGGCTTAATCTATAATCAATCCATGACTTACAATCAATCTTGGAGCCATAGTTGAGCCTTGAGCCGAAATTGTGTCTTGACTATAATCAAGCCTTAAGCCAAAAATAATCTTTGAACCTTAAGCCATAAGCTATGAGCCATAATAGATTTTTGAACCATATTCAATCCTTAAGCCAAAATTATAGTCTTGGACATATTCAAGCTTAAAGCCAATAAGAAGCTTTAAGCTATTATTAAGCCATGGGCCATAATCAAGCCTTGAGTCATACTTAATCCTTGAACCATAATTGAGACTTAAGCCAAAATCGTGTCTTTACTATAATCGAGCCTGAAGCCAAAAATAATAATCCTTAAGGCATAAGCCTTAAGGGGGCATAGCGTAAGGGACGCTTAAATATAACAGTTTTCTCTATGTTTTTTAAGAAAAACGAATGACGATTTTTTATTTTAAATTTTTGCATGATTACAATTAAATAAAGAAAACGTAAGCACGCACGCTCCTGCGCTTGCTCGATCTCGTACCAATAAAAAGTGTGAATAAAAATAAGTCAATTGAATAATCTGTAATGATTTTTAGTTTTTGCATATAGCAACAGTCAGGAGCTATATCATCACCAAACTTCTCTTAGCCAAAGGGAGATTCCGCTGCGGTATAAAACCTTTATTTTCTCGGAGAATTGGAATCATCCACCCCGGATAGAATTTCATAAACACTTACCAAATAACAACAACGAACTCGACAAAAGCCAATGGTCGGATGGTTGAGACTTCGGAGGAAAACCGGAAAGTAGTACACCACTAAAAGATTCGAAAATAATAGCACAACAAAGAATTCACTATAAATTTATTTTCTTTATTTGCCTCAAAGGCACCACCACCTTACACTCTGTTAACACAGTCCTTTCTTCATAATCGCAAGAAAAAAAAAAACAATAATCTAATGAACTATAAATTTTATGGAAAACTTCCGAATGAACGACGGGGGAAAATGGCTTTTCTTGGCAAAGACTGGAACATCTGTTTCACCGCACGTGCTTCACGCCACGCATCGATCCGTTGAATAATGCTTCCTCGATCCTCTCAAATCATAGGGGTGGAATCCCCGCCCCCCGGGCGCTCGCTCGGCATCTCTCTCGCTCCCTCTACCACGGCCGCTGTCTCCCTTAGTCTCATTCGAGAATCCACCTGAAAAATGAAAAAGAGGGCTCTGCTTTGACGCGGGAAAGACAGGAAAAACCGCGCAAACACCCCACTCGAACTCTAATTGGCTCAATTGTCACTAACGAATTTCTAATTCAAAACCCCGGGGATTGCGACGAAGCGGAAGTCGGGCGCAATTTAGGGCCGTAACAAAAACGAGTACCCTTGCTGCACCGACTACCGAATAAAATAAGTCAATTATTCAACAATTAAACTAATTAAATTAAATATCCCTTAACCACTAATTAAAATCGTCAGTGACGAACTGCTTCGTCACAATCCCCTCCCCTAGGACGATACTAACTCGTAGTATCGCCTACTCCAAGAAGAGAAGAAAAAAAACTTCTTGTAAAATACATAACAAAAAAAAAACAAATTTTTACTCACCCTCATCACCCCTCCAGAACAACTCGGCCAATAGCTGGGCTCTGGGCTGGACCAACGGTGGCTCCCGATCAGGAACAACAATCATCACCGGTTCAACCATCTGCCCCACCGGAATCTGAAGTTCTTCATCCAGGGGCTCATCAGGCAAAACTGGCTGAGGCCCGGCCACCACTTCCAAGGGAACAGGTCCTGCTTCCAATGGCAGATCCTCGTTAGCGACCTCCAGCTGACCAACCGGCACTTCCGGCTGCTGCTCGATCAGAACCCCTCCTCTGGCCACACTCCTTTCGCTTCCAGAGTCCTCTTCTCTCCCCACCACCGATGCATCGCGAGAACGATACCCTCGGCGTTCGAGGTCCCGACGGTGTTGCCAAAGGATGTAGGCTTCCTCGCATCTGGGACAGCGATTGACCCGGACTCCTCTCCGGCCGCAATTGTTGCAACAATCCTCCCTCTGGAGGTGCGGACAATTAATCCGCAAATGGCCTCGACGCCAACAGTTAAAGCAAACTCCAGGGGGAGGATCCAACGACGGCACTGTTGGTATGGGCTTAAGTCCACCAAACCACACTCCCTTGGTTTTTACAGGCAAAGCGGAGCGCCCTCCCCTCTTTGGCTGGCAATTAGACGGTCCAGGCGGAGGCGGTTGGAATCCCGACGGTCCTGGCTGTGGAGAAACCACTTCTCGACGTTCCGGCGGACCAGGAGGCGTTATTGGTCTCGGACAGGGGGGGGGGGGGGGGGGGCGGGCGACACGTGACGAGGACTCACAAAGTCTTCCTTGTGGAAGTAGCTTCGGCGAATTTCCCCTTCCACCTCTTCTCTCCTTCTCTTGAGTTCCGTGATTAGAGCTTGTGCACGCCGCTCTTCCTTCTCAATATGACGGTCAAGATCCGCAACAGCCCTGCTGCTGTCAGTATCCACCACCGACTCGTCTTCTTCCATCTGTAAGGTTAAGGATGCAGACTCCTCAGTAGTGGACACCTCCATCTCCGGGCACTCCCGGTTCTGGGGCTCTATTCCCAATATCTCCAACACGACCACTGGTTCTCTCCTTAACCCACAACCCGCCCCATCTTCCTCCTCTGTAATTTTCTCTTGATCCTTAGCCTCCTTGTCGTTCTCATTTTCATCTACCTCCTTTCTCCCCTCTTGAACCTTCTCTCTCCCCTCTTGAACTTCTCCTTTGTCCCCTTTCTCGGAATCCTCCTCCTTTAGAGCCATCTCTTCCTTCTCCTTCCTACGTATCTCTTTGGCCAACTTTTTCAACCTCCTTTCTTCCCTCTACCTTTCACGACTTTGCTGTGGCAAAGCTAGATCCATCGGAGGAGGGAAGGGTGGGGGGAATTCCTCCCTGGCCTCCCTTGTTCTCTGCTTCCGCAGGCTCGGTAGGTCCGAGGCCCGAGTTCTTGGTGGCGTCATGGGAGATGAATCTATAAGAAAAAGAAAACATTTACTATTACTTATAAAATCGGTTTTCTGGGCGGTATGAAACGTTTCAGATCAGACACATGCACTTTCGTCACGCGGCGATTTTCATTCGTTCTCAACACATACACCGAATCTGACCGCTTTTCTACGATTTCGAACGGCCCCTCGTATTTCGGCGCTAATTTCGCCAAAAAATTTTTTGCCGCGTTTGACAATTTATGTGTCCGCCACAACACTTGATCCCCCACGTGAAATTCCGCGACCCTCTTGTTTCGATTATAATACGCCGTTTGCTTCTCTCTCTCTTTATCAATAAATCGCGCCACCAAATCTCTCAACGCGTCTAACCTCTTTAACCGGTCGTTCCAAACCTCCGAGTCAATTCTTTCCACGACTTTTGTCCCCTCGACTTCTCTCCGTAAACTCTTTACCGGTTTCGGATTTCGTCCGTAATTCAAAAACGCGGGCGAGAATTTCGTCGTTGACTGGACGGCCGTATTCATGGCGTGTCGAAACTTATGAATATGCTTGTCCCACTCTCGATGATTCTCCCCTATAAATGTCGCGACCATGGTCTTAAAAACCCGATTACTCCTCTCGACGGGATTTGCCTGCGGATGATAAGGCGGCGTTGTGAGGTGCTGGACACCATAATCGTCCAGGAATGATTTTAGGAATTTATTATCAAATTCCTTCCCATTGTCCGTTAATAGGAACTCAGGAGTTTCCCACCGGAAAAGAATCAATTCCTCAAACGCCCTTGCAATTGACTTGCCGTCCGCCGACCTTAACGGCTTAACCTCCACCCACCGAGAAAACAAGTCTTGAAAGACCACTAGGTAGCGACACTGACTTTTGCTTGGAGGGAATTCCATGCAATCAGCTGCCACTACCACCCAGGGTCTTTCCACAATCCTCTGTCCCATAAGACCTTGAGGACCTTCCTGTGAGACCTTATGGTATTGACATTGAGGACACGCTCGGATAAACTGTTGGACATCATGCCAAATACCCTGCCAGTAATATTCTCTCGCGACTCTGTCATACGTTTTCTCGATTCCCAAATGACCCGAAGAAAATTCTGAGTGCGCACTATTGAGCACTCTCTCTCGGTATTCTTCTGGAACGACCAACTTCCACCCCTCTTCATCCCCTTCGATCGGTAATAGCAATGCATCCTCTCGAAAACGGTATAAACTCCCCTCTAGAACTTTCCAACCCGGGAATCTATTTGGAAATTTTAACACCAGTTCCATCCTCCTGATGTACCAAGGATCCGAGATCTTCTCAAAAGCCGCGACCTCCTCAAATTCGTCGTCGTACATCCTTGATAAAGCATCCGGAACATGATGGTGTATACCCCTCCGGTGAACTATCTCAAAGTCCCACTGCTGCATCTCGAGGGCCCAACGTGCCAGTCGGCCTGTCGGTTCTTTTAAATTCTGCAACCATTTGAGAGCACTATGGTCCGTAATGGCCGTGAATTTATACCCCTCGATATATGGTCTCAATTTCTTGATCGACCACAGCAGTGCCAAACACTCTTTCTCTGTCACACTATAATTCCTCTCCTGTACAGAGAGTGTTTTACTCACAAACACAATTGGATGTTCACCGTCTTCCCCTTCCTGAGTCAACACCGCACCGATCGCATACCCACTCGCATCGCACTGAATTGTAAATGGCCTCGAAAAATCTGGCCTTGCCAAGACTGGTGCCGATGTCAATTTATTTTTCAGTGCTTGGAACGCCTCTTGTTGTTCCTCCCCCCACTCCCAAGCACGGCCTTTTTGTAACAATCTCAAAAGTGGTATTTTTAATTAGCTGTCCCGCTCGATGAACCGCGCATACCACCCCACCATTCCCAAAAATCGACGGAGCTGCTTAATATTGGTTGGTGCCGGATAATCAACTACTGGTGCAATTTTCTCGGGATCCGGTCTCAACCCTTGGTTATTGAGTACATAACCTAAATAGGATACTCAGCCTCCGCCAATTTATTTAAGAGACTTTCTAGCCACTTGAGATGTTCCTCGTAATCATCTGTCACGATGATTATATCATCTAAGTAACCGAACACCAAAGGCTCGCACTCGGGACCAAACAACGAATCAATCAGCCTCTGTAACGTCATCGGGGCATTTGTGAGTCCAAATGGCATTCTCTTGAACTGCCACAAACCAGAACCAGGAATAGCGAACGCCGTGTATTTCCTACTCTTGGGGGACATCGGCACTTGGTGATACGCCTGTTTGAGATCGATTTTGGAAATATATCGGGCCTTCCGTAATTTGTCCAAAATCGAATCAATAGGGGGGATGGGATATGCGTCTTTCACCGTCACTTTATTTAAATCCCTGTAATCAATACAGAAACGCAACGATCCATCCCCCTTTTTGACGATCACCGGAGCGCTGTTCCACTCGCTGGCCGATTTCTCAATTACTCCCCTCTCCAACATTTTCTGCACTTCCTGGTTCGCCCAGTCCAAAATCACTGGAGACATTCTCCGAGAACGATGTTTAATTGGTGTTGGATCCGTGACTCTTATGCTATGTTCAGTCAAAGAAGACATACCATGTTCCACCTCCTGTGGTAAAATCAGCTGATCCACCAATTTTTGAATTTTCGATCTCTGCCCCTCTGATAACTCACAAATCCCCGCACATTCCGCAAAAAAGTCCCCTTCCACACTATTTCCTATACCCCTTCTCCCCCCTGGACTCAACTCTCCATACTCCAAAAATTTGTGCCATTCCCCCTCTTGAACTCTCCACAACCCCCTTCCTAACCTCACATCCATGTCCGCCATTCGATGAAAGTCTTGACCCAAAAGCATGTCATGGGACAGATTATCCACCACCCGTAAGTTGAACGGTTGAGAAAAACCATCTACCGTTAACCATAACCTTAATTTCCCCAATGCTGCTGTTGATCCGCCAAGCGCGCTCCTAATCGCTGTATTCGCTTTCGTCAGTCTATCCCGAAATTTTTCTGCTAATTCCGGCCCAACCAGCGAAACCGTAGCGCCCTGTATTCTTTACAGCATCACCCCTCCCCTGGACTGAACATGCTGATGGGACATCAGTAGGTTCAGTCCCAACACTAGCTTATAAACGCCCCTCAATATTGAATTGCGTCCCCTGCACTAAGAGTTCCGTCCCTGATTGCACTTCAGTGGGTTGCGTCCCAGAGTCCACAACTTCCGTCCGGACTTCCAGGAACTGGCTTTTGGACTCATAGAATTGCGTCCCAGAACCCGTAGGCTGTGTCCGAACGTCTCGAAGTTGCGTCCCAACGAGTTCCATCCCCTCGCTACTGGATTGCGTCCCAGCTTCAGTACTGATTGCTGGATCCAGAATGGGTTGAGTTTCCTTTTGAGGCACTGGCACCACTTGAATGGGTGTCCCATTTTCTCCCCCCACTACTGTCCACTGTAGTAAAGTTTGGGATACTGGGACACTTGCTTCCACCACAACGTCCTCAATTTGCTGAACATACTCTTGAATTCCCCTTAAAAACGATCCTTAAAAAGGATTTTCGAGAGATGGGGCGCCTCAAGTGTCCCACTATCACTCTCAAACTCATGATGAAATCCGAGATTTTTTCTCCCTTGGCCTGTGTCCTGCTGCGGGCCTCGTCCAGGACATCATCGTCCATCAACGGAACCGAGAACTCTCGTTTAAATAACTTTTTAAACGAGCCCCAGGAATACAGGTCTTTGCGCACGAGCCGGAACCATCGACCCGCCGTTTTGCGCAATACACTAGGGAGAGCAGTTAATATCTCTGCATCACTTAGAAGATTGCACTCCTTACAATCTTCTATCCTCTCTAAAAATCCCTAACTGTCCTCCTTCTCCCCTCCGGAAAATTTGATGTCCCAATCCTTAAGGATTTTGACGATCTTCGACCCCCCACTGAAGTTTTGGTACCCGCGACCCCTAAGCCGGTCCTTTTCAGGAGTGGAGTTAGTCTCGCTCTCCGAGCTACTCGAGGACAACACTGCGCGCCTGCGCCCCCTACTTTTGCTCAGAACTGATGCTTCCACTACCGGTGGATTTCCCCTTCCTTGTTTCCTCCGGAGGAATGAGGGCAGGAGGGAAAGAGGAAGGATGATCATCCTGATTGATATCTCTCATCCCACCCCCCTCCTATCACACTCCCGACTCTCTTCCGGATTCACTGACACCGGATGTTTGGGGTTTTCTTGCCTCCTGGTATCACGTTGAGCTTGCGTCTTTTGTAATTTGTCGGCACTGATTTGTAACCGTTCCAACAAAATCGCATTGTGGGCACGCAATTGTTCCAGTTCCAACAACTGTTGTTGTGCCATCACCGCTCGTTGATCCGGGCTCAAACCCCACGGTCCCACCCCCTGTCTCATACTCCACATGTCTGGAGTAACTCCTGGTACAGGGATGCTTCCTGCCCCCCCTGCCCACGTCACGAAAGTCGGTGCCCCGGATCTCGATATCGACGTCGTTGTTGTGACCGAAGTGACAAACGAAGTCCTGACATGGATTCTCGGGGTCTCAAAAGGCGTGGTTGTTATTACTGGAGAAGTGGTTACGTTTCCACTAGCCCCCTCCACCGGATCTGCCCCTTCCCCTCCGGAAGTGGGAATATTTAAGTTCCCTTCCGGTCGGTTTTCGCCCGCTGTTGTCACCTCCGGATAAATTTCGGGTCCGGCTGAAAGTCTTGACCTTCGTGTTCTCGAAGAAAAAGGACACGGTCCGGCTCCCCCCTCTCTTCGCCCAACCAAAGCCTCGAATTTAAAAACAAATTCCGAACCCTCCCGGTCAAAAGTATCAAACCACGGAACGACTACCGTTTCCGGGAAGATAAATTTGACCTCTGACCTCAGAAGCCTCTCGCGCAACACTTGTAACGTGCCCGTCACGCTGCACTCCTGACGCTCGAGTTCCTCCGCCACCTGTTCTGGGGACATGGTCTGGATATGCCGCCAAACCTCCCCAATTTGTGGAATCTCCAAAATCCCTCACATTTGTTCGCTGTAGCGCTGCATCATGTCGAATTTAAAAAAAAATTTTGACCCGAACAACACACCACTAATGTGAAGAGAAAGAGAGAAAGAAAAAAAAACGATCAACCAGAACTTTTTGTTAAATACGAAAACAAAAGAAAAATTTCCGTTTTGAATTAAAGTAACCCCTTTTTCACGAGTCTGCTCCTGCTTCCGGTTCCGTTCACGTTAGATACCACTACGATTTAAATCAACAAAAGAAAAAAAAAATATAAATCTAACATCCGGCGGCGAGATAAAAGAGATAAAAGAGAGAAGAACACCCTTTAATCCCACGCGACAATTCAGGACGCGTCGGTCACTCTTCAAATTTCCCCGTTACCCCCCTCTTCTCCCCACCAGAACGGAAACCAGAACATACATAATGAATAAAATTCACTAAAATTTCATAAACACTACAATATAAAAATATAAAATATCCAATAAGGAACAATAGTATAAATTACAAATAAAAACAATCAGAATATTTCCTGAAAGAAAAGAAAGAGAAAATCCAATTAGTTAAATATTTAACCAAACAGTTAAATTTAATTTGGGTTCGAAGAAATAGCACTAGCTATTCTCGAATAATTTGAAACGTGATAAACAGCTGTTGCCTTTTCTACCAAATAAACACATTTCAAATTAAATTAAAATTCAACAAATTATTTAAACAGTGGCCGGTCCATGCATGCGCGCCTTCACAACACCCCTCGTGACGCGACGGACAAATCAGAGAAATAATAATTCGGGCTGAAATAATTAATCAGCTCGAAATAATCATTCGATTGCCGCTTCACTTTAAATTCACCGGTGCAGAAAAGAGAAAAGCAAACGACACATTAATTTTGTGACCTGTCACTTTACTCCGGGGTGCCGGCACTGATAATTTACAACAGTCAATTTTGAAATTAGAAATAACGTACTCGTTCGGATTCACCACTTGTTCCGCGACCACGCTTCCAAAAACCAAAATTTAAAAATTCTAACCGAATTTCCGATTAACACGAATTTTCCGAAATTATCACTTTTCCCGCGGCCACGTTTTCAAAACTAAAATTTTGAAATTCCAACTGAATTTCCAAATTAACACTAATTTTCCGGAAATTTCACTTTTCCACGACCGCGTTTTCAAAACTGAAATTTTGAAATTCCAACTGAATTTCCAAATTAACACTAATTTTCCGGAAATTTTACTTTTCCACGACCGCGTTTTCAAAAACAAATTTTTGAAATTCCAACTGAATTTCTAAGTTAACACTAATTTTCCGGAAATTTTCACCTTTTTCCCAACAACATAAAATTTTTGATTTCATACATTTTCTCCCCTCTAGAATTATTCAACACTTAACATACTTCTTTGACTCACAAATCCCCCGGAGAGAAGAAAGAGAGAAGGAGAAAAAAAAATTTGAATTTAAGAACAAAAGAATTTTTCTTCAAAGAAAACCCATCATAATCAATGAGACTTTTACTTTGAAAAATCCCGTACGAATCCTCAAAAAAAAAAACGAGAAATTTGAACACAAGTAACGGCAATTTTCCGGAGCCCGCACTTCCGGTAAATTTACATTCACTTCCGACCTCGACCACGTTTTCCACTAAATTTCACGTTTACGTTTCACACCGAATTTTTTCGTTCAACCCTTTTGAATAAATACTCAATCAACTACTTATCTCTCGCCTCTAGACTTCCACGCTAAATTCTCTATTTTCCCCGTCAGGACTCTTTTCTCATTTTCACTCGTACTTCCGCCAATTTCGCCTCACCACCTCTAGAGAATCTCACAGTTTCTACATTTCCAATTTTCCGAAAAAAAAACAGCAAGAAATCTCCCCACAAGGGATGCCAATTGTAATGAATGACTAATTTTAATTTATTTTAAATCAAAACCCGACAAACACTATTTTTGTTTAATTCGCAAATTATTTCTTTTCTCACCAAACTTCTCTCAGCCAAAGGGAGATTCCGCTGCGGTATAAAACCTTTATTTTCTCGGAGAATTGGAATCATCCACCCCGGATAGAATTTCATAAACACTTACCAAATAACAACAACGAACTCGACAAAAACCAATGGTCGGATGGTTGAGACTTCGGAGGAAAACCGGGCGGTAGTACACAACTAAAAGATTCGAAAATAATATCACAACAAGGAATTCACTATACACTTATTTTCTTTATTCGCCTCAAAGGTACCACCACCTTAGACTCTGTTAACACAGTCCTTTCTTTATAATCACAAGAAAAAAAAAACAATAATCTAATGAACTATAAATTTTATGGAAAACTTCCGAATGAACGACGGGGGAAAATGGCTTTCCTTAGCAAAAACTGGAACACCTGTTTCACCGCACGTGCTTCACGCCACGCATCGATCCGTTGAATAATGCTTCTTCGATCCTCTCAAATCATAGGGGTGGAAGCCCCGCCCCCCGGGCGCTCGCTCGGCATCTCTCTCGCTCCCTCTACCACGGCCGCTGTCTCCCTTAGTCTCATTCGAGAATCCCCCTGAAAAATGAAAAAGAGGGCTCTGCTTTGACGCGGGAAAGACAGGATAAACCGCGCAAACACCCCACTCGAACTCTAATTGGCTCAATTGTCACTAACGAATTTCTAATTCAAAACCCCGGGGATTGCGACGAAGCGGAAGTCGGGCGCAATTTAGGGCCGTAACAAAAACGAGTACCCTTGCTGCACCGACTACCGAATAAAATAAGTCAATTATTCAACAATTAAACTAATTAAATTAAATATCCCTTAACCACTAATTAAAATCGTCAGTGACGAACTGCTTCGTCACAAGTTAAATGTTTAAATTAATTTGTAGACACCCGGAGGTGACTTTGTCAAAAGATACGACCATTGTCGAGGTCAGGTACGAACTGACTAAACAGAGTAGAGACAACAATAGTGACGTCGATATCTAAGATCAGTACGTAGTGGTTAAAAATACATATACAATTAAGACGGAACGAAATACAAAATAATAATTTCAACTAAAACGAGAAAAATTATGAATTTACAATTATTGTTTTTAAAAGTTTATTATAAGTGTTGCCTAGACCTGAAATGTTTTCTTTTTTATTTATACTGTTCGGGTCATGTTTAATAAACAACATTTCAGATAAAGTACGTCTGCGCCAGTTAGTTTCAACATCCACAATTTCTGTATTTTCAAAATCAAATTCGTGTTTTTCTTTTAGGCAATGATCATATATAACTTGGTTAGTCTTTTTGTTATTGGCGTGTTCATTTATACGAGTTCTCAAAGTTCTTTTTGTTTCGCCGTAATAGACCGCTTTACAATTTTTACACGAAATTTTATACACTACACCATTTTTATCCCATTTTTCAATAAAGTCCTTGCCAAGTGTGACAATGTTATTTAGTGACTTTTTAACCTTGGGGATAGTACATATATCTTGATCTTTAAGACTAAATTTACATTTTGCATAAAATTTTTTGTTCATAAATGGAATAACGATTTTTGGTTTTTTTGCGTACATGGATTTCTTTAAAGCCTTTAATTCCGGGTTATTTTTATCTTTATTACTACCTTTGACAAAATTCATCCTCTTTGAAACACAGGTGTTGATGAAATTAACCGGATAATTACTATTGATTAATAGTAACCAGGTTAATTAACCAGGTTAATATTTTTTTTATGAAAAATTTTATGTGAATTTAGGATTGCTCTGTCTATTAAATTAAAAATGATATTGCGTTTTTGATTAAGCGGGTGGTTCGATAAATAATTCAACAATCTACCAGACGACCTAGGCTTTTGGTACCAATCGGTTATAAGACGACTGTTTTTTCTAATTAAAGTTGAGTCAAGAAAATTAATTTTATTGTCCGTTTCTAATTCAAAGGTAAACTGTAATTTTTTGTGGTAACTATTAAAAACACCGACAACTATATCAACAAAGTCTTTATGTACACAAAGTATAGTGTCATCAACATAACGAAAATAGAACAGAACATTACAGTTATGTTTAGTTTTAAGAGAATTTCAACAATCTTCTTCAAGGTCAGCCATGCAGATATCTGCGAACAGTGGGGAAATAGGCGAACCCATAGGAGTACCATGGATTTGGTGATAAAATTTGTTATCAAATTTAAAAAACGTGTTATTAAATAAAAATTTTGCAAAGTCAATAATATCAAAATAAGGAATGTCACATTTGTTACTGATGTCTTGGTAACGTTTGTCAAGACTCTGTATCACCAAATCACACAGGACATTCGTAAATAACGCACTAACATCTAAAGACAGCAAAACATGGTCTTTCGGAATGTTATAGTTTTTAATTTTTTCTTTAAGTTCAATACTATTGTTGATACGTGAGGGGGGTGGAGGAATTACGTTTTTTAAATTATCATAAAGAACTTTGGCAAGTGAGTGATTCGGAGAATTAACACATGAGACGATAGGTCTCAGTGGATTATCAATTTTATGGATTTTCGGTAAACCGTAAAATAGAGGCAATGATTTATCTTTCTGAGTGAGTGCATTATTATGAAACTTGAAAGAAAGGAGATTGCGTTCATTTAAATCCTTAACGTGTTTAGCTACATCAGATTGTAATTTTTTTAAAGGATTTTTTGTTATTTTTTTATAAACACTATCGTCATTTAAAAGAATATTTGCTTTGTTTAAATATTCTGACCTTTTTCAACAAACGGTACGGTTACCTTTGTCCGCAGTTGTAAAAAACAGGTTATTATGATTTTTAAGGAAATTTTTTGTTGAATTTAATTTTTTTCCAAATTCTCTGTCTTCATTTAGAATATTTTTTTAATTATTTTGGTTTAAAAAGGCCTGAACATTGTTGACCATTTTATCTCGAATTTTATTTTTGGTATTTATATCAACATTTAGAAAATTTAAAGAAGTTTCAATGTTCTTAACCGTATTAATAATATCAAGTTTAGTAAAATCAGAAGTATAACTATAATTAGGGCCCAGAGAGACAATGTCAACAACTTCCTCAGGAATGTCAACATCGCTCAGATTGCAAAACCAGCTGTCACTAATATTTGATATTTGCTCGTTTTTAGTTGAAGCCATGAGATTATTGAATTTTTTATCATGTGTTAATTGATTTTTTTCTTTGATAACCGACAAATATTTTTCATTATGAATAGAAAAGTTTTTTAATATATTTTCATCAACCGCAGTGCTTTCTAAAGAGGATTTTAGTTTTGTCAAAAGTTTTTTTAAAGAAGTTAAATGAATATTTTTGTCTTTTATTTCAAGATTTAATAGCTTTTTTGAATAATTTAGAACAGATGTGTTGTAAAGTTTTTTACAGAAATTGCTATGAAAAAAATTTGAACTTAGAGAGTTATTAATACTAACTAAATGTTTTGGAAGAATGTTTTCAGTTCTACAACGTAGAAGAAATTGAAGTTGTGAACTGGATTCCGCAAGTTGTTTATTTGTATGCATGTATTTTTTAAAAATTGAAGTCGTTGTACCTCCATAGTCTTGATTAATTGATTCGAAAAAACTATCTTGTGAGTGTGTCTGTGTCGTGTTTTGGTCTGACTCTGATCCAAGACCAGTAGAATGATAAAGTAAAGTTTTATCGCTCTCCATAGTTGATTAAGGTAAGGAAAAAATCGATCCGTTGGAGCAAGATGGTAAAGGTTTATGCTCTTTTATTTTTTTGAAAAATAAAACAACAAAAAACTCTAAACACATAAAGAATTTTAAAGACAAAAGTCTTTATTGTCACGACGTTTCGTCAATGGTTCATTTGTGACGAACCTCACAAGCACTGGACATATTTAATTTATTAATTTAAATATTTAATTTTAACATAAATTTATTAACTTAACTTTGAGGTTAAGTTACACTTTTCTCTATTTAGAAACTGTCAAAACGTGGTCTAGCAGAAATAGGTGCTAGACGGCCGCGCAACCTGACACGCGCATCGCCGGAAGATGGCGCGGAACGCCAGACACAGCGCAGATGACGCAAAGTAAAATGACCGAGTAGCCCCTTCCAGAAGCTACGTCTATATATCGATCTGCACGCCTGTAGATCGGGGAGTCGGCCCTCAGGTGCAGACCGAGGAACATCTCGGATAAGTTGCTCTGACTCCTCCAGATATCATAGTCTTGGTCCTTCAGGAAATGATATCTGGAAACCGTTCCGAAGATTTTAGCATTGGCCCTCCAATGAAAAATCTAAGGAAAACTTTGCTGTCCTCTAGTCAGGATCGTCCTGAGATTTGTCACGGTTCACCGTGGAGTCTCAGACACGATAAAATTCTGGACATCTACCTCGTAGACTAAGGAATCCTGATTTGAGTAAAGAATACTCCGTGACGAGTTCCTGATCATTGTCGTGGTCCTCCACGAATGATCAGAGAATTCGAGAAAATTGTTAGAACACTTATACGTAGGAAAGTGTTCGAAGCAATTTTAAAAATCTCCCGCGCCGGATCATTGACGTAGATTGTCACATGGGCTTTTCCCAAGTGCTATGTCATTGGAGAATAGACTTTGCTAGGTGAACACCCGCGTTGTTTAACTGTTCTCCAAATAAATTCACCTCGCTCCTGAAGTTACGCGTTCAGATATATTTGATTTTTACCGGATTGAAGCGCGTAATTAACGTGGAAATAAATTAATTAATTTCTTTCTTACCTGATAATTGATTTCATTTTTTACGTAACCGCGAATTGACCATACGTGTCCAGATGGTCAATTTTATTTAACATCACGGTGAATGACGGCGGCAATATTTTTTAGCGGTTCGTCCGTAATTTATATTGAGCGGAGACGGAGTTTACCGATTAGATCCGCGACCGAATATACCGAAAAATTCTAGTAGAATAAAATATATATTATTTTATTATTTTGTAATCTACATTATTTTCTTTTGCTTGTTTATAGATTCCGAATTTACCGAATGTTAGAGAGTTCTGGCAGGACATTGTCCTAGAGTAAGAAGGAAACAACTGGATTTCTGATTTATTTTGTTTCTTTTATATACAACGGCTCTTCAAGCATTTTATTGTATTTTTTATATAGTATATTTTTAAATTTATCATTTGTTATATTTTTCTTATTTAAATCCATATTATATTATATTATTATTTTTGTACTTTTCTTAATTTTGTTTACAATATATTATTTGTTATTTCTTACTAATAGAAATCCTGTGAGTTTTACTGACTATACCTAACCTCAAAGCGACAGTAGAAAATTAAGTAAGAATATTTATGGTCAGAATCTAGTTTACCAGCATAAGTGAATATAATCCGAGAACCTTGGCTCCGGCGAGCAAATTCGGAGCATATCAAAATTTCACTTCGTTACACATTGACCTCTTCAGGCTGTAACAATCCTACTGAAAAATCCTATATAGGATACTACTAATTCATTTAGCAAAGGTATATGACTATTTTTTTTGTAGAAAGAGATGAAATAACTAATTCAGCAGTCAAAACTGACACTACTTATTCCATTAGCCAAATTTTGACTAATTCAAATTTAGAGAGTAATTATGTACATTTTGAGTACTATAGTGCAAATAGTTTTTGCATCAAAGAGGTGAAGATATAGCATTTTTTCTAAAAACTCTTGTTTTTTTCCTTGATTAGGAAATAATTATGAACTTTTATAATATTGTTGACAATATTTTTATAATCTACACGAAAAAATACGCCTCCATGCAAAGTTTGAACTCAATAAGTCAAATAGTTTTAGTTTTATATCCCAAAAACCTAAAAAAAAGGGGGTTCCAAACGGAATCCCCGAAAACAAGAATGTCAAAATAAAATAAAATTTTGTAGCGGTAATTAGATAATTTTTATAGAAATACAATGCTAGGAATTACATCTTCTCCTTCCTTTTACTTTTATCAGATATAGTATATTTTTCGTAGGTTTTGGTCGGATCAAAAGGTTCCCATCTGCTTGCAGGAAAAATATGCTTATTTCTCTCGTACCAAGATCTGAAAATATATTTAATAGTTATGAATTAAAATCAAAATAAAATTATTAATTAATTAATTCTAGGTAAAAACCACAAAAATTTGGTCGGGGTCTGGGCAAACCTTACACTGACAATTACAGTAAACGCTCCTTAACAGGGACTGAACATTTAGCTGTTCGTGTTAAAATAATTCGTGTTATCGAGGCATTCATAATGTTGCAACGCAGATTTTTGTATTTTCCTACAACCCATGCCCAAGTAGCACGTAATATTACGCGAATATCGTAGTAATATTATATTCAATATTACTAATATTACGGGATGATCTTACAGTAATATTAACGTGACATTAAAATGTCCGCGTCAATATTACAGGGTAATGTTGAGGTAATATTACAGTAATACTATAAAATAATATTAAGTTAATATTACAGTAATATTACAGTGAGCCTTTGTAATTGAACCAACTGACCAAGTAGGAAGACGCCTGAAACCACTCGGCTATTTAGGTCTTATAATACACTTCAGAGATTCTTCTTCATAGTTTACTACATATTTCTAATAGTACTGTAATATTAACTCAATATTACTTTTTAATATTACTATGTAATATTACCTCAATATTACCCTGTAATATTACCTTGACGTGGACATTTTAATGTCACCTTAATATCACTGTAACATTATCCCGTAATAATATCGAATGTAATATTACTACGAAATTCACGGAATATTACGTGTTACTTGGCTCGTCGAAATATATATATGTAACCCACGGTTCCTAAGTAGGAAAGTTCCAATTTGTACGTGTTAACCGATCTAAAAACGAAAAGAGGACCGCAAAAACTGTTCGAGTTTCGTGTTAACCGGGTTTCGTGTTAACCGAGGAACGTTCAATGTATTTTACACATGTCACTGACAGGACCGCAATTTTTGTTCATATAAAGCGAGTGATCGTGTTATCCGAGTACGTGTTAACGAGGGTTTACTGTACAATAAAACAACTACATGAAAATTATGTTCATAGTATGAACATTTTTAATTCCTTATACAAAAAATTTACTCTTAATCAAGAATAATGACCACTCTAATGGTTTGCATGACGCACTTGGAACTTCCGCCTGGACGTTCATGGTTTTGGTAAAATCTAAAATCCATCAATTTTCTAATAGAAACTAAATCTAAATAATTTCCAAGTTTGTTAGTTCTGTCTGAATTCAGAAATATAATTTAAAACACTTAATTCCAACTTAGAAATAATTAATTATTTTCTAGTTTCCAGTTTAGAGTTAAAAATGTAATAAACGTCTGTGAATTGTAAATATTGTGTAGGTCTATAGCTTCGTCTCAAGTCAAGAAATATAATGTATATAATTAAATATAATTTTTAATATCAATATGCACTTTTGACATAAAAAAATATTTTTAGAGAAAAACCGCCATTTAGGCAGAAAAATAGTTTTAAAAAATCGGTTATGTATTTCCTAAAATGTCTGTGCGAGTTTAGATATTCGTGAATGTTACGTCCAATACGTTGACATAATTAAAAAATTTGCAAAAAGAATTTGTAATAAATGAAAGGGAAGGAAGATATCATGCACCTGCAGATAGGCAGCCATACATCACCCTATGCAGTACATAATTAACGCATTGTCTAATTGATTAATATATGTTTATCGTGAGTAATTGGGACTTGAGTACGGTTAAATCTTTTACCTCAATACCCCTAAACCCATTAAAATTTTCAAACTATTGTTGATAAGTGAGAAATTAGTCAAGTACACGGGTGCGATAAATATTTCGAGTGATATATGACTCCTATTGCATTATTGTGAATTATAATAATAAGTGCCTAATTAAAGGGTATAGCCAATACTGGTACGAGTGATAAAGGATGCTAGGGCAAAAGATCTATCGACGCAAATCAATTTATACAAATTCAATTACAGACATCTGCACTGGCAATGCGTAGTTATTACCGACAATGATAATAAGATCATAAGCAGGGTTGAGATAAAATAGAATGTCAGGGATACTCGACGCATTATGATACCTACGTGTCATAATGCGGTGACTATCATAAGCTCGTTGAGAGAAAATAATTATCATAAAATCCAATTACTATGGAAAAGTAAAGACTCACTTACCATGATAAAAACCTCAAAAACATTGAATAATATAAATGAAAGTAGAAAGATAGGTATTAAAATAAAATATTGATTAAAATTGACAAGTTTTGAAATTAATAAGTAAAATTAATAAAATCAAAATTAACACTATCAAAACAAATTTTAGATTAAAATCTTGCTTTCTTGGAAAGTTATTGCAATTCAAATAATACGTTTGGAGAGTAACGCATTAAAATTACATTTATTTATGTCACATATTGAGGGATGAATGATGGTGATTAATAATCGCCCACTTTGCGCTGGTATAGATGCCTATGGTCAAATTTGGGAGTAAAGGTATGAAATTGAAATATTCTAATCAATTTTAAAACAATCGATTGATCAATCAATCGATGAATAAATCAATAAATCGATAAATAAATCAATCGATCAATGAAACAATCATTAGCTATTTCAAAATTGTTAAATCACGAAATTAGGAGAAATCCCAAAAGGGACAAAAACTACACTTTTGCGGCAAAACGTGCTAAATTACATTTTTACATGGAAACATGATAAATTACATTTTTGCAGCAAAACGTGCTTAAGTAGTTCAATTTCACCCCCGCAAATGGCGGAAATTGCCTTTAAAAGAAAACGACATCAAATGGAGGGAGTCGAATATGACAGAACCTCCGTCGAGTGAGCATTGATTATCGTACGGCCCGTCGGTCTGCCAAAATTCTAAAACTTTACATCTGATTTGAGTTGAACGTGTGTTTGAGTGTCCAATTCTAGAGTATCGTCCAAAATTGTTGGTGTCCGTCGTAAAAATTCAAAACAATTGTTAAACAAACTGTGAAATTTAATTCGTCGAACTGTTAGCACCAATATAGCAGTATTTAAAATTGTTGTGCCATCGATTGCTGAGCTGATCGAATAATTCAACACTCTGTTCAAATTCCGAAAAGAAAACTAAGCACTACATGTAAGTAACCTTTTTTACCCTTTGGGACTACATTACAGACTTTTAATTTATTAAAATCCGAAAACTGATTAAAATATGCTGAATGGATAGGAATCTTGATTAATGAGAAGGATGCAATATATCCGTAACTTCTTAGTCTAAAAATATTAAAAGGCTTTGGTCCTACACCTGCCCAGCATTAGCAGAATATTAAAAAGTTTCATAAGGCTGTCACTTAACTTACATATTCAATATTGTGAATTAGAAGTCAAGAGATATTAAGCTAATAATCGCAAACTTTCGTTTGATAATTGAACGTTGAGTCACTGCCCAACGATGTATATCAATTAAGGGAATACTTGGACAATACTGGTTTTACACCACTGCGTTTTGATTCATAACTTAGAATTGTGGAGATATTAGGCGATAAACAATTTATAAAGTACGAGTAAGAAGCATTTTGCTTATTCTCATTTTCGAGTCGCGAGAATTTTGTATAGTTTGAGATTATAATAAATTGTGTTTTGTGAAAAAGCAATCGTGCGAGTTGTGCTTGGCTAAAACTTTGATTTAATTGAGGATTTAAGTGCGGCGAATTGACTGTGTTGTTTTATTGACTTGTGTTTGGAGAAATCCCAATTTCTTTCCTCATTAGAACATCGGTGGAATCAGCTTTACCAGAGTCCACGTGCTGTCCGGAGGATCTTCGAGGGTTTCTCCAGTTTCTGTCATCGTTGGCGAGTCGAAAGTCTCAGAATTTGGTCGAATTGCGGGTCGTTTGTCCGTCTCATCTTCGTAGTCATCGGGGATGATATTTTTCCGTAGAACCTCCCCTGAGACTTTCGTGAGGTTCGTTCATGACGAGGTTGTGTTTTGGGGTAAATTAAATAATAACACTGGTCGACAAAAAAAGGATTCTTTTTTGCCACAAGAGTAAACCCCAGTGATTCTTATAGGATTTTTTCCGTAGATTGCGAATCTGTAAGTGAAATTTTTCCATAACGTCTCAATTAAATGAGAGCTAAAACCTTCCACATTAATCTTCAAAAGCAGAAACCTATGTAGCAATAACAGAAAATTCCGGAGAACAGCTTCTTCCCCCGTGCGCGCAGCAGTTTTCATATGCACCCGTGATTTCAAGCAATGTTTTATATTCGGTTTAATTTTTTAAAATCCTTACAGCTATAACAAAATTTTCACTAGTCTGGTAAGTTTTTGGGGTCGCTGATCACTTATCTGAAGTCCGCTTGTAAAAATCCAAAATGGCGGATCCAATATGGCTAAGCAATTGTTGAAAAATTAATGGTTTTTCGTAAAATTTTGTATCTGGGGGTTTTGAGGCCGCAGATTATCAATCTGAAGTCAGTTTGTGAAAATTCAAAATGGCGGATCCAATATGGCGAACCAATTTTTGAAAAGTTAATAGTTTCTCGTATAATTTTGTTTCTGGGGGATTTTAAGCTCGCAGATTACGAATCTGAAGTCAGTTTATGAAAATTCAAAATAGCGGATCCAATATGACAGAGGAATTTTTAAAAAATCAAAGGCGGATCCAGACGAGGGTTTTGGAGGGGGCGATATACGGGATAGAAAAAGATAAGAATATAGTGCTATCTCTCTCTCTCATATGATAATCTAAGGCCTTTGGGAGAGGGGCGATCGTCCCCATTGCCCCCGCTGGATCCGCACCTGCAAAAAATTAATTCTGGGGGATTTTAAGCTCGCAGATTACGAATCTGAAGTCAGTTTATAAAAATTCAAAATAGCGGATCCAATATGGCAGAGGAATTTTTAAAAAATCAAAGGCGGATCCAGACGAGGGTTTTGGAGGGAGCGATATACGGGATAGGAAAAGATAAGAATATAGTGCTATCTCTCTCTCTCATATGATAATCTAAGGCCTTTGGGAGGGGGTCGATCGTCCCCATTGCCCCCCTGCTGGATCCGCACCTGCAAAAAATTAATGGTTTGTCTAAAAATTTTGTGTCTGTGGGTTTTTGAGTCCGCAGATTACGAATCTGAAGTCAGTTTGTGAAAACTGAGAATGTCGGATCCAATATGGCGAATCACTTTTGAATATTTGATGGTCTTTCGTAAAATTTTGTATTTTGGGGGTTCCTGAGGCCACAGATTACGAATCAGAAATCAGTTTGTAAAAATTCAAAATGGCGGATCCTACATGGGTATTAGAAATTTTCAATTTATATAATTTTTTTAATAACTAAGTATTTGGAAAAACTTTTGTAAAATTTCTACTAAATAGTCTAAAAACACGTAAGAATTATTTTTTAAATAATATTAACTATAAATTAGATTTAAATGTAAGTAAGCAGAGAAAGCTTTTGCACAATATGTTTTTGCACAATAGTTTTTTGGACAGTTAAATCGTAAGACACATTGTTGAGAAAATCGAGTTTTTATATTTGTTAACCCAAAATATTGCTACTCTGGAATAACTTGAACCAAAAAGTTTTGTTACCTTAAATTTTTTTGGAATTTTTATTTCTACATTATCTACTGAGTAATTTAAAACAAAAGTACTTTATAACGATACTAATTTATTTATTTCTGCTATTGTCATTAATTATAAAAAAGTCATACTTTTAAGTAGTGCGGTTATAAAAATGAATAACACACCTTCTTTAAATCGACTCAAAATTTGTTTGCTTTGTTATGGCAAAACGGAGAAGATATTTCCCATAAAAAATAAGTTAAAAGACGAAGTTGAGAAAGTATTTAGCGGAGAGTCGAATAGCCCCGGACACTTACGCTTTCTGAATCATAAATTTTAAAATAATTATCTTAATTTTAGTGCTTGAGGTTTTTTATAGTTAGAGTATCATTACCAAAATGATATGATATTATGAAAGCACTGTGTTTGGTATCTCCAGACACGAAGAAAATGGTTAAATAAACACTAAGAAAAGTGCTGTTCGAATAAACTGCCTGTTGTGCAGCTATTTTTTAATCAATTTCTGTCCTTTTGCTGTAAATTAAACATTGATTTTTAATTTTGTATAAATTACAATTAACCAAACGTAAACAAAACATTTTTTATTTTGACAGAAACAAATGATTTCTACACACAAAATGTGTCTGGTAGTACACGACAAAAAATGTCCAGGGCTACTCGACGGTGATATATTTCTGTAAATTTGCTATAAAAAGTAAAAAACTTTAAATTAACAGAAACATTATTAACAAATTTCATAGTCCGTAAGTGTATGCATGTATTTCTGCAAAGACAGAAAAATTTTATTTGATGTTGTTACATAAAAAATTGACGTTAAATATGATCTTAAACTCTTAGAAGGCAATTAATTTGAAAACAGAGAACATTTAAATTCGATTTTTTACTATTTTAATTAATGATGATGATTAGACTTTCTAAATTATATTTTAAGAACATGTGGAACGACACAAACGTGATTTTAAGTTTAAAAAGTATACAGTTTATTGTATTTCACGAGTGTTCGGGTCTACCCGCTGTCCGAGGCTACCCGAATCTCCCCTAACTATGCCTAAAAAACAATGATTTAATCAGCGTTTATTTTAATTACTGTTTTCAATTTTCCGTTAGTATCTTTAATTTAAACAACAGATTAATAATTATTACTCAAACAATTTTAATTCGATTATTTACCATTATTAAAGATAATGCGCGGTAAAAAATAAAATTATAGTCGAATATCAATTTATTCAAAAAATAGTGTCTTCAGTAAACAATAATATAAAAAATCAACTTTTCACTAAATTTATTTAATTAACCTTTTTCTCTTTTACTTTAAAATTACGCAAAAAATAATAGTAATTACATTTACAAGAAAATTTGAAGAGCTCAGATTTTTGGGTTAAGTTATTGCTGAGTAGCAGTGTTTTAGCATAAAAAATACAAAAACTCGATTTTTTAAAAAATGCGTCTAACGATTTTTTTCTTTTTGATCTTGACCACTCAGGAGACATAAACGAATAAAAATTCACAAGAAAATTTGAAGTGTCTCAACCTTTGGGTTGAACTTGATTCGAACCCACCGTGTACCGATGCGTGGACGTTGAAAAGACTCCCATTCTGGGATTACCTTAAAACACTTCAAAACAAAAACCACTGACAAACTGACGGAGTAGCTTTTGGCGCCGTGGGGGGTTCGGTGGGTGTAACCCCCGATGGGGCCCCGGGGTAAAACTCAATGCGGGGGGCGGAGCCCCCGCAACAAAAAGACCGAATCTAAAGCTATTTATTATATAACTTTAAGCAATTGCCATTTTGAGGTTAGGGTAAATGTCAACAATATTGATTACTGGTAGGTGATACCGAGTTACACCAAATTAAAAGTTATGGTGACACCGCGAACTCAAATTAACCTTTCAACAGGCCCTTCTCAGGGTCCAAATTATTCCAAAAGGCAGGAATTTTTCAAAACGTGAAATATGTACAAAATACACTCGATACGCGACAACTGATATTTATATCTCTATGGCAGATATTCTAGAAAAATTTATGGTGAGAAACGAATAATTAGGTTGGCAGGAATGTTTGACAAGCATTTTCTTCCGATTTTCTTAGACGTACAGTTTCTTTTAAAAGCCGAGATTAATTCCCTTTGCAGATAATCAGCTGCAAGTTCTAATTTCTTTCCGTTTCCGTAACACGTGGAGATGTTGCCCATGGATACCAGAAGGTATTCCTTGAAAAAAGCCCATTCAGCTCTCCTAGGGTCACGTCTTCACTTGCTTTCTCTATCTATTGTCTTCAACTTGACTGTTATGAGCCTGTGGTCTGACAGGGCATCTGCTTCCGAGACCCTCCAATCATGCAGAGTCTCCCAAGTAGTTCTAGAGCAAATCTTAATATCAAAAACTTTTCTCCTTTTAACAGTTAAGAATGTTTGCTCATTCCCCTAGTTTAAAATATCTAACCCAGAGTCAATTAAGAAGTTTAAAAGTATCTCCCCTATTTCATTAATATCAGTTCTGCCCCACACAGTATAATATGTATTGGCATTCCAGCCGAAAATCAAAGGCAGTCCTCCTGGAAAATAATCAGAGGCCAAAATAATCTTCTTTTTACTTTCCACTTGGTTTTGATATTTGGCTCTAATTACAGCCAAATCTCGTGCACAAAAACCTGTTAGAGGGAATGCTTCTAATCCTTTGTAGTTTATGCATGTACCCAGGTGCGAATTGCGGTCGGCTGCCAGAGTTGAATGGTCGGCCCCTGGTTGGCCCAACTCTGGCTGCCAGAGTGTCGGCACCCAAGGTTGGCCCGACTGAAAAAACCTAAGTTGGACCAACTTTGGGTGCCGACCAAACTTGCCAACCAAGTGCCGACGGTCGGCCTAACTGTGGCCAGAGTTGGGCCGACCGTCGGCACTTGAATGGCAAGTTTGGTCGGCACCCAAAGTTGGCCCGACCAGAAATACCTAAGTTGGGCCAACCAAGCATGCCGACTAAACTTTGTCAACCAAATGCCGACGGTCGGCCCAACAGTGGCCAGAGTTGGGCCGATTGTTAGCTAGACTCTGTGTCTTAAATGATATAATAAAATAATAATAATAAAATAAAAACTAAATCAAAACCAACATTAGAAGGTCAACCTAATCTGGGGCTAATAGTTGGGCCACTTGTTACTCTACTGTCTGGCCATAAGGTTCATTTGGTATTGATCACTCATACCTCTTATGGGCTGGTGGTTAGCCTACTAGACTGGCAGCTGGAAGACCGGGGTTCGAATCTTCATGACTGATGGAATTTTTCTGTTTCAGGTTTTCATCATTATTATATATCTGTGTTCTTATTTGATTATATTTGTGTAATTATATTTATAACTTGTGAATTATGTAATTATATGTGTCTTCATTAATAGAATAATTTGGTACAAGTAGTCTCAAGTTGGCCCAACCTTGGGCCAACCGTGAGGTTGCACTTGAGATAGAAGGTTGGCCCAACTTTGGTAGCCAGAGTTGGTCCAACCTTTTTAGCGCATTTTAGCCGACGGTCGGTAGCCAACGTCGGCCATGGTGATCATCTAACAGGTTGGCCCGACCTATGAGCCAAAGGTGGGCCAACTTACTGCACGGTTGGCCCAACCATGGGCCGACCGAAAATTCGCACCTGGGTATGTCCTCAGAACTGGTTCATGTGGTGAGCTGATTAGTTCACCACATCCGCCAAGGCCCCTGATAGCACCCCCTCTATACCCAGGAATTTTGTACAATGACAATGGCTGTCTGCGTCGCTGTCAAGTTTTTAGCTAAAATGGCCGTTTCATTATTACAGTGATGCAAATTGATTTGCAAACAATGAAGCGTTTTAGCGATTTTTAGCTGACGGTCGGCAGCCAACGTCGGCCATGGTGATCATCTAACAGGTTGGCCCGACCTATGAGCCAAAGGTGGGCCTACTTACTGCACGGTTGGCCCAACCATGGGCCGACCGAAAATTCGCACCTGGTATTACACTTGTATGTAATAAATAGAAACTTCAATATTTTCACTTAGTGCGGCGTACTAAATAAATATGGAGTCGTACTAATCCGCCATCTTGAAAAATAATTTGTCAGTCTAAGTACTTAGTAAGAGTATAATAAAAGTACAGTGCCAGTACATCATACTGTTAAATAACAGAGAGTATGCACATACTAGTATTGCACTATTTTAATGCAAGTATCTCAAGATAATTACGTTATACTCGTATAATACTAGTACAATGCGAAGGTACATGGCAAGTATAGAGCCGGTATACCGGGTATTTTGGATTAGTACGCTTGGTTATCTGAGTAACTATAATATTCATTACTTGTAACCAAAATGTATCATAAAATAATTAGTAGTATCAAATATTTTTATTTGTTTAAGGGGTAACATGGGTTTTTAAGCTTCAAAATATCAATCTTTACAAAATTTTTTTATTTAATAGTATAACATGTCAAGAATATTTTCCCCAAGTTTCAAGTTAATCTGATTAAAACTCTAGCTGAGAGAGAGAGAGAAAGAAAAAGAATTTAGAATTATCTCTTATTATATTCGACTGCTACAAATTGGTTTGAAATCGAAAAAAACGTGCCTACCACACTAATTTAGAAAATTTATAATTTCATATTTCCAATCAGCAAGTATCAACTGATTATTTTTCATGGATAACAAAAATTCCGCCAATATCCCGAAAAATCCGACTTTTTGAACCTTCAGCTTTTAATTGGTTTTTTTTCCAAAACTCGATTTTTGAAGACGGTGGACCCGATTACTTGAAAACTAATACACCGATTTTCTTAAAATTTGGTACACTTCTTGTCAATAGCATTGACTTGTACTTGAACGAAGGACTGAACGAAGGACGACTTGAACGAAGGATACTGCTTCTATTTAAAGTCTAAAGTAAGAAAAATAAAATAATCATGTGTTACGTTCGTAGTATTTTTAAATTTTATTAATCTGTTTACTACATATTAAAATACATATGGAGTATAATAAATGTGAGAACAAGAAAGCAATTCCTATATCCAGGGTTTAATAATTATAAAATCAGAATTTTTAAGCTCTGATTTTATACTTATGAAGAATGTCAGAATAGAAGAGAATCGCAAGTTCCTTGACGTTTGTGCTGACCCGCTTATTACAATATTTTAAACGATGAATTCCAGTGAAGCATCTCCTTTACCTGAGAACTTGGAATTTTAATCTTTTAGCTTTGTAATTTTCATAATTAGGTTATAGCAAATTGTTAATAAATAATTATTGATATAATGATTATAATTATACTATAAATATTATATCACATGTATTATGGACTTTATTTTATATTGTTACGCCGTTGTATTTTGCACTATGTGTATAATAGTACGCTCTAAGCACATAACGTATAATCATTTAATATAACAGGGCGTTAAATAAAGTATATTTTGTACTGTGTATTATGTGGTTATAAAATATAAACGTGTTTTGTAGTTCGCTAATATATTTCATAGGAGTATTATATTGTATATTCAAGCAGTAGAGTATTTGTAACTTTTATGATACATTATAACGCGTAATATAATATTATTATTATAAACTTTTTATATTTGGTTTGTATGAGGTTGAGTGAGCGAACGAAAGGTTCTTAATATTCAAAATCTTTCTTTTAATAATTGCCAAGTACCTGCAAAATTATTATTATAAATAGGACTTTTTAGGAATTCATATCTTTATATCTTAATAATGTACTACTATGCATTTCATAAAGTTATTGTCATAGAAGATTCTCGAAGAGAACTCAACTGAGCTCCGCCCAAAGTAAAGATGACATGCGCATAGATTACTCCTTCCATCGATCTCTAGCCAATACATCTATAATTTTCCTATCATATTGAATTAATCAATACCAATGCAGATTTTAATTAAATAAAACTATTAGATGAATCTCTTCGAGGATCGACTCTTTCTCCGGTCGTCAAGCAAGTAACATTGTTCTTTCAAACCGATTTTGAAACCGTCCCATCAGGGAAACGCCCTTGTTTCTTAACTTTTGAAAACGATTATAGACTAATAAAAAAATAATTCGATAAAATATACTATTGATAATTATTATAAAAGTCAAACAAATCGTAGTAATCAGAGTTGTAACATCGGTTCTTGATGTAAAATCAAAATCGATAAACGGAATTTGAATTGATAACGTTCGCTACGCGATAACCTTCTTTTTATACCCGACTCGATTTCAAACAATCTTTTATTTTGTGAATCAAATATCTCAAAACACGGACAGTTGAGCGACTCTTTCCTTTAGGAAAGTAAGTACTTGGTAAGATCACCAATTGTCTTCTGTATACTTATCCTTATTTTTCTTGTTAAAATAAATATCATTTTTTACATTCTAATCAGTAGCTTGTCTTACTATCCTACTATTTCCTTTTCAAATAGTTTTAACATTTGGGAACAAAATCATAACAGCTCCCGTAGAACTAAGGTAAGGCAAAACTCACAAATAAAAATAAAATAAACACAAGTCTTACCAACTTGTGTGAAAAGCTAAAACTTTCGAAGAGAGGTTGTAAATTTCTTATGTCGGCCATGTAAAGCTACGTAATCGTAACAGGCGCTATATTAACAACTCAGTTTGCTATCAGAGCAATTCGTTGTTCTTCAAAAAATTGAAATTTTACAGAAGAAAATTTTTTCTTTTTAAACAGCTACAATATTCCACATTTTCAGATTATTTTTTTGTACAAAATGTTTATTTTTATGTTTAAATTACTTTAAAAGTTTGAAAATGAAAAAAAAATTTAAAACAGAAAAATGTTGTCTTTAAAATTTAAACTTATATATAAAATACATCAGTATATTTAATTGGAAACTTTAAATCTTATAAAAATGATTAAGTTTATACTTAAATTTTAATAAAAGTAAAAAATTATGTTTTTAATTTATTATTATTCAAATAATCCAAATAATAAATATCTAATCAATAATTGAAATGAATCGTTAAAAATAAATAATTAAAAAAAAATTTCAATTCATTTTAAGTTCGTGTACGGAAGCCTCTGTGCGCGAGTGAGTTTTGCCTTACCTCAGCTCTATTAGCGAACTACAAAACACGTTTATATTTTATAACCACATAATACACAGTACAAAATATACTTTATTTAACGCCCTGTTATATTAAATGATTATACATTATGTGCTTAGAACGTACTATTATACACATAGTGCAAAATACAACGGCGTAACAATATAAAATAAAGTCCATAATACATGTGATATAATATTTATAGTATAATTATAATCATTATATCAATAATTATTTATTAACAATTTGCTATAACCTAATTATGAAAATTACAAAGCTAAAAGATTAAAATTCCAAGTTCTCAGGTAAAGGAGATGCTTCACTGGAATTCATCGTTTAAAATATTGTTATAAGCGGGTCAGCACAAACGTCAAGGAACTTGCGATTCTCTTCTATTCTGACATTCTTCATAAGTATAAAATCAGAGCTTAAAAATTCTGATTTTATAATTATTAAACCCTGGATATAGGAATTGCTTTCTTGTTCTCACATTTATTATACTCCATATGTATTTTAATATGTAGTAAACAGATTAATAAAATTTAAAAATACTACGAACGTAACACATGATTATTTTATTTTTCTTACTTTAGACTTTAAATAGAAGCAGTATACTGAAAAAGGGCGAGCCACCTACCATGTAGTATACATGCACCTCAATGACCCGTCCAACAGCGCTACAAACTTTTTATCATAACTTTTAAACAAATTACGGCTCGTCAATTTTTTCGATGGATTTCAATTTCTTAGAGTTTTAGTTGTTAATTACAGTACCGTTGGGAATTGTCAGTTCATCTATTTTTTAAGGTTTGAAAAACGTCTTTAAACGTACAAAGTATAATTATTAAAATTTTTCTGTGTTTATTTCCTTAAAGTAGATAAAATTTTGAGGAAAATCAGGCCTGAGTGAAGTAAGTTAGTTAATGTTTCATTGAAATATGTTAAAAAATGTGGAATTTTTAATATTTTACAAAAATTGAAATTGCTTTTGAAATAATAAAGGTTTTTTAAAGTTCCTATGCTTGTTTTAAAGGGAATTTACTGGAGAATAACATTGTTGTTTAAGCATTAATGTCCAATTTTTTTCCTAGCATATGCAAGGCTCGGAAGTTGGACCAAAAAATTTATCAAATTTTGAAGACACTATTTTGACATAAAAATAATTTTTAAAATTCCAATATATATATTATATTACTTCCTTTCGAAAGTTATTGACAATTATGACCTTGGTATATTTTATATAGCTGTATTTGATATCAAGATATAAACAATAATTTTTTTATATTTTTTGGTCCAACTTCCGAGCCTTGCATATGCTAGGAAAAAAATTGCACATTAATACCTAAGCAACAGTCTTATTTTCCAGAAAATTTCCGTTAAAACAAGCATAGAAACTTTAAAAAACCTATATTATTTCGAGAGTAATTTCAATTTTTCTAAAACATTAAAAATTCAACATTTTTTAACATATTTCAAAGAAAAATTGACTAACTCACTTCACTCAGGCCTTATTTTCCTCAAAATTTTATCTACTTTAAGGAAATAAACACAGAAAAATTTTAATATTTGTACTTTGTACGTTTAAAGATGTTTTTCAAACCTTAAAAAATGGGTGGACTGACAATTTCCGACGGTACTGTAGTACTTTTTCAGATTTTTAAAAGATCCAAAATAATAAAAAATATTAATTGTTTATAAACAATTTATAAACAAATAATAAAAAAATTATATTTTTAAAAAGTTATTAACTGTAAAATGAAGTGCTTTTTATGCTCTTTCATTTCATCCAAGGGTCATTCAAAACGGTTTACTCATTTAGGAGATATAAGCTTTTGTTTAAAAAGTGACAAACATTTTTATTTTGCAATAACTTTAGTTAATATTTTTTTAAAATCGTTTTGCTTAATGAAAAAAATTTATGATCCAATAGAACATTTTTTTTCCATATTTTGATAAAAGATAAGATTCGATCCCTAAACCTAACACCTATCTAACGATTAACGATCGCGGCTATTTTATCGGTATGAAAATTCTACAATAAAGCTGGATGAACTTCAACTATTTTAGATATGTATTAAAAGTATATCTACTCGGTTTAGATCCTTATTTTCATACCGATCATAGCTGCGAGCGTTAATCGTTAGATAGGTGTTAGGTTTAGGGTTCGAATCCTCCAGTCACGTTTGGAATTTTTAATTTGTTTTAAGACGAAAAAATAAAATGATAAATAATTCTAATAAGAATTAATAAATTTAGAGAGAAGTATTTGTGGCTGTAGGGTCAGTAGAATAATAAAAGAAGATATTTCCTTGTATTTATTTCCAGACGTTTCGGCCGGGATATCGGCCCTCTTCAGTGGAAAGTTTATTCTAAATGAAAATTATACATTATATACATTTATGTAAAAATCATTATCCCACACCAGATACTACAATTGTCACGCCAAACGAATGGTTTCTTAATTTAACGGATAAAATTATTCCACACAATGTTAAAACTGTTGCTAGTCTAGGAAAAATATTTGGACTAACCGTCGAAAAAAATGAAATTTCAATACATGAATTAATATCTGATTTCGAATCAAACATCCACAAAATACAGGAGAAAGATAGACCTACAGTTAGATCAAAAATAGTGAATTATGTAACTAACCACTTTGAAAAAACAAGATCACATTCTTTTCAAAATTCCAACACACAAATTGAAATAAAAAATTACTTTAAAGAAACTAAAGATTTTCTCAAAAAAAATTCTGACTTATTTTTCACTACACAAAAAATGAAACACATTTTAAGTGACACAAACACTTACACTTTTCAAAAGAAAGATCCAACACAAAAAATACAAAATTATATCAGTGATGTTATCGCGTTTTGGGTAAAACGAAACTATATCACAGAAAACACTGCAAATTTCATCAAAACAAATAATGGTATCGCCCCGAGAATCTATGGTTCACCTAAAGTACACAAACCAGACACCCCACTAAGACCAATAGTTTCTTATTCGGGCTGTCCTACAGAATCTCTAGCCTCGTACCTTACAAACTTGATAACAAAAGACATACAACTTCCCAATTCGCATATTAAAAACAGTTTTCAACTGATAGACAAAATTAAAGCAATTCAGGTTCCCTCTGACTATGTCCTAATATCACTAGACATAAAATCAATGTTCACCAACATACAAACAGGTCTGGCAATAAAAAGCGTCCAAAACAGATGGCACCAGATCCTCAAAAATACTAAAATTCCGAAAACGCAATTCATCAAAGCTCTCAGAATATGTTTAACAAATGCATACTTCCAATTCGACAAACAAATCTATAAAAAAAAATGTGGGCTACCCATGGGCTGTCCACTATCTCCCATACTCTCAGATTTGGTTATGGATGAAATAGAACAAGATTGCTTAAAATCACTACCCTTTAAAGTACCGTTCTTTCACAGATATGTAGATGACATATTCACTGCAGTACCAAAAAATCAAGTCGATATAACAGTTCAAATTTTCAATAGCAAATTCAAAAAAATTCAATTCACACATGAAATCGAACAAAACAACTAATTACCCTTTCTAGATATTAAAATTATTAAAAAATACGGTTCCCTTATCACAAACTGGTACCAAAAACCTAATTGGTCGGGTAGATATTTACATTTTCAATCACACTAACCTCTCAGATATAAAAAGAATGTTGTTCATAATTTGACGGATAGAGCGATTCTTCTATCCAACAAACAATTCCACAAACAAAATCTACAACTTATGAAACATGTCCTACAAAAAAATGGATACCCTTCTCAATTCGTAAATGACAATATTAAACTGCGAAAAAAACACTTAACCAAAAATCAAAAAAACAAAAATCAGGGCCAAATTCCCGCGACAAACATAAGACAAAGAGGACAACAAAACGACACACAACAGACCAAGAACTCAGAAACCACACAATGCATAACGACCCCTTACGTACAGGGATTGTCTGAAAAAATTTCAAAAATGCTAAAATTCTATAACATTAAATCATCTTTTACAAATTCCAACAATATTGCAAAAAATTTTACAACCAATAAAGATAAAGGGAACGTTGAATTCCAATCAAACATCGTTTACTCCATCCCTTGTGGGGAATGCCCGTCTGCCTACATCGGACAAACAAAAAGATACTTTAAAAAAAGAATCTATGAACACACTAGAGATTACCTAAAACCTCCCGAAAAACAAACAGCACTAACAAAACATGCCAATAACTACAACCACAGCTTTGATTTCAAAAATAAAAAAATTCTAGATAAAACCCAAAAGTACAGAAAAAGAAAAATACTTAAAATGACTAGAATAGTTACAGAGTTGTATTGGTTGTGAATTTTCTGAAATATTTTATTTCAGAAAATTTATTTATATCGGTATTATTTTATTAATTATAAAATTATTGAGTACAAAAATATATATATAGACAACAAAGCGTCTTTAAATTTATTTATTTAGTGGGAAGTACATGGGCTTCCGTTTGCGGTACCGAAATCGAGTTGATGCGTTTGTGTTTGCTTTGCAATTTTTAGGCCTAGGTGATGGTTTTTGTGGAGTGCTAGTGGTAAAAAGTGTCTCTGGGAAAGAAGTAAGTAGGGAAATAAGAGTGTGTAAATCGAATGTGTGTGGGAGTGAATGGAAAAAGAGCAAAGTGCGAATGTAAGTGGTGTGAAAAAGTAAGGTTAGGAATTGTGCTCTGAGAAGTGAGGGAGAGAGAAAAGTGCGGAAAGGAGGGCTACGTGAAAAGGGCGGTAAAGTTGGGCTGCTGTATAAGGGACATTTGGTAGGTAAGGTAGAAAGCGATAATGACAGGGCAGGGTAAGCAGTCTGTGAACAAGTTAGAGGGGGAAAATAGTGATAGGCGGAGCGATAAGGCAGGCCCATCAAGCGACAAGTGCGAAAGCGGGAAGGGGAGTATAAGCGGAGAAAGAGAGATAGGTAAAGCAAAGAGTAGGATAAGTGAATTAAGAGAGATAATAAAGCAAGTCGGTATAGTAAATGAAAACGAGAAGGGGAGTAGGGATAGCAAGGTAAGCGGAGAAAGAAAAGGTAGGTAAAGGAAAGAGTAGTCTAAGTGAAATGAAAGAGATAATAAAGCAAATCGGTGAAGTAAATAAAAAACAGCTGGATACGATGGGAAATATAATACGCGGGGAAAAATTTAAGAAGGTAGTAAAGGGTAAAGAAAAAGAAGCGGAAACCGAACTGGAAGAAATAAGACTGATGTTGGAAAAGTTAGATGCGAACTGGAGAAGGGAAAAAGATAGTATTTGTAAAAAGATAGAAGAATTGCAAAGCAAGCAGATGAGGGAGAAAGAAATAAGAATAGGAGAAATGGAAAAGCCGGTTCCTTTTAACATTGTTTCCAAATTTCATATTATTTTACCTTTAACTCCTTAATGGCCATTCCCTATCTCTTTCTCACTCAACCACTTCACTCTGCCACAAATATTCCCATTCTAACCTTAAATCATACATACACATATCGTTCACTCCCCGTCTATCTTTCTTATTGCCAATTCTCATTCATTTTACTCATTTCACACGCTTCCCTTTCCAAACTTCGTTTGCCTTTCATCTCACATCCACATTTCTCCATTTATACAAATTCTCCTCTTTCCCACTCCCACTAAATTTCCTTTCCTCCTCACCACCCAAACTCTCTGACGCACAAACCAGTCTCTGCTTCGTTCGTTTTACGTTCTGTCCTCCTCAATCCATTCTTTTCTCCCCTTTAACTTTCCCTTCTTTCTCAATACCTCTCTCCTTTTCTCCTCATTTCCCAACCTTACTATCCACGTTGCGCATTCTTCTCTTTCCTCTTTTCCCACCTCTTTTACATTCTTAACTTCAACTTGCACTCCAACTTCTCTGAACAATTTCTCTATTTTATCCTTACTTTCCCTTTTCCTCATTTTTAACCCTTTAACAACTATGTTATTCTTTCTTTTCCTTCTTTCTTCCTTTTCCCACCTCTCCTTCAATTCTGTAACCCTTTTCATTACACTATCCTCTTCCCCCTTTTCTCTAATCTCCTTCCAACCCTCTTCAGCTCTATCAACCCCTACTGTAAAAACGTGCGTGTGGTCTGTCGTAAGAAGGTAGGTATTTACTTACATGTGTACGCATATAAGATCTCAGGTGACACAGACGAGATCTCGCATGAGATCTTATGTAAGAACGTAGGTACGAACGCATGTAAGTTCTTATATTAATTTCCGTCATGCGCCGCGTATAACGTTACTCAATATGAAATTAAAACAGCGTTCTTATAAAGTTGTTTCTATAACTACGGTGGCCGAGGGGTTTAAGGCGTACTTAGGCTCAGGTTAGACGGGCTCGAATCCCGTTGGCGAAATTTTTTTTTTAATAATATATTTAATTTAAAATATTTAATTTTGTACTTAGGTGTGTTCGCACATGAGTTCGTAAGTATGTTCGCACCTGTGTTCTTACATACGTACGCAAATGAGAACTCATATAAGAACGCTGTTTCAATTTCATATTGAGTAACGTTATACGCGGCGCATGACGGAACTTAATATAAGAACTTACATGCGTTCGTACCTACGTTCTTACATAAGATCTTATGCGAGATCTCGTCTGTGTCACCTGAGATCTTATATGCGTACACATGTAAGTAAATACCTACCTTCTTACGACAGACCACACGCACGTTTTTACAGTAGGGGTTGATAGAGCTGAAGAGGGTTGGAAGGAGATTAGAGAAAAGGGGGAAGAGGATAGTGTAATGAAAAGGGTTACAGAATTGAAGGAGAGGTGGGAAAAGGAAGAAAGAAGGAAAAGAAAGAATAACATAGTTGTTAAAGGGTTAAAAATGAGGAAAAGGGAAAGTAAGGATAAAATAGAGAAATTGTTCAGAGAAGTTGGAGTGCAAGTTGAAGTTAAGAATGTAAAAGAGGTGGGAAAAGAGGAAAGAGAAGAATGCGCAACGTGGATAGTAAGGTTGGGAAATGAGGAGAAAAGGAGAGAGGTATTGAGAAAGAAGGGAAAGTTAAAGGGGAGAAAAGAATGGATTGAGGAGGACAGAACGTAAAACGAACGAAGCAGAGACTGGTTTGTGCGTCAGAGAGTTTGGGTGGTGAGGAGGAAAGGAAATTTAGTGGGAGTGGGAAAGAGGAGAATTTGTATAAATGGAGAAATGTGGATGTGAGATGAAAGGCAAACGAAGTTTGGAAAGGGAAGCGTGTGAAATGAGTAAAATGAATGAGAATTGGCAATAAGAAAGATAGACGGGGAGTGAATGATATGTGTATGTATGATTTAAGGTTAGAATGGGAATATTTGTGGTTGAGTGAGAAAGAGATAGGGAATGGCCATTAAGGAGTTAAAGGTAAAATAATATGAAATTTGGAAACAATGTTAAAAGGAACCGGAAGCCCGGCTCTGGCGTAGGTTAAGGCGAAACTTATAGAATAGGATTAAGTTATGGCAATTTAGTTAAGAACATAGGTTAAGAGAATTTGTAAAAATTTTGTGAAGGGAACGGAGGCCCTCGAACCCGTAAGGGAGAGAAAATAAACTATATATAGTGAGAAGTACGTAGTACACCCTCAATATTTAGGGGAGTGGGCCCCAAGATGGACAGGGCCCCAAGATAGACATTTCGTATAAAATTTTTGTTTAAGGTGGCAGTGCCTTATGCTTTTTGTAATTTTTGTTGTTTGTCTAGACGAAGATTTTGATGCACATTTGAAGAAAAAAAACCAGTTGGTTTTTCTTCTATACATGCCACGTAATTTTCGGTCAAAAAAAGTTTTGTAACAGTTTTTTCTTAAGTTGGTAAAGTTACTTAAATTTATGATTTAGAATGAGTACTTAACGTTATAATATTCTTTATTTATCCTATAATAATATCCTAAAATAATTTTACTAATTCAGTTTTCGTATATATATTTTTACTGGGGATTAAAAAATGGTGTCATGTACCCTAAGATGGACAGGCCTCAAATCTCAATGTATTTATTTGCATATTTTTGATTTTACACTTTTTTTAATAATTTTTTGAGACAATTAATTAAAATTTTTTATTTTCCACCATAAAATGTGATGTTATCGTTAGAGAATTTGATATATCTATATTATTCGATATTTTATTACTTTTTACTGTTAAGCTATTAGATTGAAGTTTTAAGAAATATTATTTCCTGATAAATTCCGTAAATTGATTAAAAATTAGTTTAAGAATTGTTACAGAATGTTAATTTCTTATTTGCTACAATTTTCAGAGACTTTTAAGAAGGTGTCCATCTTGTGGCCACTTTTTTTAGACCGAAAATTTTAACAATTAGAAAAAACGCTTTAAAAAATGGTTATGTTCAAAATAAAATTTTATCTCTGTGGCTATAAGTTACCTTATAAATTGTACTTTCATCCGGTATAAAATATTTTAATATATTTTATTTGGTTTGGATTCTACAGCAATAAGACGAAAGGGTGTCCAACTTTGGGCCCTCTCCCCTACTTGAATATTTTAATTGTTAAGAATAATAATTTGGAAACGGAGTTTTTCCAAATTATTGCTCAAGATAAATTTCCGTGTGAGTTGGGTAAAGTTTTTGGATCGATTAATTTGTTGGAGTACATAGTACAACCAACAATTGATTGTTTAATAGAATTCAATTTCCTTGCTTGGTTTGCGCTACTTTCTATAAAGCTTGGTAAGTCGTGATGCATTTTAGCGTCACTGCGATTTACTCATGAATTTGTAGAAAGGAGAATCTTCCTCAAATTTATAAATTATTTATTTTATTTGTTTAATTATTAAAGAATAAGGGGAACAAATTGTTAAAATTGTTAATTGTCAAGATTATAATGAATTTATTATTGGATTTTTAATTTTTGATTATCTATATTAATGTTAATTATTTAATAATTTTTTTATATAGATGAGGAAAATTGAGGATAATAGAAAGAAAGAGATTTTTTAATATTGCAGATTGACAATTAGTAGCAGAAATTGAAAGCAAGTAAGTGAATAAACTTAATTTTGTTTATTTTCAAAGTTATATACCCTTATGGAAAGTGTGACATGAAAATAATGACACGGATGCGTGTCATTACTGTCGTGTCATTGCGTGTCATCATTTCGCGACTACACGAAAAAAATGACACGGGAGAAAATGACACGGTAAAGCATACATAAAAATGCCAGGATGCGCAGACGTATTCTACTTATTCTACAGCACCTACGGCTGCGCAGTAAATTTTTTCCTTCCCTAAATGGTGCACAATGTATGTTTATACGAAATTATTATAAAACTATTAATAATAATAAGTTTTTTAATTGTACATTCTTTGTCATGTGATTTTTTTTGTGTCATTTTTTTCGTGTGGTCGCGAAATGATGACACGCAATGACATTATGAAGTAATGACACGCATCTGTGTCATTATTTTCATGTCACACTTTTTCATAAGGGTAGTAAAGGTTTCATCAGAAACATAATTAATATTATTTAAAAATTAAATAGTAATGTTAGAGAAAAGTTTAACTTTATTAATTGTATTTTTTTATTTTTATATTTTTTTTAATATTATAAAATCGATGATGATCTCCATCATGCTTGTTATATTATTTAACAGGTATTATAACTGAGATTATTTATATTAACAAAATAAATTTTTACTTTAATTTTAATTAATTTAAATTCGAGCAGTAATAGAATAGAATGTGCTACTAATAATAGAATGTCAATTTAAATTCAGTATGAATAATAATAATTCTTGAAATAGATACAGTCTACTCTCGATAAGACGGAGTCGAAGGGAGACCGGGAAAAATTCAAGTTATCGAAAAGTTTGAGTTATCGAAAAGTTTGAGTTATCGAAAAGTTTGAGTCATCGAAAAGTTTGAGTTATCGAAAACTGATAATTTTAGGATCGTACATGCAAAAAATTTAATTGTTTTTAATTGTTTAGAAATTATTGAATATATATTTTATATTTTCACGTCAGGTTATAAAAAATTTTCATTTAAAAGGTTTACAAAAGTATTTCGTTAGAGTTGTTTATTTACTTTTATTTAATGAGTTATTTTTAAACGAAATTTTCAATGGCATATAGGGCTGAAAAAATGTCATCAGGAACATTGTCTTGTTCTTGAGCATATTTTCAGAGCTCCATCAAATAATAAATTGTACTTCTCCAATTCAGGAAATGAGTAGAGTTTTACTCTTTTTCTATGTGGTGAAATAATTCCTTCTTCATCTGAACTTAAAACTTTGTTTTTATTTTTCAAAAATGAAGATAAACTAGAGGCAGAAATATTAAAATCACTAGCAATATCTTTTTTCCGCTTAAGGGGTTAGTACCACATTTTTTTTTCAAAAAAATCGATTTTCTAAAAACTGCAGATTCTTCTAGTATATATATGTAGAAATGGTGTGAAAACTATTATTTTGGTTGGAAACTTGGATAACGTATAGAAAAACGAGATACAAAATGTAAGAGTTTCGCGTACCACAGTGGTTTCAAGTACCGAAATCATGGCCAAAAATCGAAAAAGTAATTAATCCTGAGTATTTCAGAACCAGAGTTAACAAATTTCGTCAAAACTTGTGAACTATAGACATTTTTAAACAGTAAGTTGCATATTCAGACGCGTAAGGGGTATTTTCTTGAAAGAGAACGTGTTTTTTTAAATTCGCTTTTTCTCAAAACAAGGTTTTTTGACCTGGCGGTCATTCTAGAAAAAAAACTATTTCACCGATCGGGCTAAAATTTTGATGGCTTATTCTACACATGTACGGCTATCGTGTGAACCAAAATTATAATTTTTTATTTATTTTTTATTCATTTTTTAAACAATTTACATTGAAAAAACAAGGTCAAAAATAAAAAAAAATCCGCCATTTTGTTTTTTTTTCATCGAAAAAATTTTATTGAGGTTCACACGATAGCGACAAGCTTAATTTTCAAGAAACTACTTGATTTTTATTTTTTAGTTCACCTAAACTTAAGATATCGTGTCCGCCAATCACAAATAGGAGTATTTTCAGGCGGCCATGGCAGTAAGGTAATCGTTAATAAGCCAGAAATAAGACATTTTTTTTATTAGCTTTAAACCTTTTCTTTAATGTAAAAAAAGTTTAAAGTAAATAAAATACATTTTGTAATAAAAAAAAATGTTTAGTAAAAGTCACTGAGATGTGGTACTAACCCCTTAACACCCAATTCAACATCTTTAATGATTTTTAATTTGTCAGTAATGCTAAGAGATTTTAATTTTCTTTTCTTTTCCATGTTGGTATTTTGAATAGACTGAATGTAATGAATAGAAGTAGAGAAAAAACGTCGGACTCGAGAAAATGAAGTCTTTAATTAAATGTCGATAAAGTGTAACTCATATAAAACTGTTTATTTACTACACTAAAAAGAAAAGTAGTAGATTTGGCTACTTTTCAGGCCTGACGAGACGGGGGGGTAGAGGGGACTATTTACCCCGGGCCCGGGCTACTGAGGGGGCCCGGATATCGAAGGCATAAAAAAATTATTTCCTTATTAATCTTATAAATAACTTGTGTGGAAAAATCTCAGGTTGGTCATAATATAACAAGGTTTTTGGTGGGATACTGGTAGGGCTAATTATATGGAAAACTTTGCTTAAAATTTACAAAAATTTCGAATAAAGGCTAGGTTCTATTATTGATTGCGCTAAAATAAAATTCTTTAGGACCCGATTTATTATAGGTAATTAAAGTCTGATCTATTACGATGAAAATGAGCGCTCTCTAAATTTGAATAAGTGAAAATTCACTTATATTGAGTGAAATGTCACTTATTGTAAGTCCACGGAAAAAATTTATTTATTAAAATATATTCAAAAGTCGATGAAAACCAGAACATAGAGACATTTTCATAAAGCTTGAAATATTATTGCATATTTATTCATAAGCACAATAGAAAGAATCGTCAAGCAGT
This sequence comes from Ganaspis brasiliensis, assembly GCA_037103525.1. Lineage (NCBI taxonomy): Eukaryota > Metazoa > Arthropoda > Insecta > Hymenoptera > Figitidae > Ganaspis > Ganaspis brasiliensis. Next base: position 33,289 of record JAZKLR010000629.1, on the reverse strand, counting down.
CGATTAAACTTAAATTCTGGTGTAGTAAAACAGAGTGAGAAATAATTGATCAATAAATAACCAAAGGTTGTTTAGGAAATGTTCGAAATAGTTCCAAACGTTGATCTCTACCACTTAAAATTTATTCAACAGTCGAGGAGTCGAGGAAACGTAACGCCTTTTATGCTATAGTTAAGTGTCACTCATTTCAATCCAAACACTCTCGCGTATTTTTGAATGTCCGAGGGGTATAAGGCGCCGTCTCAAGTATCGTCGTGCGTTAGAACCCGCGATCGAAACCCGGTTGCGAGGTATTTCGTTAATAAATTAAAATTTACGTTTACATTACACTGAGAAAATGAGAAATGACTGAGTACTGTCCGGACAGGAATGGTTCCTGTCCAAATAAAAAATTTTAATTAGACAGCACTCATTGCTTTCTAGACATGAACCATTCCTGTCTGGAAAGGACTCAGTAATATCTTGGACATTAATGAAATGGACAGTAGTGAACCCTGTCCAGACAGGAGTGGTTCATGTCCAGACCTGAATGATAACTCTCCGATGGTGAAATTAAAAGAAGGTTAATTTGTAAAATGTAATAGACGTCATTCAAAATAATTGTTTATAAGTAGCATAATAGAAGGTTTTAATAGTGTTAATAGAAAGAGATATTCAAGAATAGATGCAACAAAGTAAAGAACAGTCGTGTAAATCTTATTTTATATCCGGAAAAATTGTTTACATGTTCTTTTATTTATATTACAAAGTAAGGTTTTTTTAAAAAAAAACATTCATTTTTAAAATAAAAGTTTACATTTCTTTGGACACACTAAGGGACTGAAGATTTTAATGTTTATAAAAATCTTTGAAATTTTAATGCGTAATGTTACAGGTTAGGGGAAAACGCAGTTTTTCCTAATATTTCATATGCTTCATATGAATTTTCTAAATATCACACTGAACGCTAGAAAGGTTATATTGATGTCTGAAATGTTGTTTACGATTTTTAGTATGTTTCTTAGAAAAGTTAATAAAAGAGATTGCTCACAAAAAATAGTCTTTGAAGGTTTATTATTTTTGTAAATTTTGAATAAAACATTTGAAATATTTAGAAAAGTACGTTTTTTTCTAACCTGTAATTAATAAAATTTCAACTTTGTTTTTATAAAGATTCAAATCTTCAATCCCTCAGTGCAGTTTTGTCCAAATATAAAAAAAGGTATACGTGTGTTCTTTATCTTTTTGTGTGTATTCTCAAATATCTGTAAAGGTTAAAAAGGATGAAAGAGATCCCATTTGAATTTCTATGTGAATTGTTTCATTACTTCATTCGGATTTTATCTTAAATCATTTTGATGGTAAGATTACTAACATTCTATTAATTTCACTGTACTTTCTATTGACTTCTATTGACAACCTTTTATTATGCTACTTATATACAATTATTTTGAATAACGTTTATCACATTTTACAAATTAACCTTCTTTTAATTTCACCATCGGAGAGTTATCATTCAGGTCTGGACATGAACCACTCCTGTCTGGACAGGGTTCACTACTGTCCATTTCATTAATGTCCAAGACATTACTGAGTCCTTTCCAGACAGGAATGGTTCATGTCTAGAAAGCAATGAGTGCTGTCTAATTAAAATTTTTTATTTGGACAGGAACCATTCCTGTCTGGACAGTACTCAGTCATTTCTCATTTTCTCAGTGTAGGATAACATAGGAATTCTGTAAATCTGTTTCTTAATAATGTGTGAAAGTGATGAGGTGGGAAGGAAATAGTATGTGTGCGATCTAGAAAAGACGGAAAGTTCGTTAAAAAGTTGTTTGAATTTATTTTTAAAACGTCAATCTCAAATTTTCACCGACGTATTACACGTTTTAATCGACTGTCTTTAAGTTTTAGTCGACAAGTTTAAGTTTTATACAAACGTCTCTATGTCCTGAGTTTCATCGACTATTTGAACAAAATTTAATAAATTAATTCTTTCCGTGTGTATATGCACTTATTGAAAGAGTGGAAGACTTTTGACATCTATGCGATATAATTGACACAAAGATAAGTTATTTGTGATAAATAAAAATAACTTTGTCTTACAGACAACTAACTTTTTATTTGTTTAAAATAAAAAAATTTATTTGAATCAAAAAAAAATTTGTAAGTAAAGAAGTTAGTAGGCTGTGAGTTAATATATTTTTTCTCTGTGTATAATAAGTTAATTTTTACTTATTCAACTTTAGATATCGTTTAATTTCAGGAAAAATGTGATAATTTGATTTTCTGTCTCTTCGATAGATTAAACAAATGGTGTAGTTAACTCGTAGCAGAGGCGTAGCTACAGATGGGCGAAGTGAGCGACCACCCAGGGCCTCGCGCCTACTTCCTATGGATTTGAGTCTTCTAGGGCCTCGCGTTCCCCAAGAATTTGTACTAAAACGGGCCTCGCGAAGGTCATGCGCCCCACCCTTATATTCCACCTAGCTACGCCACTGACTAGAAGTTTGTCAGATGTACAGTACACCCAGAGAAAAAATATATTAACTCACAGCCTACTAACTTTTTTATTTGAATTAAATAAATTTTTATTTATGTCAAATAAAAGTTTACTCGATTCAAATTAATTTTTTTATTTTAAACAAATAAAAAGTTCGTGGGCTGTGAGACAAAGATACATATTTTTATTTGGCACAAATAACTTATCTTTGTGTCAAATATATCACTTCTCTGAGTGGTACTTGTTTACGAATAATAAATCTGAGATCAGTGAGTTGTGTTACTTTTGAGACGTGAAGTAAAATTCACTCAAAATCACTTAATTAATATGTGATATTGAGATTCATTAAAATTCTTCTTCCCGTTAGTACTTAGTGCCATTGCTTAAACAGTCACAACTGTTCACATTATCCTAATAGTGCTATTGTGACACGTTGCACCCTGAATCTAAAATCTGCCATAAACAAGCGGAAAGGTACAGTTTTTCACAGAAGCACTATTAGGCTATTGTGAACAGTTGAGACTGTTTAAGCAATATCACTAAGTACTCACGGAAAGAAAAATTTTAATAAACTTTACTATCACATATTAATTAAGTAAATTTGAGTGAATTTTACTTCATGTCTCAAAAGCAATACAATTCATTGATCTCAGATTTACTATTCGTTAAGTACATCTGACAAACTTCTAGTTAACTACATTATTGTTTAGTCTGTCAAAGAGACTCAAAAATGTTTTGTAATTATCACTCAGCTCGTGATAATGTCAACTAAAATCTTTTCTAAGAGACTGTAACGAGATAAAGAATATAAAGAGATTATATTGTAACGCAGAAACCAAAATACTGAAAATATGCAAAAAAAAATCGAATTTTTACATTTTTAATAAAATGCTTATAACTTTGATATTTTTTAACCAAATTTGTTAAATTACTGCTCATTTTTATCGCCATAGATCAGACTTTAATTACCAATAATGAATTGGATCTTAAAAATTTTATTTTAGCGCAATCAATAATAGAATCCAGCCTTTACTCGAAATTTTTGTAAATTTGAAGCAAAATATAATCATCAATAGTGTTTAAGGGGATGATTGGATTAAAAACTACATTATAGATGGTTGATTGAAAATTTAATTATCTTTAATTTAAAAGAAAAAAGATTAAAATCCGTTATCTGGAACCGATGATATTTACATTTTAGTGAAAAAAAAATTTCGTAACGAAAAACATGAAAAAACCAAAAAGACCTTAAAAACTGTTCTACTTTCTCAATTTTGAACTTTATTTTTGGACTCAGCGGATCATTTTACATAAGAAATGAGAATTAAATGTTCTAGATCAAAAAATTTTCGAAAATTTGTAAAGTAGTGTTATTAATTAAATTATGAAACTTTTAGCAAAATTAGTGAAAATTACCTCTTGTTTTTATTATTGACCAATGTTTCATAAACTTTGTTTTTTTTAAAGTTAATTATGATTAAAACTTAAAAGTAAATTCAAGTCTATTAAAAAATTAAAAATAGAGAACATTGATTAAAATTCTGATCGGGCAATTTTTCATTAACGAACCTAAGCAAGAAATTATGAGACTATAGAATTAAACAGATTTTACTAGTCGGGTTTCAGTTGGGCTGATGTTGGATTTTATTTAAGCTTTTCTTTAAAACAACAAATGACTATTTACTGCTTGGGTTATTTTAGTAAAGAGAGACTGACCATAATCTAGAATTTTTCAGAATCACTACTTTATTCAGATATTTATAAGATCAGTTTTAGCTGAATTAATTAATATTATTTCTGTGAAGGCCAATCGTAGATAAGTAGGGCTTCGTCAGAGCTCTTGGTCATGGACTATTTGGCCGAGTGTCCCATCACTCGCCAATCGCGCCCAATCAAATCCAGACTAGGTAGCCCGACCAGTTCCCAGCTTAAAATTGGGCTGCCCTGACAGGACCTGACCAAAACCTGAATTCAATTTCTGCACGGGAATATAAAAATGTAATTTATTACCGGTAAAAGTTTTTTACTGCATTCGTTTTCTGGATTCCCTACACATTTATAGTTTCGGTTTGATTTTTGGGCTTATGCTCCTTTCTATCAATTAGACATATATTGGAAGTTATAACTAGGTATCCTTATCTTTTAAGGCGAAGTTAGATAGAGCAGAATGGTGGATTAAAGGAATAAATTTGACCAAACAGAGCTCAATCCCATGTGAGCAGAAAATATAAACCGAAAGGAAAAAAACATGAAAGTGACAGAGGAACTGCTCTCATCTTGTCTCTCTCACTTTCATGTTTTTCGGTTTACGTTTTCTGTTCAGAGCTCAGACCCTTGCATGTGGAATAGTAGAATGGAGAAATAGAATTGAAGAATCAGACGATTTGTTTACCAAATTGAGTTATTCTAATTAGTCAAATCTTTCAGCGTGTTTTCGAGAATAACAAATTTTAATCGTTCTTGTTCTTCACAAACTTGTACTTCAGACCCACACGGCACCGGAAATTCCCTGAATTTTTCCTGAGTATTAGTCGACATTTCCCGAATATTCGAATTTAATTTTCAGAAAAGTTTCGTGGAAGCATTAAAATGTCCTCCAAAGGCAATATTGGTCATGAAAGTTTTCTGAAAATATATTTCTAATTTTCAGGGAAGTTTTGCAATCTCATATTCTTTCAATATTCACTGTTCATGATACGCACTGATCGAACTTGGTTTCTATGACATTTACGGATGCACAGTAGTTTTAATTTTCTAGAATTCTACAGATGTCAAATATAACTTATAATTTTAATCAATTACCAGATCAAAACAAATTTTGGACATTTTTTTTAACTTTCTCTGAATACTCTAGGAATATTGGACGCAGAAATTTCCTGAAAATTAGGAATACAGAAACCTTCTTTGCATATTAGGTTCGAATATTCGGGAAATATCTACAAATATTCAGGGAAAATTCATGGAATTTCCGGTAGCTTTTATAGGAGCTTTTATAGGTATCATTGTTTCCAAAATAGCACGAAAAGGACTTTTTTAACTCAATTTAAATAAAAAAAACTAAAATTTATTTTTATTTAATTGATATAGTTCACCCGCATTTATTTATATGAAAAATAGAATAAAAATAATAATTATTATTTAATTGTTAGTTGTCATCGTTATTATTTAATACCTACTTAAAATTGGTTCAAAAATTTTTTTGCAAAAAATGTATATGGGTCCGCAAAAATTTTGTCCCGGGCCCGAACTTTCTCTCGGCGGCCCTGCTACTTTTTAATCATTTGAAACCATTTGAATCTTTAAAAAAAAAATTTATTTCTTTTTCTATTCCCAATAGATGAGGCGCATGAATATTCCCTAAGTCTCATTTGGCATAAAACCCATTTAGCATAAACCTCATTTGGCATAAAACTTATTCAGCTTAAAATCCATTTGAAATAAAATCTAATTGGCATAACCCTCTATTAACCTAAACCCCATTTGGTATAAAACTCATGTAACATAAAACCAATTTGTCATAGAACTCATTTAGCATAAATCCTATTTCAAATATAATCCGTTTGGCATAAATCTCATTTGACATAAAATTCGCTTGGAATAAAACATGTTTGACATAAAACTTATTTGGCATAATACCATTTGACATACATTTTTCATTATAAATAATGACAAGAGATTTATATCAAATGGTTTTATGACCAATGGGTTTTAATTCTAAATGGTATTTAGGCTAGATAAGTTTTATGATATAAAGGTTTTATGCCAAATAAGTTTTATGCAATAAATGACTTATGACAAATGAGTTTTATGTTGAATGGGTTTTAAGATAAATGGTGTTTATTCCAAATAGGCTTCATGACAAACGGATTTTAAGGTAGTGGCACCAATGAAAGTACAAATTGAACATTTTCCATAATAATTTAAAAATTATAGTTTTCATTCTGTTAATTAATATGTTTTTAGGAACTTAATTAATTCTAAATCTATATTAATAACATCAGACTTTGTCTGTACATTGCATAGAACTTGGAAATTCGTTTTTTTTTTCGTTTTAAGTAGTAACAATCCCAAAAGCGCTGTTTAAAAAAATTATGTATGTATTTATGTTTGTATGTATGTATGTATGTCTTTAAGGGGTCAGTATGGATTTATTTTTTTTAAAAATTTATTTTTCATAAACATAAATTTCGTATACTATATACCTATAGAAATAAGATAAAAACTAATATATAGGTAGTAGAGTTCAAAAACATGCTAAAAAACGCTATACTGCAGAAGCATAAGACGCATAGCACAGCAGTAAAAAATTGTTTAAACAGATGTCATTATAGCATTATTGGTCAAATTCATTATTTGATAATACATAGCAATGTTAGAGAAAAGTATTTATGTATTTAAGTCCTTTTTACCTTAAAAATTAAAAGTACAATAGAATATTTATACTGCGTGACCAGCGCGAACAGCCCTTGGTTGCGCGAATGTTTAACGCCTTTTTCTCAAAACAACGTTTTTCTACCTGGCCGACAAGATTTAGGAAAAACTATTGAACCGATAAAGCTCAAATTTTCAGGGGTTCTTCTATGCACGTGTCGCTTTGGCATGAAGTAGGATAATAAAAATCCATTGATATTTAACCCTTTTTTTAAACAAATTAAGTTGTAAAAAAAGTGTTAAAAAATTTAAACTTCCGCCATTTTGTTTTCTTTCATCGGAATTAAAAGATCCTAGTTCATGCGATAACTACAGATCCAAATTTTAAGAAAATACTTGATTTTTTGATTTTAGATAATCCAAACTCCAGATATCGTGTCGGCCAGTAAAATTTAAGGTTAACTTCAAGCAGCTCTTACGCAGAAATAAACAATCAAAAATAAAAATGAAAAATATTTTTTGTCACTTTTAAATGTCAATTTTCATGTATAAAAAGACTAGGTTATAAAAATTTATTCTAATATAAAAAATAAATCCTTGAAAATTTGTACAATAAACCCATACTGACCCCTTAATATTTTGTCCGAGCATCACTTAAAAACGGCTAAAAAGAATAAAGTGAAATTTACGAGTGTGTTAGGTTTTTTCGTAACTTTAAAATTAATAATGATTATTTTTTTATTTAAAATCATAAATGGATTGATTATCTGAAATACCATTCTCTGAACCTCAATATTTCTCTCGCAGGCCAGAGCCTTTTTACATTGGTCCGTCTCGATCAGGAAGATTCACTCCCGTTCTACAGCTTTGCCGTACATTTAACGGAATGAATGCCAATGATATAAATATTAATTTAAATTCATTTGAACTCCCATTGCAGGGCTTTAGAACGGCAGTGTCTAATTATATTAAACATAGTTCGCGTCAATGAAGTGCAATGCTTTTGTAATCTTACTTTGTAGCCAATTTTTAAGTGTTTATACTAAACTGATAATCCTGTAATTGGTCCTAGTGACTGTTGGATTTATATCAATAAAGAAAATAAATAAACGAAATAAACTTCAATTCCTAGCCATACCCAATTAAAAAATATTAATTTAAACGAAAGTTATGGCACTTTTGAAAAAAATCGAAAAATTCAAAATGTTAATATTTCTTATTTTTTGATATACTATTTCTAAACTTTCTATAGCTAGATATTTTATGTCGATAATCATAATATAAAATACTAATCGTAGCTTAAATTCATAGCCATACTCCATCCAAAAATATTAATTTAAACGGAAGTTATGGCACTATTCGTCTGTCTGTATGTCCTTAATATTTTGTTCCACTATCACTCAGAAACGGCTTGACCAATTAAAGTCAAACTTTACAGATTTTTGGATATTTGACAAACGTAAAATCTTGGCCTTATTATATTGAAATATATAAATATGAACGGGAGAAATAACATTTTTTCAAAAAATTAAAAAAAAACGAAAATTTTGTAATTACCCAAACAGCACGTAATATTACAGTGATATTGACGTGATATTGAAATGTACGCCTTAAGGTATTATTACAGTGATATTGATGCAATATTACAAGTATTACGATGATATTGAGGTAATATTACAAATATTTATTTATTTCAATATTTATTTTACATTAAATAAAATATTTTAAAAAAATTCGGTGCACATGGGGTTCGAACACGCAACGTTCAACACAACGTGAATACGCCTTGTACCTCTCGGCCATTTAGCTTTTGGCATATAGTTCAGAAAGTGTTCTTCATATTGTACCAAAGAAAATTTACGGTACTACATGAAGAACACTTTCTGAAATATTTCCAAGAGCTATGATGGCCGAGAGGTACAAGGCGTATTCACGTCGTGTCGAACGTTGCGTGTTCGAACCCCGTGTGAGCCAAATTTTTTTTAAATATTTTAATTAATGTTAAATAAATATGTGTAATATTACCTTAATATCACTGTAATATTACCATAATATTACTTGTAATATTACATCAATATCACTGTAATATTACTTGTGATATTACCTTGAGGCGGACATTTCAATATCACGTCAATATCACTGTAATATCACCCCGTAATATTAAGAATATTACAATATGATGTCACTGTGATATTCATGTAATATTACGTGCTGATTGGGTATTTATTTTTTGATGGACTGCTGATAAACTTTCTATAATTGAGTACTAAATATTATTTCGTCATATTTTATAATAATTTTGCAAAAAAATATTATCCCATTACTGAGATATATATATAAGTATAAAATTGTTTTCTGCATAAAAAAATCGAATAAATTGTAATTATAACCAATGACTATCAAGCTTACGCCAATCACATTTAAGCGACTGAACTGATTTAAATAAAGTTTTGTGGTATATATTAGGCATTGACTCAAGTTAAGTTCATAAGCCTAGAAAGTTTAAACAATTTGATTAGAACGGAGTATATGACAATCTTTCTAAAAAAGTTAAAAAATACTACATTTCTATAGATTACTGACTTTTTCTTGGATGGCTTTTAATCTTTTTGCATTAATTTTTTTATGTTCTTTATGACATATTTTGCTATAAATTTTAGGAAATGCATTAGCAATATTAATTTTAGGTGCCACAATGCAAAATATCAATTTTTGAATGTGAAATTTTTTGGGGTAAAAAAAAATAAAAAATCAGAAAATCTAATAAATTGAAATTAACTTGGTGTAGGGGTGTATTATAGGTCTGTAATTCAGATTTTATCACAGAGAAATGTTGGACCTCCTAAGGTCCAAAATGAATAATGGGGTTCTGTAAACTTCTGTTCAGAAAATCTTTTAAAATATAAGTAAATTTGTAAATAAAAATATAGCTGATCATTTTTGGGGTCAAAATAAAAATTGGGCATTATAGGGCCTAAAATATAAAATTATTTCTGCACAATTGTATGTATAAATATTAGAAAATATTAGAAAACGAAAGTCAAACACACAGGAATAAGTGTGGCAAAATCACCGTGTGGGGTGGGGGGGGGGGGAATAGTTCCAGTGACATAGTTTCAGTTCTTCTGCTCTTTTACAGTCAATATATTACGAAATTTTCGTTATTTCCTCATACACAACGGTTTACTGGTTTCGTGTAAAATTTAATAAAAGATATTATAATATAAAAATTTTTGGAAGAAAATTATGTTGTTTAGAATAGTTCATTTCAAATACTTTCTACAGGAAAATAAATTGTCAGAAAATACTTTCTGTCAAAAAATAGTATTGGTGGCACGCCACTAGATTTCTTTGCCCGACGAAGGCGGGCTCGAAAGCTAGTCTTGTATATGACACAGCATCAGATTTAAAATGCAAATTACTTTCGAAAATAATTATTTAAAAGTTTAGAAGATTATGTATACCTCTTACTAAAAAAACATCGCTCTGAACACGTCTTTATAATTTTTATATTTCTCCTGTCAAAACTGCTTTAATTGGTGTTTTTTTTTCTAAATTAACTTAACTATATCTCTTAATTATTTTCTTTAGTAACAAAACTCAATTATTTATCAAACGAGATCGAGCGCAAGCAGGAGCGCGCGTGCTTACGTTTCGTTTATTTAACTGTAAATCATAAACTTATTGTTTTATTTAGTAATATAAGGAAGTAAATAATTCCCCCTGCATAAAGAAATAAGTAGTTTTTAATGTGAAATAAAATGTCACGAAAATCATCTTTTTGGTAAACCTACCGTAATTCTTGATATTGGAAAAAAATGTACTTCTGTTTTTTTACTGTCACACTTGTAAAAATCATGTACATATATATTAGATTTAACGAATACAATATACTGTTTTATGATTAAGAAGTTGGCATTGGAACTCTTTGGTGCTATTTTATAAAATGTGTTAATATTTAGTTCGTAATGTCATAAGGTTATTTGCAGTTTTGGTAATGTAATGGAGATAAAAAACGTTACGTTTTATTATTTCCAAAAGACCTTGACTTACATACATAACACATTAAAGAATCTGTTGCTTATCTAAACACCTAGAGAGGCACCTATTTTTCAACGAATGCACAACAGGGCTTACATGTTTATAATATTTGTCTGTCGACGCGTCACAGTAAAAAAAAAGTTTACCTATTTTTCAAACAGAAAATACGAAATTTTTTTTCACAAACTTGAAAAAAATTGTGCAGTGTACACTTTACATAAATTTCATTGCAATCATGGGTGCATAATTTGTATAAAAAATGTAAATTATATTTATAAGCGTTGTTAATCTTGGAAAAATAAATTCTAAATGTCTTTATTACAATTAAACTTAATAAAGAAAACAAAAATAACTTTCATTATTTTCTTGATGAAAACGAACAATAATTGGTATTTATTTACAAAAAGGAATATTTATGACAATTAAGATTTCCTTTTTACTTTTAAATAATTAAATCGTAAAATTCCAACTGGAGTCATGATGTATTAATTTGACAATAGACCATGAATTTTTTAACAAAACGGCTAAAGCCGCACTACAGGAAAAATAAAATAGTGACTTTGTACAAGGTGTCTATTCGATTACTAATTTTTGTCTATCCATTTAAAAGTATATTTCTAATTATCTCTTTTAGTAGCTTTCTATTCATATTATTTTGAAATCGTGTACTAATGATTTTCCATTTGCTTAGAACTATAACATTCTATTTTATTTTTAACTAACAATATTCTGATGCCCAGTACAGCACCAGATATTTTCTGAATCTTTCTTGAACCTTGCAGTGAAAGGTTCGCAATATTGCAATTTGCTGTTCAGTAAAGCTTATTAAAAGTAGCAAAATTCATACATATGAGAACATATCACTAACCTATGTTATCTGAACATTTCAATTCAATGTCCGTGGAAAATTACGCAAAGCAGACTTGTGCAATACTGAGGAAATGTTTCAAATAAGATTAAAAGTTTTATTAAATCTGGTGTTTAATTATATTTTATGCATGTTTTATATTTATTGAAATACATTCAAAAATGTATTACAGGAAAAATTACAGGTAACTTAAAACTTAAAAGAAATATATTTTTTACCCAAAAAACTGCTATGGTACTGCTCGGAAGAAAGACCACTTTCGGTAAATAGTAAATAAGCTGATTTTATAAAAAAAAAGGAGATTGTTTCATACTATTTAATGTTACAGAAACAAATAAATTAACGTACCCGGCAAGAAGCCTTGAAAAGAAAAGAATTAAATTTATTTGACATTTACTCAAAATCGCAATGATTTCTTTTTTATTAAATACTTGAATTTCCCTCAAATACTTACTTCCAGAAATAGAAAAAAATATTTTTGAAATTGATTCTGCTTTATTCTAAAATGATTTTATATTCCATGCATCAGAATAGAATTAAAATGTTTTTAATTTCAGAAACTTCTTCTATTCTGTAAAACAGCATATGCATTCATGATTTTTCTATTCCCAATAATTCCTTCTGATTTGAGTCTACAAAATATTCAATTCCGTAATAGAAAATACAGTTGACATTTTTTCTTTCCCTGGCAATTCTCTTCACACATTCAATTCAAAAGGTTCATTTATGTTTGTATTTTCAAGTCACGTGTAGCTCAGTGGTTACTTTCGTAGACTTGTAACATAAAAATTGGGGATCGATTCTTATATTTATTAAAATTTTTTCAAAAACTGAATTATAAGGAATAAAATTTTGTTATTTTAAATTCATAATGCGGAATCATAAAATGAAGGGAAATTCAAGTATTAAGTAGAATTAATAAAATTAATTCTAGGTTATTCCACCCTTCTTGCCGGGTACGTAGTGTTGAAATTACAGAACAAAATATATTTAACGAGTATTAAAGAATCTCAGAAAAACTTATGTTTTAACTTGGAAAAAAATATAAACTTACTGTGATACGTTACAGAACTGTTTTGTAATTTAACCTGTTCACATGTAAAAAATTGTTCTCTTTCAGTTAATTCATGTATTCAACTCACACGTAACCTTCAATTATTTACAGATGCGAACTGTTGCTTACAAATATATTTTTTTAACTATTTGAAAACAAATTCGCATGGTGAAAAATTCGAAATCGCGCGTCACGACCCTATTACGAAATTAAAACTACCCTACCGATAGAAAATCACTGGAAAATTATTGGAAGCTCACTGGCCCAGTGAGCTGCTAGCGCACTAGGGTTTATTGCTACACTCAGGCCAGGTCAAAATTTATTGCCCGTTTTGAGGTAGTCCTTTTAAATTTAGTTTCAAAAGATATTAAAATTATATTGTCACAAACCATCTGTGGCTCTTTATTGAACATATATTTTCATGTAGATTTTTTAAAAAAATAGTTTTCTGAAAATTCAATATATATTAATATTTACCTATATTAAAAATTGTGTCTAAAATATAACAATATAATTATTTACAGAAAGTAATATTAATTAGAAAGCTAATTATGATTCAAAATTATTAATTAATTTTATTGTTTATGAATTATAAGATTAGTTTTTGCAATTGTTATTTTCTATAAAAAATATAAATGTCTATAACATATATTTTAATAATTAATTATTCTTTATGTGATTTATTGATTATAATTTTAATTTAATAGTATATATTTATAAAATGGATTTTAGAAATTCAGAATAGTAAAATATTGAAGATTTCAATTTTTGTATTGAAGACCTCAAATTGTAAAAGTATATAAATTCCAGATAATAAAATGCTGGGTTGAAAAACATGAACTTAAATGACAAAAGAATTGTAAATCTACTGTTAAAGCAGGGATCCATTTTAAATCCCCATGTCTATTGTTACCCCAGCTAATAATTTTTAAACCCTAATATTTTATGACTTGAAATTTCTGCAATTTAATTATTTATTTCTCGGTTTTTTTGCTTAAACCCTTTATTTTTGCACCCAAAAAAAGACTTTAAATTTGCTACATCAATTTCGCTCGGGAACCCCAAAAATTTTTTTGAAAAAGGTGTAAAATTTTATAAATTGGGTATACAAGTTTTCCAGTGCGTCTGATGAAAAAAATTGTTCAGAGTGAAAATAAAGTGTATAAAATTTCCATTAATTTAAAAAAAAAATTAAACGTCCTACGTTAGTTAAGTAAAAAGTTATAGCCGTTCAAAAAAACCCGATTTTTTTTTATTTTTCACTAAAAAAACGTACTTTTTAGTTTTTTACCAATTGTGCGGTTCTCAGTTATTTTAAGCAAAAGTGATCAACAGATGAGTTAAAGTAGACTAAAATACCTTTCATTTACGAAAAAGGAGAACGTTATAACTTAATTAGGTCCAAAGTTTTTATCTTCCAAACATACCCTGTTTTTGACAATTTTTGCCATTTTGACAGTTTTTTAAACATAACTTATTTTTTTGGTATTTTCTATCACACTAACACCAAATGTTAGACTTTACAGGTTGTTTGGAAGCCTTTAAGAGCTGATTTTTTTGCCTAGACCGTAATGTAAATCTGATTTACTGATGTCGCAATCTGATTGGCTAATGCCGGTCTGCAGACCTCTACATTATGGTACAGCAGTCAGAGCATCACAGAGTTACCTATTTAAATGTTTCGCACATATTTCTTTTTAAATATGGGTTTCTTTGGCTGAAAGGTTTAACAAAAATCCAGTTGTGGATTTTTTTTTTTGAACGGCTATAACTTTTTACTTAACTAACGTAGGACGTTTATTTTTTTTTAAATTAATGGAAATTTTATACACTTTATTTTCACTCTGAACAATTTTTTTCATCAAACGCACTGGAAAACTTGTATACCCAATTTATAAAATTTTACACCTTTTTCGAAAAAATTTTTGGGGTTCCCGAGCGAAATTGATGTAGCAAATTTAAAGTCTTTTTTTTGGGTGCAAAAATAAAGGGTTTAAGCAAAAAAACCGAGAAGTAAGGGACTTTTCCGCCAAACACCCTTTCTTCTGACCAGATGACTGGACTATTAAGCATTTGTTGCTTTTATTGGGGTCTTGCATTTTTAACAAAAATTAGCAACTTTTCTGAGAAAATATATATAACATAAAATATGTACTTCTATGAAACCTACATCTTTTGTTCAGCACATTTTTTTGAAATTCTGAAAATATGCTACCATATTCTATTATACTACTCCAATCATTTCCAAGCTTTGATATATTCATTAGCGATTACTTTGAAAACTGTTAAAGATACCGCAAAATTGTGTAGTATATAAAGTGTCTGTTTTTAAAAACACTACCGTCAAGTGGGGCCATTTTGTGCACAAAACAGCTCTTTTCTCACTCTATGCTTTATTAAAATTCACAATTGGAAAAAATAAAGAATTTATGTATTCACTTATGTTGTAGACATCCTTCTAAAGGTGTCCTATAAGTTAGCCGACAAGAAAAAAATTTTTGTCTGAGTTATTGAAACTCAAAGTTGTGCACAAAATAAACCCCATGGTGGGGCTATTTTGTGCATCAAAGTTTGCTTATTTATAAAGTTGTGTAAAAAAATTTTTTAAACGTTTTTGCTGTATGAAGTTTTATTTCTAGATATTCTAGAGTACAATAAAGAAAAACAAAGCCAGAAATATTTTTTTCCTAGGAATTGTTTAACTAATTTGAAAGTAAAACACTAAAATTTTACAAAAGAGTAGATTTACAAAAAAAGTTATTTCTTTAAGAAAATTTTACTTAAAATAATTTCTATTACACTTCTTGAGTTATTTTAAGAGAAAAAGTTGTAAAATTAACTTGAGAAGCATGTAATTATTACACTAAAGCGTCGATTCAGTGGACTAAAATGTCCTGTGGTCCACTGAATCGACGAGGTTATTGGCGGAAGGTCATGTAAACAGTCAGGGCCGTATGAAACTTTAAAAGTATATTTCTCAAGTACTTATTTTTTATTTTCTTTTAAATTCATACATATTTTGAACTATAATTGGAAAATAAAAGAATGCAAATTTAAAATAAACATTTAAGTATTAAACTGTTGAAAAAATAGTAGGCACGACACGGTTTCGTTTGTAGTAGGGCACCACGCGCCTGCAAAAGATAGAAGTTAGTACGCCTATGAATATGCGTGTTCGCCGAGCTCAGCGCCCCCTTCTCACCGATCACCACTTCATCAACAAACTAGTCCACTCGACCGACGTCCACTGAATCGACGCTTTAGTGTAATGTTAGTTTTTTGAGGTTTTTAAGGCACCATATGTAAAACTGAAATTTTATGCTTATTTCTTGTCTTTTATAACAAAAATAAGACAAAAATGTTTTAAAACAAAATTCTAAAGTAATTTTTACTAACTACAAAACAAATTATTGAAAAAAACTTGATTTTAAAGAATGCACAAAATAACCCACCAAATCCTGGTTTTTTAGTTTTTTACACTTTTTTCTTAAAATATGAATAAAAAGTTACAGCATCGCGTATACATCATCACAACTAAATGATCAACAAGTATTATTAATACCTTTAGGAACACTTTTAAACTTCCGGAGACCTGAACAGAATTTTGAGAACCTTGAAATTTTTCAGCTTGATTTTCACGATTTTCTTTCTGATTTCTGATAAAGAATTAAGTAAATTCATTTAGTACTCTCTGCAGTCTAGATATCACAAAATATTTATACCAAGTAGCAAACTTAAGCAACTGAATATAAAGATTTTATTTATTAAAAACCTCGCGTGCACAAAATAGCCCCACGGCGCACAAAATAGTCCCACTTGACGGTACCATTTTTATTTAAGACATTTTTCAAAATTTCTAATATTGAAAAAATTAAAAAATGGGTTTTCTATAGTTTATACCATGAAAAAAAAAATTAAGTCGAAATAGAAAACTATCAAATATACCTACTAACCAATAAGAGATCACAAAAGGGTCTTACACGTCTGAAGTTAATCACAACGACTGTTCTTTTTAAAATAGGATGTTATTAACAAATGCAAATTCCTTTATTGAGTTAGCATTTGATCACTTCCTAGTAAAAGAGTTTAATTTATTTGCATGAAAAAAACAGTCCGAAGTAGCTAACATATGATATAATATTTGACATTGCAATTATTAATCAAAACATAAATAAACAAACTGGTTAGAAGTAATTACCCATTAAAAAGTTATTTTTGAGTACTTAATTGAGAAAAATATGTTCATAATAGTAAGCTCTGAACTTAATTTTACATTTGCAATATTTTTTTCTACCACAATTTGTATTTTTATGCATTAATTAAAAATAAATAATATTTGTTGTTTCTTTTGGGAGTTCCAAATTCTTACTCTGGTGAACGTATTTTTTTACTGGTGACAAAGGTATGTTTAACTTATTAATTCAAAATTTTAATTATGCTTTACATTTATATAATTTAAATTTGACCCTCATATTCTGCACTTAAGTAAGTTTGATGGAAAATGATGTCAGTGATCATATGACCTATAGAAAAGTTTCTTAGCCATTTTTCTTTTAAACTACTGAATATTTTTAAATAAAACTTTGTAGAATTACTTAAAATATCATCTAGAAGGGCTCTCTGACCCTAGTTTGGTTTTAATTCAAGTTAAAAAATAAATTTTGCAAAATTGCTCAAAATTAGAAAAATTAAAAAAATTGATTTTGGAGCAAAATCAAAATGAATTAAGGCTAGTCAGACCTTTCAGATGATATTTTATTAAATTTTACTAAGTTTTGTAACGTTGTGAATCGTTACTTATTTAATTTTAAAGATATAATTTAGTGTTAAGATATTCAAGTCTTGAGACGAGTATTCTTTTCTCTTTAGTCTTTGAATTCTGTCGTTTCTCATATTCGTTTCTGCGTGTGATTTTGGTCGTTGGCTTGAGTGTCCAATGAATAATGAGTTGCGTGAGGTCAGCTTCGTTTTCCGAGCGTTTTTCGTAGGTTTTCGGATTCTTGGATCAAGGGACCAATTACAGGACTGAGCGACAAGGACGGAGATAGGAAGAAGATCGTAGGAAGGGGATCGACCGGCTGATCGTTTTCGGACGAGGTCACGGCCATGACTTCTCTTTTGACGACCACGCCTTCGTGATAAGTTTGGAAAGAGTGTTAAGTTAATAAAATTTATATTGTGTGAAAAAGTGAGTTTTCTTTATTGGAGTTAACCGAGGTTTCCAACCTTTTTCTTTCTGCGTTGCCGAGGCCGGCAACAGGTGAATTTTCTCTGCAGCTTGAGAGCCATTGGTAAGTTTTTTTTTTAAACTTCGTTGTTTCTCGAGCGGATTCTACACCAATTCGTGGATTCGGAGGATCTCCCCTTTGATTAAGCGTTGGGTTGATTTTCTTTTATTCGGGGTGGAAAGTCGGAAATAAGAATTTAGTGTTTCGAGTCTGGTGGAAGTTTTAAATAATTGAGACTCGTTACAGTTTCATTTAAAAATATTTATTAGTTTAACAGAAAACACGCTAAGAAATGTTACCTTTGGATCACGTGACCATTATCACGTCATTCACAATATTGTAACAATATAAATTTATGAAATGATTTTTTTTTGCTAAACAAAGAGTGAGGGGTTGGTCACAAAATTCTTCGTTTTGCTCCCCTTGCTCAGCGACTGTTGTGCGCTACTGCACATGAATCATTTTCTTATGTAATACTAAATATTATAATCCACGGTAAGGACTAGAGATAGGAAGTGTGCTTTAAGAGTTAAGGGTATTGCAAGGAGTGAAATAACATAACCTTAAAAATATTTTTTCAAGCAGCGTACAATTTCGATACTTAGACAATTTTTTAAGATTCAAAAATGTAATTAAAAATATGATCATGTAGCCATAATTTAAATTTTATGCAGATTATAAAACTAATTTGACATTTTAAAAATATGTATTATTTGGGCTTCAGTTTCTAAACAAAATATTGAAAATTATGAACAAAAAAAAGTACCCAATTTTCAATATTTTGTTCAGAAACTGAAGCCCAAATAATACATATTTCTAAAATGTCAAATTAGTTTTAGAATCTGCATAAAATTTAAAATATGGGTACATGGTCATATTTTTAATTACATTTTTTTGTTTCTGGAAAAAATTGGTTTAGTGTCGCAATTGTACGCTGCCTGGAAAAGTATTTTTAAGGTTATGTTAATTCTCACCTTGCAACATCCTTAAAATTCAAGAAGAGGCAGAGTATCTCGTAAACAGAGAAAGATGTCAACAATTCAAGTTTTTCTTTAGAAGTATATTAAAAAAAGACACAAATCATGAAAAAGAAGCATAACATTAAATATAAACTATTTTAACATTGTAAAGTGGAGAATATCTGAACGTTAAGTAGCCGAAATTAAAACGGACAGAATCTCACATTTTTCTTATTACTGACAAAACATTAAAATGAAAATTTAAATCAATAATTCAAGTGTATTAAAATTTTCAATTATATTCTATTACTCCCTTGTTACTGGTCACTCAAGGAGAATATTGGAAGTAAAAAAAATGCATTAAAAACTCGATTAGTCATACCTCAGCTACTCTACCAAGATGATTATGAAATTAATAATCCCTTGGGATCTCACAAAGGAATCGGAAAAGTTAGTGCAGTATATATAGTCATACAGGTCGTCTGCATTTCCTCCAAAACCCAATAGACACATTTCCAAAATTTTAAAATTATGTTTATTTGAAAGTAGAATTAAAAAAAAAAAACAATTACTTTTTTTATAAAAAATAAATTATTTTTATTGATTTAAATTGGTTTTGAAAAATCAGACGATTTAAAACAGATCTATTTTCGCGCCCTTATTACGTCAAGCGAATGACGTCACTAGTTGGCCACATGTATAATATTTCGTATACATAATGACAAATTCGGACGAAACAATTAGAAAAAATAATTCAAAACGTTGGTGTTTTGTGCCTGGTTGCCTAAACACGAATATAACAACGCCAAATAAATTATTTATGTGTGTTACAAAAGGAAAAGAAAGAAATGATTGCATGTAAATTGTAAGGCGCGATCCAAATAAATGTTCTTTAATTTCTGTAATGTATTATTGTGAGGACCATTTCATCGTAAGTATGCGAATTTATATAAATTATTTTTAAATTTAAGACCAATTTAAAAAGAGCAATATGTTTATAAAAATTTAGAACAAGAAAATCACTGTACTGAGATTTCTAACCTAAAATTATTCTGATTGTGTATAATGGTAGGTATAAAATAAATCATTTTATTTAAATTATTCATTAATTTCATTACCATATGTAATTCTATCGAATATAAATAGTTTAAGGGGAGATTCTAGTGATTTTAAGGTTTTTTTCAAAGATTTTTTTATAGAAAAAAAAAAATTTATTACATACATTTTTTACAATAGAATACAACTCTTAAAGTAATTAAAAACATTTTTTTCTTTAATAGAGTCTTAGAAAATGGCTGCTGAAAGTGTTCCCCTTCTAAAAGTTATTTACTCTTTTTCTCTGCAACGGTTAATGTAAAATAAAAAAATTAAATAGTTTCTTAATCTGTACCATTTTGGCTATCGTGTAAACTAGGATAAAAAATATTTATTGAAAAATAACCGAATAACAGACTTTTTAATTTTTCAACCATAATTTTGCAATTTAAATTGTTAATAACTTTTTTAAATATTAATGGATCTTAAAAATCGTAGTTTACACAAAAACTACACATTCAAGGAACATGCTGTCCAAATTTCAAGTTATTTTGTTGAATAGTGTAAAAATAAGAGTGTAAACAAGTTGAAATTATGCAGTTTCAAGAAAAACCCGTTTAAAGTTTGAAGGACCAAATTTACGAAAATTTAACTTGAAGTTCGGGAATATTTTTAAATAGTAAAGCACAATAAGAAAAATTTATATTAGTAGTTACACGTATACATATTACTCTTCTTATGTAACAATATACATTTCTCATAGTTTAAAAACTGCTCTTTCAAGCGGTGCACCAGAAAACTGTAAATTTAAAAGTAAACGTACTACAGTTAGTTAATTAATAAAAAATAAAAATTTTCAATGTTTTTTTTTTACTTCGGACTATTTTTCCCGTCTTTTTAGATAATTATACTAACCAAAAATGAAAAAAAAAAACAAATTTCGATTTTTTTTAAAAAAATCACTGTAATCTCCCCTTAATAAAATAAAAATATACAGTTGCAGGATGATTTAGAAAATTATATGCGGGTAAGAAAAGAGTGAAGTTGAACCTGTCGTTAAAAATAAAAATGTTACAGTTTTGCATGAAAATTTTGAAACAGATGAACATATTTTTATTAATAACGAATGTCAAGAAATGCATTAACTTTAATTTAGTGAAACGTTTGAGTCGACGAATAGCGCCGTGGAGAAAATAGATTGTGGAGTTCAAACACTAAAAATTAAAAAGCCAACTTTTCGGAGTAAAAGTGCTTCGTGTTGCCCCGAAACCAAAGATGCTTCATGTTCACCTATTAAAAAATTTGAAATGCTAGATTTAAATGTTAATGCGATATTAAATTAAATTAAATGTAGAAAAAAATCAATTGACAATGATAATACCATATGTCTGGATTTGCAAAATTTTGAACAAAATTCATTTGAGTCTAGTTTGAAAAAAACTCAATTATGCATAGCACCAGCAGTTCTATTTTAAATTCTTCTTCTGACTTAGCAAACACATCTGATAATACGTATATTCTTAATAACGAGGAATTAAGTGATGAAGAATCTACGTTTCTAGACAATAAAAAAAAAGGTTTATATCAAAATCTGAAAATGATGCAAATTATGGACTATCCGAAACTTTCTACTTGTATCCCAAAAGAAGCTATTTATATATTAAAATTATTAAGCGATGAGACTAAAATTAGTATTATAAATATTTGCATTTTATTTACAAAAATGAAAACCAATGATTCTTTTGAAAGAGCAGAAATTGAATTCGGACTAAGTACCTCTAAAGTAAATAAAATTTTTCGACAGAGTGTACCACAACTGTCACATTATTGTAACCCAAAAGGGATCAAGCGCCAATTTTTCGAATTTGAAATTTTTTCATTAAAAAATCAAGAAAATTCATTTACACATTTTTTTAAAAGAATTTTCTTTTGAATTGTGTATTTAAACCGATTTTCAAACAAAATTGAAATCACAAATGCACAAGTTTACTATTGACTTTTAGAAAATTATAATACAGTCGAACCTTGATAAGTGAGAGCTGCCTAACTGATAAACCTCTATAAGTGAGAGTAATTTTCAGGTCCCTTTATTTTCACATGTAAAAACCTATATAAGTGAGAATCTGTAAGTGAGAATCATTTTTCTCGATTAGACCTCTATAAGTGAGAGAAGCACCTCTCGGACCTCTATATCTAAGAATTATTTTCTTAATGAAACCGCTATAAGTAAGAAAAGCGCTTTGCGGATTTCTATAAGTGAGAATGTTTTCTATATTATAATTTTCTAAAAGTCAATAGAAATTTATAAGCAGTAATTAAAATTTTAACAGACGTGTGAGAAACTTTGTACAACTTTGTACTCTTTGTACAAACTACAATTGAAGGGTAGCATGACAAAAGGGGTAAAGAACCAATTTCATGTTTTTACAGGAAGCGAAAAAAACCCATTTAAAGATTTTACGGGTTATTTGAAACGAAACTAAGAAAACCGTTTCGAGATATTGATATGTTTTACTAGAAAAAGAATAATTTGTTTAGCTAAATTTACATATTAACGAGAAATATAAAAAAATTGTGCTACTTTAAGGTTACATCAAAAGTACATTTTTTCTTTAAACGTTAACTGTGAAGAAAGTATAAGATTTAAAGAAAAATTGGAAAACTTGTTTTGAATTAACAAATTAAAGAATCAAATGCAGAAAAGTTTATTAAAAAAAGATTGATTGTTTTCAAGAAAATAATGAATTAATAAATGTTTCCCTCGAAATCGAGCAATAAAATTTAGGTTAGACGTTAATACGTTCCTTTTTTACAACTATTTATTAAAATTTTAATATTACACTTCAAATAGTTTTTAATTTTATAAATTTCTTTCTTACAGAAAGTATTTTTTCCATTTATGTGGCACTTTCATTGTAAAAATAGAATTTTTTCAGATTTTTTAACCTTATTTACAAATTATTATCCACTTTACACTTCTATTGTTTTTCAATTGATTTGTGATTGTAGATAAAAACTCATGTTTTTGTGATTTCAGTTTTGTTTAAAAATCGGTTTCAAAAAATGTGTAAATGAATTTTCTTGATTTTTAATGAAAAAATCGCAAATTCGAAAAATTGGCGCTTGACCCCTTTTGTCATGCTACCCTTCAATTACACCTAACACACAAACTAAAATTTACTTTCAAAACGATTGTCATATGAAGCATTTGCGAATCGATAACTTTATTTCGAATACATATTCAAAATGTTTAAGCGAAAACTTGAAGCTCTTTCGTTAAATGAGAAACTAAAAATTATAAGTGAATTCAAAAGTGGAAAGAAATGACATGCAATAGAAAGTGAATTCGGTCTAATTTAAAAAGAAAACGGTTAGTAGAATTTCATGATCTTGAAAATTGCTTTGTGGAGTAGATTACACAATCTTTAGATAAAAATATTCCTTTAAATGGACTATTGTTGTTGTATTTGTTAAATAAATAATTACGTAAAACTGAAATTTTAATTAAGGAAACCTTTTTAAATCTCTATTAGTAAAAAAGCAGCACTTGATAGTACGAACCTGTCTTAGTGAGAAACCTCTATAAGTGAGAAAAATTTCTTGGTCCCTTGGATTCTCACTTATTAAGGTTCAACTGTATTTGGTTTTCAGGTACTCTCATACATATGTACCTTTAAAATTCACTAGTACACTTCAGAATATTTTTCTAATTTATGTGTATTTTTTCAACGCCGCCAAGTAGCCCAGTTACGTAAGAATCGCTCATATCCAAATTCGAACCAGAAAGTTGAATTACTCTGGTCCCTTGTCAATTTTTTTATTAGCATAATTAAATCTGCTTTAAGCACATTCTGTGCAAAATCTAGAAATTTTGAAGACTCTTTTTTATTCTGATTAGAAAGAAAATCAATCATCAAATGATGGATTGATGTAGTTTTCTCGAATTTGTCTAGAAAATTATTGTCATCTGGAAAATCAAAGTTTTTAGGGTTTTTTATATCTATCAATTTCAAGTATTTTAAATTCGTAACTGCATATGATAAAGGAGGTTTTTTCCAATAGCAAACTGTTGACGTGGGAGAAGGGTCTTCGCTCCTTCGATGTAACCACATGAGAAAAGCGATGCCATGTTTGCAGCCAACTAAAATAAATACGTTAAATAAGTATTTATTGTTGTCAACATTAATCAGCGCTTTTAAACTAAAACTTGTAAAAAATTATATTTGGGCTATTCTATTTCAAACCGTTCCACTAGCAAAAGACTATTGCGTGAAAAGGATTTTTTAAATCTGTTTAATTAGATTAAAACTAAATTAAAAATAAAATGTAATAGGCGAATTTGAAAGAGAATTTCTCAAGCTTTAAAATGACACTAAACTTTTTTTAAAAAAATTTCAATTTCATGTAAAATTTTAGGTTTAAAAATTTCAAACATTAATATCTCAAAACACCCCCTCTTGGAATTCGATGTAACTTGTACTAAAATAATGTTTAAAATTTCTATTTTTTACTATGTAAAGACCACAATGGACTTTTCATGGAGTTTGTAGAAATAAATTTTAATAAAAAATCATTTTATTTCATTTAACATATAAATATTAATAGAAAAAGAAAAACAAACGAATTCTACCATGAGAATGGTTATACTGCGCGACTTCAAATTAATGTCAGATTAAATAAATTGGTTTTTTAATAAATTTTTTTTTCTAAATCCCGTAAAACGTCCATTATGGTCTTTACATAGTAAAAAATAGAAATTTTAAACATTATTTTAGTATAAGTTACATCGAATTCCAAGAGGGGGTGTTTTGAGATATTAATGTTTGAAATTTTTAAACCTAAAATTTTACATGAAATTGAAATTTTTTTTAAAAAAATTTAGTGTCATTTTAAAGCTTGAGAAAATCTCTTTCAAATTCGCTTATTACATTTTATTTTTAATTTAGTTTTAATCAAATTAAACCGATTTAAAAAATCCTTTTTACGCTATAGTCTTTTGCTAGTGTAACGGTTTGAAATAGAATAGCCGATTTATATATTAATATATGTATTATATGGTTTGTTTCGAACTCTATGTTCAGGACAAATTTTACCACGTACAATGCAAGTGAACCTTTTTCTGGAGAGTTCAACATAACCAAAATCTCTTTCAAATTCGCTTATTACATTTTATTTTTAATTTAGTTTTAATCAAATTAAACCGATTTAAAAAATCCTTTTCACGCGATAGTCTTTTGCTAGTGTAACGGTTTGAAATAGAATAGCCGATTTATATATTAATATATGTATTATATGGTTTGTTTCGAACTCTATGTTTAGGACAAATTTTACCACGTACAATGCAAGTGAACCTTTTTCTGGAGAGTTCAACATAACCAACCATATTCCTCACGTTCGGAACTACACAAACATTTTTAATAAGTGCTAAAATCTCTTACAATAATTTTAAAAGTAAAAAAATACATTTTAAGTGCAAGCAATACCTGATTGTGCAACATTCTTTTAAGTCTGATCAAATCTGAGAATAATACCACCCACAAATCGAACGGCTTTAAAGAATAAACGTCTTCGAAGATGAACGACTTTCGAGTACTCACAGTAGTACTGGTGTTAGTGGTATGTCAGTGCTGAACTGCTTACAATCTTGCTTTACTTTAGATATCATGACAGTGGCTATTTTGCATGATTTCTTCGAAGGCACTTTGGAGTATGACCTAGGTCTAATTTTGTACTATTTCATTCTTGTTGCAAAGTTTTCCTCGTGTGAAGACTTAACAAACAAATTAAAATGTTGTATTATGGATCTGACAAATTTCACAGTAAACCTGTTATTAATAATTTGCATCAATTAAAATATAAGTTCATTAAAATGTCGGGTATAGCGAATCATCTTGCTCTATACGCAATATCGGAGTTCTTATAGGGAACTACATCCCACAAGATAACGAGAACTCCTTTTGAATTCTTTCAAACCAAAACATCACTTCCTGCTGCACTATGCTTTAATCATGCTAAAATGGGTCCATTATGTCATCTGTCAACAATGCATTGTGAGATCAAAAATCGCGATTCAAAAAATTACTTCTCTCATTTCTCTCAATCCTCAAAATATTTGTTTAAGGGGTCAGTATGGGTTTATTGTACAAATTTTCAAGAATTTATTTTTTATATTAGAATATATTTTTCTAACCCAGTTTTTTTATACATAAAAATTGACATTTAAAAGTGACAAAAAATATTTTTCATTTTTATTTTTGATTGTTTATTTCTGCGAAATAGCTGCTTGAAGTTAACGTTAAATTTTACTGGCCGACACGATATCTGGAGTTTGGATTATCTAAAATCAAAAAATCAAGTATTTTCTTATAATTTGGATCTGTAATTATCGCATGAACTAGGATCTTTTAATTCCGATAAAAGAAAACAAAATGGCGGAACTTTAAATTTTTTAACCC
Source organism: Ganaspis brasiliensis (assembly GCA_037103525.1). Classification (NCBI taxonomy): domain Eukaryota; kingdom Metazoa; phylum Arthropoda; class Insecta; order Hymenoptera; family Figitidae; genus Ganaspis; species Ganaspis brasiliensis. The sequence goes on along the minus strand of JAZKLR010000629.1, from coordinate 6,796 downwards.
TTTTTTTACAACTTAATTTGTTTAAAAATAGGGTTAAACATTAATGGATTTTTATTATCCTACTTCATGCCAAAGCGACACGTGCATAGAAGAACCCCTGAAAATTTGAGCTTTATCGGTTCAATAGTTTTTCCTAAATCTTGTCGGCCAGGTAGAAAAACGTTGTTTTGAGAAAAAGGCGTTAAACATTCGCGCAACCAAGGGCTGTTCGCGCTGGTCACGCAGTATAAATATTCTATTGTACTTTTAATTTTTAAGGTAAAAAGGACTTAAATACATAAATACTTTTCTCTAACATTGATGTGTATTATTAAATAATGAATTTTACTAATAATGCTATAATAACATTTGTTTAAACAATTTTTTACTGCTATGCTATGCGTCTTATGCTTCTGCAGTATCGCGTTTTTTAGCATGTTTTTAAACTGTACTACCTATATATTAGTTTTTATCTTATTTCTATAGGTATATAGTATACAAAATTTATGTTTATGAAAAATAAATTTTTTAAAAAATAAATCCATACTGACCCCTTAACTATAACTATTAAATTATCTCAGAATACAGACGTGGAGTTTTAAAAAAAAAAAAAATTTCAGCAAATTGATAATTACAAACTATACTGTAGGGGATAGACACGGACCCAAGATTGACATTTTGTATTAACTTTTTGTTTCAGATTACACAGTAGGGTGGTCCAAAACAAAAATATTTTATTTTTAATGCTCTTACCCCATAGGATTGTTCTATTTCGAAGAAAAAATGCCCCTATTTTTTATTTTTTCTATTTTTTAATATTTAGATAGGGCTCAAAGCGCTCAAAGTTTCCCATGCAAAATGCATGGGAAAAATAGTTATTTTCGTATCGAGGGCGCAAAACATGTGATTGCAGCAAGGGCGAGATTAGGAAAACCAAGGGGATCTGAAGCGCCCGAGACGAAGCCGAGGTCGCGGGAGGATCCCCGAGGTTTTCCTAATATCGTCCAAGCTACAATCACCTTGCGCCCGTGGTGCAAACAACGTTTTTTGTCTTACTTGCATGGTAAGTATGGCATTGAGGGCACAAGCGGCAAAACCTTCAGCTAATTAACAATTAATGAACGTATTGTGTAAATAACATAAGAATGTGTGTGTTGTAGAATACTACTGCGCATGTGTAACTGTCATAGAAAACTATTTTGCATGTATAAATATCGTTAAATGCTACTGCGCATGTGTAACTGTTATAGAAAACTACTGCATATGTATAAATATTATAAAAAGACACTACGCAAGTGCAACTATCATAGAAAACTGCAGCGCATGTAATACTAGCATAAAAATTACTGCGCGTGTGTTCATAATTTTTGCGCCCGCTTCAATGACGTCAGCGGGCGGGAAAGTATTTTGCGCCCGCTTCTATGACGTCACCGGGCGGGAATGTATTTTGCGCCCGCTTCTAGGACGTCACCGGGCGGGAATGTATTTTGCGCACGCTTCGGTGACGTCAGCGAGCGGGAAAGTATTTTGCGCCCGCTTACCATACCCCGGCGGGAATGACTCACTTTGCGCCCGCATTAAGTACCCGAAATGACATACTTTCCGTGCATGTAGGACAAAAAAGACTTTTTTGTAGAAATTGTATAGAACCCTTGAAAATCAATATTTTTCAATCGCCAAACTCTGTTTCTCTTCAGGAGACTTCAAACAACAATGCCAAATTGTTTATTTAACAATTTTGTAATATTAACCATTTTTTATAGAGCCCCAAAAAACCCCATAAATTACAAAATTATGAAAAAATCGTTAAAAAATATTTTTTACTATTTTTATGAGAGTTTTTTCCTATATTTTGAATAAATAACATAAATATTTTTACTTAATTCATAAAGTTTACCCGCATTTATTTATAAATGTTTATACTGTTTTTTCGGCTTTGTGAAAGGTATTAAACGAGTGTAAGTGTGGAAAGTGTACAGTGAGCAAGAGGTAAGGTGAGAGAGTGTGTGTAAGAATAGGTCTGTATGAAAAGTGAGTGAGTGGATGTAAAAAGCGTAAAGTGTGGTGTGAATGTTTTAGAGGTTAGCTGTGGTGAGGGGGAAAGAGAGAACGAAAATGATGCAGAGAACTCCGCCGGACGACAAGAGAGGGCAGCACGACCCGGTTAACACGGATGAGCAGGTAGAGAAGGATAGTGAGAAGGTAGAGGAAGAAAGAGCAGTAGACAGGGAAGAGGCGTCAGAGATATTCTCAACGCCGCAAGCAAAGGCAAACCTAGAGAGCACAGGGCTAACTAGTAGTACAGCCTGAGGTCGAGGCAGGCCGTCGAATAGAGGATGGCTGAACATGCCGCCGGTAAAGGGGGGTTCGGCGGACATTAGGGGGTGGATGACAGAGGTAGATAGGGAGGCAGATGATAGTGATAGTAATTATACGGGATCATTGGTGGGAGGGAGGAAGAGAAAATTCAGGAAAGATTCAGAGGACAGCTTAGATGAGTTTGGAGAGTTAAAACAAATGTTTACGAATATGGGAAAGTTAATGAATGATAAAATGGAAGTGATAGGTAATAAGATGGAAGAAGACTTGAAAAAAGAGACAGGGGGAACAAAGAAGGAAATAGGAGAGCTGGGGGAAAAGATAGTAGGAATAAAAAATATGTGGGAAGAATGGGAGAAAAAGTGGAACGAGGATAGAGATAGGGTTATGAAAAGGGTAGAAAGTTTAGAGAAGATGCAAGAAAAGATAGTAGAAAGGAATAAGGAGGAGAAGAGAAAGGTAGAGAAAAGGTTTGAGGAATTGGAACAAAAGGTAGGTGCAAGAGCAGAGAGAGGAGAAGGAGGAGGTGAGAGAGAGAAGATGTTAGAGACAAAGGTGAGAGAATTAGAAAACTTAATGGAGCAGGAAGAGAAGAGGAAAAGGAGAAATAATATAGTGATTAGAGGGCTGAGAGTAGAGAGGAAGGAAGGAAGAGAGGAAATAGCAAAAGTATTAGGAGAGCTGGGAGCAAAGGTAGAGATTAAGGGAGTGATTGCAGTGGGAAATCAGGGGAGCAACGCAAGTTTGTGGGTAGTAGAACTGGGTAGTGAGGAAGAGAAATGGCAAATAATAAGGTTGAAAAGCAAGTTGAAGGGCAAGAGAATTTGGATAGAAGTAGATAAGACGGAAAGGGAGAGGAAGTTAGAAAGACAGTTAGTACGGAAAGCAGGAGAGGAGTGCGAAAAAGGTAATAAAGTAATAGCAGGTAGAGGATTTGTATGGATAAAAGGAGAAAGGTGGACAGTGATAGAAGAGGAAGGGGAGTTGGTAAAGGTAGATGACATAAGGAGAAGTAGGGTAAGAGAAGCAAGGGAGAAAGTGGAAAGAGAGAAGGGGGTTGTAGGCAAAGAAAGGCAGGTAACACAAGAAAAGGAAAAAGAAAACGAAACGACAGAGGGGTTTCGGGAAACAGAAGAAGAGGCAGGGAATAGGAGTGAAGGAAGAAAATAGAATAGTGTTTTGGAATGTGTCAGGGCTAAAAAATAAAGATGAGGGTTTTTGGAAGGTATTAGGAAAGTGGGACGTAGTAATGATGAGCGAGACTTGGATAGATCGAAAGGATTGGGAGACGATTACAGGAAAGTTGCCAATAGGGTATAGATGGAAAATACAAGAGGCGAAGAAGGAGAGTAAGATGGGAAGAAAAGCAGGAGAAATGGTGACGAAGGTAAGAATATTAATAAAAGAGAGCAGAGAGAAAGAAGCAGCGAGGGAAGAGGAAGGATGTATGGTGAGGAAGATAGAGGTAGGGAAAGAGGCGATGACGGTAGTAGGTGTGTATAGAAGAAGGGGAGAAGAGAGAGGGTGGCGAGCGGTAGAGAGATGGATGGACGTAGGTAAAGATGAAAGGGTAATAATAGGAGGCGATTTTAATGCGTGGACGGGGGAAGAGGGAGGTGGAATATGGGAAGAGGAAAAGCAGCAATTCATAAGAAAGTCAAAGCATAAAGCGGTGGACGAAGAGGAGGAAAGATTGATTAAAATGGTAGAAGAGGCTGGGTGGTCGATATGCAATGGAAATATGGAAGGGGATGAGGAGGGAGAATACACATTCAAAGGTAATGGGGAAACAGTGATAGACTATGTGCTGACAGATGAGATAACGAGAGGCAGGATGGTAAAGGTGAAGGTGGCGAGGGAAGTTGGATCGGGGCACTTCCCAATAGTAGTGACGTTGAAACTTAAAGGTAGAAGATGGGAGAAAGAGAAGCGGAGAAAGAGGAAAAGTAAAATGGGAGAATGGAAAGGTGACAAGCTAATAGAATATGGAGAAAGGATGGGAAAAGAGGCTAGGGAAAATATGGAAGAAAGGAATGTAGACGAGTGTTTAAGTGCCTTAAAGGAAAAGATAGAGAGAGTAAGACAAGAAATGGAGGGGAAAGAAGAAGAGAAAGATTATAGAGGGTGGTGGGATGAAGAGTGTGAGGAAAGTAGGAAAGAGTTAAGAGAAAGTATTAAGAACTGGAGAAAAGGTAGAATGGAGAAAAGAGAGTATAACAGAAAGCATAAAGAGCATGAAAGGCTACTGGAAAGAAAAAGGGAGGAGGGAAGACTAAGATATATGGAAGAGGTGGAGAAGGCGATTAGAGAGGGTAGAGAGTGGGAGATAATCAATAGAGAGAAAAAATGCAGGAAAGAGATAAATAAAGATATAGGAATAGAAGAATGGACGAAATATTTTAGTGAAATGTATGGGGGAGTCAAGAGCAGGGTAAAAGGAGAAGGTAGGAAAAGGCTAGAAGAGAAGGAAGAAGAGGGAATAAGTAGAGAAGAGGTAGGAAAAGGCAATAAACAGGCTGAAGAGGAATAAAGCGGCGAGTTGGGATGATATAGAAAACGAGAGTTTAAAGTACGGGGGGGAAGGGATAAAGGAGGAAATGTGGAGTATTGTGAATAAAGTCTGGAAGGGAGAGGGATGGCCGGAAGCATGGAAGACGGGACTAGTAGTGCCTCTGATAAAGAAGGGAGAAGAAAGAAGGATAGAGGAATATAGGGGGATAACATTGATGCCAGTAGGATATAAAGTATATGCGGAGATTTTGAGGAGGAGGTTGGGGGAAAAGGTGGAGGAGTTAGGGTGTATACCACACAATCAGACAGGCTTTAGGAAAGGGATGGGAACGATGGACAACGTGTATGTGATGAATTTTATAATCAATAGAAATCTAAGGAGGAAGAGGGGAAAATTAATTGCGCTTTTTGTGGACTTCAAGGCGGCTTTTCCGTCAGTGAATAGGCGGATACTCTGGAGGGTATTAAAGGAGAGGGGAATAGAAGAAGGAATAATAGAAAGGATAAAAGAGGTGTATGAAGACACGAGAGTAAGAGTGAAGGCGGGAGGGAGACTAGGAAAAGAATTTTGGTTAGGTAGGGGATTGCTGCAGGGATGTCTGTTAAGCCCTCTGCTATTCAATCTGCTATTCAATACGTGAGAGAAAAAGATTTTTGGATGAATGTAGAGAAAACGAAAATGGTGAGATTCAGGAAGAGAGTGGACGGAGTGGATGAAGTTTGGAGATTGAATGGAAAGGTGGTGGAAGAGGTAAGAGAATTTTGCTACTTGGGTAACTGGTTTGAGAGAAATGGGGGAGGAAGGATGAATGTAAGGAAAAGGATAGAGAGAGCAAGCAAAGTGTTGGGGGTAGTGTGGGGGATAGGAAAGAGAAGATTTGCGAACGACTGGAAGAAGAGAGTGTGGCTATTTGATATGCTGGTATGGTCGGTGTTGAGTTATGCGGTGGAAGTATGGGGATGGAGAGAGGAAGTGAATGTGGAACGGATGCATGATAAATTCCTAAGGTGGACGATGGGAGTGAGTTGGAATTGCCCAGGGTATATGTTAAGGGAGGAGCTAGGAAGAGAAAGAATGATTATAAGACAGAGGAAAAGAGCGTGGGGGATGGAAGAGAAGTTGAAACAAGGGAAAGGAAGTAGTATCGCGCAGCTGTGCTGGAAGCAGATAAAGGATAGAGCGGACAGGGGCGATAGTAGTATGTCGAATTGGGAGGAGGGGAGGCAAAAAGCACTCAAAGAAGGGTTAAAGTCAGGAGAAAGAATAGGAGGTTGGGAGGAGATAGAGAAAAGAATGAAAAGCAAGGAACGGGAGGAGAGGTGGAGAAGGATAACGGAATCAAAATACAACAGGTGGTATAGAATGATAAAAGGAGAGGAAACGCCGGAGCATTTAAGGAGAAAGGAAAAAGAGTGTAAATGGAATAGGGTGATTAGATTTAGGATGGGAGAAGGGATGAATGAATGCAAATACTGGAAGGTAGAAGAGGACAGAAAATGCAGAGTGTGTATGTACGAGGTTGAGGACTGGGCGCATGTTTTGGATGTATGTATGGTGGATGAGGATGTGAATAGAGGGATAGGGGAGAGAGTGTGTGGGATTTTGGATGAGAGTGGAAAGGGAGAAAAATGGATGAGAGAGTTGGAAGGCAAAAGAGAAAAACCAGTGTAAGCGACGGATAGGAAAAGAAACCTAAAACATAAAGTAAAGGTGGAAACGAAGAATGAAAATAAGGTAATAGGAAACGGAAGCCCTGGCACTGGCACTAAGGATAGGGAAAGCGAAATTGAAAATGTACAAATTTTAGAAATTAAGCGATTTTGTAATAGATATAAGTAAGAAATTAGATTTAAGTTGGATGGAAGAGAGGAGAAAAGCGTGTATGTAATAGAACTGTAAAGGGAGCGGTGGCCCTCGAACCCGTAAGGGAGAGTAAATAAACTATCATCAACATAAATATTGATTTTTAATCATTATTCCATGTAA